>CM053502.1:76270441-76351146 GCA_028627145.1 Eidolon dupreanum | reverse complement strand
AGGGGAGGGGAGGGGAGGGGAGGGGAAGGGATGGGAGGGATGGGGAGGGGATAGGAGGGGAGGAAGAGAGAAATAACAAGTGTCGGCCAGAATATGAAGAGAAGGGAATCCTTGTGCACTCTTGGTAGTAATGTAAATTGGTGCAACCACTTTGGAAAACAGTATGGAGTTTTCTCAAAAAGTTAAAAATAGAACTACCATATGATCCAGCAATTCCACTTTTGGATATTTATCTGAAGAAAATGGAATATATGCTCCCCCATGTTGATCGTAGCATTATTTACAATAGCCAAGATATGGAAATAAATTAAGTGTCCACTGATGGATGAATGGATAAAGAAATTACCACACACACACACACACACACACACACACTGGAATACTCTTCAGCCATAGAAAAGGAAATCTTGCCATGTGCTACAACATGGATGGACCTCCAGAGCATTGTGCTAAATGAAGTAAGTGAAAGACAAGGAACATATGATCTCTCTTTCATGTGGAATCAAAAAAGAAAAAAATTTTGTAGAGTAGCAAAACATCTATATAAATATATAAATACGACTTAACTCATGGGGATGTAATGTACAGCACAGTGACTATAGATAATAATACTGTGGTATTGCATTATATGAAAGCCGCTAAGAAAGTAAATCTTAAAAGTTCTCATCACAAGAAAAAAATTCTAACTCTGGTGACAATGTTAACTAGATTTGTTGTGGTGATCATTTTGCAATATATACAAATATCAAATCATTATGTTGAATACCTGAAACAAATAGTATTGTTAACAAAAAGACTGGAAATAATGGAGAGGAAACTAAAACTGAATTTCTGTATCACAGGTGTGACAGTTTATCAGTGATTTGTCACAATTAATTGCTTACTGGCCATCTCTTTTCTGTTCATAGCTGAGGAAAGGAACTGTCTCTTTAGAGGAAACCTTCTATCATTTATTTCCTGGCTTTTCCTGAGTGCCTGTTTTTCCCAAATTGTCATCTCTTTGGCTTGACCAAAGCAAACCCCAACAAATCAGTTTCCTTCATAACAATCTTCTACTGTGATATTGTTTTAGTTAACTACGTGGAGCAATTTATCTTCCTCTGTTTCAACTTTCCCATTCCTGAAGGCCTTAGTTGTCATAATAAAAAATAAAATAAAATTATAGTGTTTTTGCAAACTGAAGAGTTCTTCTCCCTCTAAAGCTGAATTTTCTTCTCTAGCCCTATGTGGAAATAGCTTCATTCAAGTGTATATTAATAGCAATTCTTTCTTTCTTCTACATAATGAAAATCTGATTTTAACAAGCTCTGGTGGCTACCATTACAGTGTAGCTCTGATACGGAGACTCAGTGAGGTCATTAGAAACAGCTATGTGGTCACAGCACTTGTGTTGTGTTTGGCCATTGTGTAGACAAAGCTGTATTTCAGTCTAAAGGTGCCCTTCCAATGGAGAGAGACACAAGCAGGACTGTAACTAACACTGATAGTGAAAGTAGCCACAGGTTGTGCAAAGTGATCCAGTCCACCAGTGTGTCTAGATATCACCCGTCATTGTATATCCATAAGGTCAGATAGAAAAGGATGTCTGGTAGGTGTTTCTATCAACAATAAAGATGAACCTAGGGAAAATGTTAAATGAGGATTATGGTAAACTAGAATTTATAAAGAAAAACAATCCTTTCTATATTTTTTTACACAGCTACTCTCTGGCTTACACACATCTATCCTGTCTTTCCTGCCGTCATCACCACAGGCAGATTACGTGGAAGATGATCTATTGTTAGCTTTTTATTGCGCTGCTTCTAGAAAATTCAGCAGGTACTCATACACCCACCATCTAATCTATAACACGTCATTAGTTTTGGTGTTATTTCCTTCTAATCATGTTTCCATGTGGGGTTTTTGTTTATTTGTTTTTGGTTTTTGGTTTTTTTGCAAAGTTGCATTTAAACTAAATAATTTTGAGGGGGTGGCTTTCACAAAGTACTGTCAGCTCAAACAGTGAAAAGACTTTCTTGTTCTAATAGAAAAATGTACAGTTCAGTAGAAAAACAGTTCACTAAACAGTTTCTTTAAATACATAGCCAGGAAACAAATTTTGAAAGGTTAAAATCATCAGCAATCAGAGAAATACAATTTAAAATAATGATTTTTTTTATCCACAGTTAAAAATATAAAAACAATAATATACCTTCTGATAAGAAAGTAGTGACCTAACTCCTCTCATATAAGGCTGGTTTGAGTATAAAGCTCCAAGGTATATTTTGGCTATATAGGTAAAAGTGTCCATACTTCTGATCCAGTAATTCTACTTTTAAAAATCTATGCTAAGAGATTTATCTGACAAGAGTTCAAAGAATTCTACGTTATTATTTATAAAAGTGAAAATTCAGAAACAACCTAAGTGTTACCCATCAAGAAATATTTAAACTTTATTCTCTGAACAGTGAACTGCTTTGTATATATTTAAAACATTTAAAAGAATTGTTACAGACATTGAAAAAATGGTTCACAACATAACAATAAGATTAAAGGTTAAAAAGAAGAATATGTGTTCTACTTCTAATTTTATAAATATTTACATATTTGTAAGGGAGAATGAGAGAATGGAACAAATAAATTGTAACAATGGTTCTCATAGGACTACAGGTGACTTTTATTTTCTTCTTTATACTTCTCCATATTTCCCAAATTATTTTCAGTGAGTGAAAAGGGAAGAGGTATATAAAGAGGAAAAAAAGAAAACTTTACAACAGCTGATCAAGCATTTTACAATGCAAGATGGGAAAATCTCTAGGATATACAAGCCCTTTCTCCCCTCTCAGACTTTGGCTGATCCCTCTGCTAACAAACTGCTGACCATTTTTCCAAGAAATCAAAGAATAAAATGGGCTCTGACATGTGCCTTTATAAAGTCTTTACAGTCAGTTCCCTTGCAGCTGCCATTTCTTCTCTTCCTCCTCTGGCTTTCTTCCTCCCTCCCACCTTGGATGCTGTTTTCTGAGGCTGGCTACATTTGGTCAGTGTTTGAAGTTATTCTTTCATAAATAATTTGTGAAGTGATTTGAGTTTTCTGACAACAACCTAAAGTTCCCTCTAATAAACTGATGCAATTAAAAGCTGGAGATAAGGCTGGTCAGTGACCATCCTGCAGTTTAAGTGTGTTCTGCGAAAAGGACACCTCCAATGCTACCTCAGGTTATGTGGTGTTTTTACTTTCAGTGAACTTTTAGTAGCCAAATGCCCCCAAAAAAGAATGGAGGAGTAAATTATGGTGTATCACCTTGATGGTAATTATGGTAAAAATTATAAAATTATAAACACTAGAATGCAAAATCAGAAAATGTTGTAAAAGAACAGCAGAACAAATTAATGTGTATATATTGTTACAAGGATGTAAAAATATATACTTGTATTGAAAGCAAATAAAAGAAGCATGAAAAAATGAAAATTATTAATTTGATGGCAAATGATAAAAATATTTCTGTAAACTCAGCAATAAATGTTTATCGAGCACTCACCACATGCCAGACACTGTACTAGGCTCGTTTGTTTGTTAAATGTAGTTGTGTTATATATTAAATTCTAAAGAAATGTAAAGTTGTGGAATTCATCTTCAAAGATGAATGGGAAGTGTCGACTCTTTCTAAAAGGGACTCTTAATATACCTTCTTTTTCTACACTAGATTTATGTAAAATCTACTCTGCCAGACTCTAATATGTCTATTTAATCCTCAGTGAACCAGATGTAACTTTTCTCCCCCCTTATTGCATGTTACTCTTTCATGCACACATTGAACAGATTTGAGTCCTGCTGTATACCAGGTTCTGTTCAGGTGTGGGCACTACACAGGAACCTCATGGGGTTTCCAGGCTATTAGGAAGGACAGACTCTAAACAAGTTCATTGGCAGTGTGACTTCAAGTAGTGATACCTGCAATGAAGAAAAGTAGAGTACAGTGATAGAGTAAAGTGGAAAGCAATAGCTTATTTTAAGGTGAGTCAGGGAAGACCCCACACTGAGAAAGCAGGAAAGTGAAGGAGCAATTATGCAAAGTCTGGGGGATGTAGAAGAAATAGAGTGTGCAAAGGCACATGGAAGGAACAACTTTGGTATGTTTATGAGATGAAATTAGAGAAGTGAGTGGGGACCAAGAAATATAGAGCTTGTGGGCCACAATAAGGGTACCATTCTAAGTGTGATGGCAAGTTTTAAAGAGTGTGAGCATATTTACTACTTATCAGTAGAGAATGGACTGTCAGAAAGGAGGAGAAATGGAGGACCATCCAGTGGTTCAGCAGTCCAGATGAAAGGTGGAGGTGTCTCGGCCTGGGAGGGTAGGCATCGGAATGGAGTCAGGCAGGGTCTGCTGAAGGCAGAGTGCATAGGATATGCTGATGTAGGGCGTGAGGAAGAGTCAGAAGGCAAATATAGTTCCTACATTTGAGACTGAATCACCAGGTGAATAGTGATGACATTTTCTGGGAATGAGAAGGGGTAGGTTTTATTATTTCTTGATGAAAATAATTACCTAAATCTGATCTGAGTGTGCTAAGTCAGTCTGGAAGCTGCTGCTAATTCCCAGAATTCCACAATTATAGCTTCAGGGCAGGAAAAAGGGTTTCATAGGACAGTGGTGAGACCTTCAGCCTAGAAATTGGGAAACTTATCTAGTCCACTCTGCTTCAAAATAGCAGTTTGATCTAAGGTACATCATTTTGCCTCTCAGAGTTGCACTTTCCTATGTATCTGCCTGGCCTGCCCTTTAGAGTTTTATAAACCATTTAAAGTTGAATACAGATATATAATGCTGTCATCATTGCTACCTGCACTCCTTTAAGTGAGCATTCCTTTTTAGAATCAAGACCTGGAGCATATGTGAAAGGCCAGGCTAACAGAGGATCACACCTGATTTGCTGGCTCTATTAATAAAGCTCACCGGTTCTTCCCCAGCCCCTCAGCCAGTATTTGCTGCACACCCATCACATACCCAGCAATTACCGGGCTCTAGTACTCAAGACAAATGGCTTAGCAAGAGCCCCTTCGAGAGTCAAACAAAGGCCTATTCTGATGAATCTTTGACTATCCAGCAAATTAAATCTGCATTTCATTCTCTGAGGATTCTTGCCAACTGGGGTGGTTGGTTTGTTTTCATTATGACTGCCCTCCTGTGTTAGCACATGCTGTGCTTTGTTTCTGGGGGACATTTCTATCAGCCTTACCCTAGATTAAGCCAGCCATATAAATGAGAAGCCACAGTGAGAAGCTAACTTCTCCCCTCCTAGCACTGCCTAATAGTTCTAGTCAGAGAACTTCTTCCTTTTCTCCCTCTTAAATACCATCTTGAAAAGTCCCAGTACCTGTCACCTAAAGGAGATATAGGTTGAATGGAGAGGTAGAATGGATTTTTAAAGGACAATTTAGGGAGCTAATCTAAACCATTAGATGTTTTTCTTGCTAACAGGAACCTAATTACATTATATCTGTGAAAGGACTCTATTAAGACACGTTTCTTTGGCTCCTTGTACTCTATTTAAACTTCTAAAGACATTCAGATTGCCAGCTCACCAGCTAGGGAAAAAATACGTCTTTCTCCATAGCAATTTTTAAAAATTTAAATGGAGCCAGAGAACAACTTTGTTTCATAAATTCTTGAAGAAACTCACAGTCCTTCACGCAAAGCACTATGGAATTCATGGAGCTCATAACAGTAAGAGAAGCTCACGTCAAGACGCCTGTGTGCATGGAGGTGCGCAGCATGGCCACGTGGAGGCTGGGAGCAGGCTAGCTAAGGAGGCCTCTCTCAGGCAGCCAAGGAAGGAGGCAGATCCACTCAGAATGCAGGCTGAAAGCAGAGGGATGTGGGCTTGTTGTTTGAGGACAAAACCAATCAACAGTTTCTTAATTTCTGCCATTTCAGGGAATTTTCCCCCTCCTATTTATAATTGCTTTTGCCAAAGAGATTCATTATTCATGAGCCAGATACAGGCGCTGAGATTTCCCCCTTGGTTCCCTGTATACCTTGCCCTCTCTTTTCCTTAGACTGAAGTATTGAACCAATTTGGGTTAATAGATGGAATGCCTGGCTTCAAAACTGTGCTTTCTAACCCTTCAAACAAGCTCAAATTGTAACGATTGAGGTAAATAGGCCTCTTTGCGATATCCTGGAAATCACTAATATAATGGGGTAGCTTTAATCCAAATGCAACTGACCTTGATGTGTGAGTGCTGGGTAAAGAATGACATTTCTGCTAGCCTATCTGACTCTGTTATGTGGAGAATAGGAGGAATTTCACTTTGGGGGGCAATTTAGGCTGGAGAGACTCCCTGGATTGGAGAAGGCATTTTATATTTTACCTGTAGTGAGTAAAGTGTCTGAGGCTTCAACTGCAGGGACTAGACACGGGGGTGAGAGGAGCACGCATGCACCCTCCTTTGGACTGGGCTTTGCAGGTCGTGCCTAGGACCAGAGTGAGGCCATGTTCAAAGGCTTCCTGAAAGAGGCTCATAGTGGGTTTCTTACTTTCTGTTCAAGTCTAGTTGCCTTGACAACACTTTCCCATATTTTCAGGTTAAAAAACCTTCTTAACCTAACCAGAAGAATGGAGACTGTAATTTTAAATGAATATTAGTTAGACTGAAGAACTTTAAAATATAATTCCCACAATGCCACTTGGTAGATATTCGGATCACTTTCTGCTACCTCAGGATTCCCATGTAAAATAGTGAAAATGACACCTGGGCTGAATTTATAGTACCCAGAGGCACACCTAATGAAGACTGATGGACAAGGAGATTGATCTGTTTCTTCTGCACCACCAAGCTAGTAGGTGCTCAGTCTGCAGAAGTCATACAGGTTCAATATTTTTGGTGATACCAGTCTTTGTTTCCATGAACTTTTTATACTGTTTAAAATTCATCTCAACTTTAGCTTTTAAAATAATAGCTAGCCACTGGCATATCCTTTGGCAAGCCATGGAAATTATTTTGGCCTCTTTTCTATTGGAAATCACTGGCTAGATCCTAACTACACCACACTCTGAGCTAGACATTGGAAAATCATGTTCAGAATTTACTTCAATAATGAGATTTTTGAATACCTAGATGGAAGTCAAATATACATGCAGATGCTAACAGGTTTAAAAATTTAATACTTAATGCTTAGAAAGTTTAAAATCTATTTACTGC
This sequence comes from Eidolon dupreanum, assembly GCA_028627145.1. NCBI lineage: Eukaryota > Metazoa > Chordata > Mammalia > Chiroptera > Pteropodidae > Eidolon > Eidolon dupreanum. The sequence goes on along the minus strand of CM053502.1, from coordinate 76,343,957 downwards.
TAACCAATATTAGGCAGAAACATGATAAATTATTTTTATAATGTACCCAAGAAAATTTTTCTGTAATAGGTGCTGACATGAAAATACATGTATCCTAATATATTAAAATTATCCCATGTGAACATATGAGATATGATATGTATGTGGCTATTAACATTCATACCTTTAAGTTGGTCCAGATATTTAGAACACGTATAAAGGTCAAATCAGTGGTACTGTCACCAGCCTGACCAGATTACTGCTAACCGTCCCAGACTTTAGGGGTAATCCTCTAGCTCTTATTCCCATTCACCTCCCTTTTTTGACCCAGAAATGAGGATCCTTATAGAGTCAGGTTAATATCTACCAAGTGGCATACTATATTTTCTGTTCTCCTTCCAGAATTTTATTTTTAAATCCTATACCAGAGATATAGTATTTATATTTCACCCATTTTATGAAATAAATGTTAATGATACTAATGTTCTTGTCCTCTTTGGACACAGTAACATCCTATTAGTTTACTTTTACAAGTAAAAAATCCAGCCTGGCATCTATCTTTAATGTTCTCAGGATAAATGGTTTTAAGCTTAAACAGCCATAGAGACAACTGTCAAACCTTGTCAGCTGGAACTGATAAAAGAGAAAAATGCAGCATCTGAAGAACAACTTGCAAGATGATCTAAATATTTTATTTTCTTTTTGAACACTCTCACCAAATTCACCCCTTTGCCACTAATATTTGAGCAGCCCGATGATTTATGGGGAAGTCATCATTTGGCATTTACGTAGGGAATAAGAGATGAACAACTACTTCCCAACGTGTGGCTGTTTAGCAGGATATTAATGGGCAAGGCGGCTAATCTGTTCACATTGTTCCTGCAGAAGTTTTGTAGTGCTTTGAGGAACGATTTATCCTTAGTGGTCGTAAGATGGCCTGTTTTCAAGTAAGCCTAGAGTAAAAATCTAGTTATCTATTTCTATGTAACAAACTGTCCCCAAAACTTTGTGACATAAAGCACTGACTGTATTATGCTCAGGCATCCTGTCTCTTTATGTCTTGTCTGGGAAGGCACAAAGACTAGGGGTGGCTTGATGCTGAGGCTGAATGAGGCATCTTCACTCACAGGTCTACCAGTAGAGACAGCAGTTAAGATTTGAACAGTCAATAAACACCAATCTATTTGCAAGGGAAGAGAACATAGCCCACACCTCTCAAAAAGAGAATTGTCAATGTCATATCAGAGGAAGAGCATGTAGGAATGAATATATCATTGCTGTCATATTCGAGAAGAAGATTGTGCCATGCTCCATATGAAAGGTTCCATGGTTATGAGTGAGCTGAGTTCTCTGGCTAAAACACTTCTGAACATGTGTTTATGGGAATACAACTACCCTTACAGTTTTTCTTTCAGGTACTAAGATCAGTGTATGCTAGGCCTGACACCTAAATGGTAGACCCAAGTGCTAATTTAACAATGGATAACCAATATGAGTATTTTCTAGATACTTAGATACTTAAAATTTAATTTAAAAAAAAAAAAAAAAAGAGCTATGGCCACTCCGAACAATTACATCATGACACGTTCGATCTAGGCAGCATTTTTTCTTCAGTAGTGGTAATGTTACTGTGATTAGAACATATGGGAAAAGTAGATTACTTCATCTAAAAATTGCTTAAGATTTGGCTCCATACTGTTAAAGTAAGATGTTTTTGAAATAAATGAGTTCTTTGAAGAAATTTAAAAAAAATTTTTTTGATCTATTTAGCCATGATAAATAAAATCAAATAAGAGACTGGTGTGAATACACAGCATATACCTTCAATTAGATAGATGTACATAAATGTTTCTCTTCTTATTGTAGATTACCAGTGTGTGTAGTGCTTCTGAATCCTCATTTAACAAAAGAGGACTATGTGAGGTGCCTTCATAGTTTTTATATTTTTAATTTCTTGTTTCAATTCTGTTCTTTGCTCTGGAGCAGTTTCTTCTCTTCACTCTCTCAGAGTTAAGGAAAAGACATTATGCTTATCCAAAAGCTATGTGCCCATGGAGCTAACACTGGCATTTGTCCTGAGCCTTTTTGGTGAGCTCTGATCCCAAAATGATAATAAATAAATTAATTAATTAATTAATTAATTAAATCTCTTAGATCCTAAAGGTCTATAAGAACTGTGCTAAGAATTTATTCTGCTTCATGGGAAATGAAACAACTAGGCATTTGTGGTGGTACCTTAGCCAGCCAGGTCCTGGGCCCATGGGTAGTGTGCTGTGATCACCAGTCCTATTTCTGCCTCCCAGGGAAATGTGAATTCACCACAGGTCTGTTACTCATTCACTGGAGCTGGTAAGTGGTGATGATGTCTAAAATCGAGAGGAAGCAAAGCTTCCATTTATTGAACACTTCTCATGTGCTGTGCACTGAGTCATAACTGCATTATTTTATTGGTCTTCACAATAATCCTTGGAGGTAGCTTTTATTATTCCAATTTTACCAATGAGGAAATTGAAATTCTAAGAGGATGAGTAACTCACAGAAGGTCACACAATATGTAAGTAATGGAGCCAGCCTCTCTGACTACTTTCAGCAGTTTATAGAGATTAAATTAGAAGCAGTTCTTCTTTTCTTAGAAAAATAAACCTAACAGGAAACTCAGAAGCCATAAAGGAAAAGAGTGATAAATTTATTCACAATACAGTTTAAAGCTTCTGCTCAAAAAAAATGAACCAAAAAATTGGATCAAAGACATTTAACAAACAAAGGTAGTGGGGAAGAAGATTTTCTGTGCTGTGATAAAAGACTAATTTTCTTAATATAACATAGAGCTCTTATCAATCAGTGAGAATGAGAGATACAGACTGCTAGTAAACATAAGATTCGGTGCTCAGCCTCTCTCAGGATTAGAGAAGTATGAATTAATAGCTGCAAGTTATCTTTTTTAGCTTTTGGATTGGCAGAGATTTTAAAAGTTGATAATGGTTATCTCTGCAACAGAGGAGTGCAGTTGGGCATATTTTCTACTCTTCCATTCATACCCCATGCTGTGCAACTTAAAACTTTATTATGAACATATATTTTTTAATAAAACAATAAATTTTTAAAATCCAGTATGGAAAACATTTATTAATTAGAGAGCTTGGTTTGCAAGAAGCAACCTTTATAAGTGGATCATCCCATACTGATAGAACTTACCCAGCCCTAGAGAACAAATATCAACAACTTAATAAACGATAAAGATAATAAAAATTGTAGCAAATGACTCTGGCTGGATGAATTTTTCAGCCTACTAGGAACAGGATAAAGAAATAGGGGTGGAGGGTTGTGGAAGGAAAGACACTTTCTAAGATGTTATCCAATTCTACTGTATTTTATTATCTTTCTTTTTCTGTTTACCAAAGTGATAAATTCATTGTCAAATTTGGAAAATATCAATAAACTAAAAGAAAAAATAGAAATTTCACATGTGCTTTATTTTTAACGGGTTGTACATTTAGGCACAGATAACAATTATAAAGATTGTGTCTAAGCAAAGAGAGCAGATTAATAGCTGAACTATTGATTGATTAGAATGAATTTTGGATTCTTTTAAAATTGAGTTATATGAGAGGTAAAGGAAACATACTGGCAGATGAAGAATTGGAGAGTGTTTAAGATTCTGAGAGTGGAATTAAAAGCATTCTTTGAGAAGTACTCAAATTTCCAACCAAGATAGAGTCATATTCCCCACTGAAGGGAATCCTAAACCAGCATTGCATAAAACTTTAGAGATGAAAAGTTGTCTAACTCCGTTTTACAAATGAGAGATTTGGGTTCAGCTTATTTATTAATTTAATTAGAAAAATATTTATTGAGTACTCAGTGCAGTAGTCTCTCCACTTCTTGATAATGTGATACAAAAGAGTATCCTCCTAGGATATTGCTCATTATTCACTTGGGAAATAGATATTGCTTTCAATAAAGAAAGACAAAATCATGAGATACAACTAAAATTGATAATTTACTTTTGAAGTGGTTTCAGGTCATTATTTTAATGCTGTGTTCACAAAGAACCTGTTTTACATTCATTTGCAGACTTCAAATATCTAATTTCAGGGTGAGGTTTAGCGGAGTGACATTGGAGGCTTCTGAACTGGCTTTGGTTTGGTGTGAAGTGAGAGGTCTAAAAAGAATATCAAGCTAAATCCTCAACTTAAAAGCAACATATACTTTTTTAATTAAAAAAAAATCATCCAGTGTTATTTGAATCTTTTTAACAATAGATATGTGTCACACTCTTTAGTTAAAATTCTGAATGCAGAAAACTGGCTTCAAGAGAGTCTGGATTGAAATAGAGAGCGGAGGTGAAAGCCAAATAATAATGCCTGATTCTCTCGAGCCATGCTATGGGGGAAGGAGGGAAGGAAGATAAAACACCCTGGGTGAGAACACTTATTTCAGAAATACCTTATTTACTAGGAAAGCTTCAGGAGCTTAGGAAACTCTTCTGAGATATGAAGATATGTGGAGTTTCCTCAGTGGTTCAGTGTGTTACAAGAGTCTTTAGGACCAGGGTCTTTAAACAACATTCCCTGCCCTAAGTGGAATTTGGGCGGTTTGTCAGCAGGTTCACCAGGCCATGAGAAGCCTCAGATCACCTCTGCCAGGTCTCTGGGACTGACCCACAGAGAGTGAAGACACTTGGTCATTGTATCAAGCAGTCGGGATTGGCCAGGATAATGTTGCAGTAACAGATAACCTGAAAGTCTCTTCCACTCAACCCAACAAAAGTGTTTTTCTCATTCCGTCTGTCAGTGGACACTGTCCGAATTGTTCTTACACTGAGTTGGGCTCTGCCCTCTCAGTTGTTACTGGGGAAGCCGAGTTGCAGGGAGGGAAGGATGAGCACTGGTGAGTGCAGGCTTGGCTCATACCACCTGCTCAGAACCAGTTATGGGGCCCTTCTAACTGTAAGGCGCAGGCACAAGCAATCCCTGCAAGTGCCTGGAAGGAAAGAAGTGATAGGGGCAATGAAGTCTTTTCCACAAGAGGGCAAAGGAACTGGCATTCATACATAAGCTCTGCTATTTAGTTACTCAGACTGCTGAGGAGGAACATATACCAAAGGAGACTATATAGCTCTGTATGATCTTTTAGATCCTGGTACAGCTTTTTACAAATTCATCCCATAGCAACAGCCCTTTGTGTGGTGGCATTGCATATGATAGGATTACTTCTCCTCAATCATCCTGCTGCCAAGATCCATTCATACTTCTCTAACCCCATATCTGTCTCCTTCAGCATCTTCCTTACTCATCTCCTGTTTCATTCCTTCCCCCTTTAACTCTGCTGTGCTAAGGCTGCTTGATTCATCTTTGGGAAGCTCAGCTTTGGTTACATCACCCCTCACACAGAAATTTTGTGTGGTTTCTCATTGTCTATGGTTTTGGCATTAAAGTAGCCCATGGGCCAGCAGCAGCAGCAGCAGCACTTGGGGTCTTGTTAAAATGTAGCCTTTCAGGCCCCACCCCGGACCTCCTGAATCAGAATCTGCATCCTAAAAAAATCCAGGGGGATTCATGAGCACATTAAAATTTGAAAAGTACTTATCCATAGCGTTATTTCTCAAATTTGACAGCACATTCGAATTACTTGGAAAGCTTTTAAAAATTTCTAATACCCAGTTTCCAGGTTGGGAGTGAGGCCTTGCACTGAGATTTTTAAAATCTCTTGGGTGAACCTATTGTGCAGCAAAACTTGAGAACCATTGTTGTACAGGAACCCAAGTGACATTTACAACCACCTTTAGCATTCCCTCCAAAACCTCCTCAGCCATTTTCTAACCATGTCAGATCGATCCCCAAATGCACTCTGCTTTTACACGAAGTGCAGTTTTAGTCTATTAACAGAAGTCACCAAGCATTACATATGTCCTCTCTAATGACTGGAGAGATCTTAGGACTACCATATCTAATTTTTCTTAATGCTGTAACTACAAGTTATGGAGAACCAAACACATTCATATACTAAATTGTACATTTGAAGTATTGTTCTGATTAATAGATTTTAAAACTTGAGTACTCCAGGCAATAGCATTTAAGGATATGTCATGATGTTATAGTGTTTTCTGTTTTGTGTTATCCTTTATTGAACAATGAAAATATAGTAGATAATGGGAAGAATGTGCTTGATTTTGTTTTGTTAACTTTGAGGGCTATAAACTGAGAGACATTTTTAAAAATATATGTAACAATAGGCATGGTAATCTGCTTTTAATTATTCTCACTGCTTTAACTCACTTAACGTGTGATTGGTGGCACATATTTGAGAGCTATCTACCTGGCTTTGGAGACAATCAAATAAATATCCTTAACCCCTTCGATACCTTTCCTAACAAAAGGAGGACATCAGACACATGGACGTCTACAAGGGTTCTGCGTGCCAGGCCAATAACTCACATAACAGAGCCCTGCCTTTTAGGGGACCGTGCCCCTGTCACCGCAATGCCTGTAATAGAACCTTGCTCATGGGTATATTGTTTTCCTTCCCAAATGGCCTCACTAGAGGATAAATACTTTTCTGGATGTTTTTATTTGAACAGGGTGTTAATTTTCAACAAGACTTTTATGGGCTCAGCAAGTATCAGTTGTTTTTTCATATGAACATTAAATAAGATTCAAGGTCTAAAAAGCCTACCGCAGAGGCTCAGAGGATCAGTAGGATTTGGCAGGCTGTGGCAGATAAATGGACTGCTAGTCTGTGACGAGTTTGCAGTCACTGTGAGCCCAGCGTTGGGAGGAAGGATACTTTAATTCATTGGGATTACCTGAGCTCTGCCCCAACCAGCCCTTAGAGAGTTAGAGCCCCAGTTGTGCCTCTCTCTGGAAAGACCTGGTATTAGTGCTGTCTGCCTGAGCCGCAATAAGTCACCTCTCCTTCAGGGCTGCTGCAGCACATTGTCCTCAGAACTGTGTCCTTCACGGGCCTGGGCTCTGCACAGCCTGGAGGTGTGCGTCGTGTTCGTTGGGGAAGCATGCAGATGAAGATTCTTATTATCTCAATATGAATATAAAAGTACCACTGAATATGGAAGTATGTCCCTAGGCCTTTGTACTGAGCTCTTACTGGGACCAGGGACTTCACACACAGCAACAACTTTGGACAGGTGCAGAATAGTGGACTCTAATGACATTTCAGAAACCACAATAACAGGTTCTCTTTCACAATTATTTTACGTGCTGATATTAAGAACTCAGAATTATAGTGCTGGTAGTACTTCTCCATATTCTCTGGTTTATCCCTAAATAATAGAAAATAGTCATTAAATAAAATAAATTAAAATTAGAGAGCAGTTAACTTCATGTCAACTTTAAGATTATATTAGTAAATTAAAAGACTAGTTGAAATTCTCAGTGTGTTCTAGTAAGAACTTTTTATTACTAAGTTATTTTGTGCTTTAATGGGTTACTGATGGCTTGTGGTTGAATGCAATTCTTTTTATTGCTCATTTTTATTAAGTCATACAATAAATATCAAAATAGATCTTGAGAGCAATAATGTAGCTGGAAAATAGATGGGTGACTTGTCAAATACAAAATATAGCAGTATGTGTATATGTGTATTCTTACCCCATTTTCACATTCGTATTGACTATTTTTTAATCTAGTCTAGCCTTTTACTGATTTCTGTTTTATTGCACTGCTGTTCTTGACACCCCTCCAAAATTAGAATTTCATATAACTTATAAAATGTATCCAAAAATATGGGACTTTTGAAAGCCAATGGTATCTGTTCTTTTCAGATGTTTCATTCATAGTAAGCAAATGGACGACTAGAAAGGAAACACTTTAAGATCTTTCTCCCTTTGGGAAATTACGTTTTATGCTTTTTAATTACTATACCAAAAAGTGAAATATTTTAAAGTATTCCTTTAGCAAAGTATATACTTAACCAGATTTCTGGTATCATTTTTCTTCAATGTTAAAAAAAAGTGTTAACTTTTTAAAAATAATGGTGTCATTTTGGTAAGCCTCTATTAATTAGAATGTTCTATGAGGTTTATGTTATGATTAGTTCAGTATTTTTATTGATCAGAATAAATTCAGAAAGCCCTTTCAGTTTCTGTTTATCTTTCTATAGTGATATGTGAACTTTCTGCCTTCATAAATAGAGTAGATAAAATTTAGCTTTAATCTGTCTTTGGTAATTGAAACATTTTTCTAACGGTGTAGATCACAGATGTTCCTAGAACTTGGTCAAAAAGCCATTCACTAATTAATGAATTTGTGTAGATCAGTTCTTACTGTAAAACTCTAAAGGTATAGGAGTTCTGAGCTAAAGTTGTCTCTCCTAAGCCATATTTAGGAAGTTTTTGTTTTATTTGTTTAAAAACAAATGCTCATTCTAACACCTTCTAAAAGAGATAGCAATAAGATTAGAAATACTGAGATAGCAAAATAAGATTTGTTTGAGTATTCTGCTTATTTGGATTTTAGTTAATTAAGATTTTTGGTGAATTTTGGGGAGAGTTGCTTTTCTTTTCTATGCGCTACCATGTCCCCCAAACACTGGAGACTATGATAATGAGGGCTGGGAGGCCTATGCTGGGGGACTCGTATGGAGCCTTCTGGCAGTGGATTAGCAGTTCAAGAAGGGCCCAGTAGGCTTCCTTCTCCTGGACCCTCTGGGATGTCACTGTCCACACAGTCACTCCTTGGGAACACCAGAAAATTTCACATAGAGGGACTTTGGCAGAACTTTCACATGTATAGGTTTGGTTTTATGGATATTGGCTCTTCAATATTTATGAGATCCTTCTGCTTTGAAGTGAAATGGGGTCTTCTTAAGCTTGTAAACTTCCATAGGCAAAAATGTTTTTAAAGGGAGGAGGGAGAGAAGCAGACAGGCAGAAAGAAATAGTTACATGGGAACAAATTATTTTCCTTTAAATTCTCATTTAATATAATTCACATCATCATCAAAAGCAAATATGTTTAACTGTCAAGTCTTATGGATTTTATGTTATAGTATCAAAGAATGATGAACCTCTGGTAGCCCCTGGGATGTGAGATTTTCATAGCGTGTTATAACTCTGAAGGCATAAACTCAACTATAATCAAACAACATCAGTTCAGTTCAGCATATTTTTGTTGTATGCTTACTGATAGGTGCTAAAAGATCTCTGCCCTCGTGTTACTTAAGATCGAGTACACACTTCTGTAAATAAAGTTCCCACCTCGTGGTCTGTGGTGGGAAAACTATTGAGTCTATTAGCAGTTGATAGTTTTAGAGGAAATGTAGAATGTTAGATCAGTTGATATTTTTGCAGATATCCTTTTGTATTCTTAATAATAGGTTTGTAGCAGGTATACATTTTATCTCAAACTTTGGGTGTAAGAAATGGCACCTTCCTTAATTGCCTAAATTTGATTGACTCTGTCTCATACTACCCCCCTACACACACACACCGCTGCCGCCGCCGCCGCCCCTGCCACACGTACATACCAGGTTAGGTGAAGGCCTTGAGAATTTAGGCAAGTGCACTCTCAGCTTTACCATACTGGTCGTATCTGTGATGTGCTTCATGTCCAAGCCTGGGAGTCCCTTAAAGACAGAGAGATCCTCTGCTTCTGTCCAAAGCTGGGCACAGGGGTCTTTCACTAGGGCTCCAGAGGCTTCAACTCAGATGTTTAGTCCACTGGTATCCCTGAGCTTTCCAGAGAGGTCCTACCACCCCTAGGAGATGCTGTGCAGGCTCAGGCTGCTGGCTTTCCTTTCTCTCCGGATCCTCCAAACCCTTGGTGTCTTCAGGGTTTGTGCCTTCTAATGTGCCATAACCCAGCACCTCCCTTCCTTCTGTACCCTCTTCCTTCCCTGGGCAATTGGATGTCACCTCCCTTTGGTGGGCTTTAGAAACACAATGCTGGGTTCTCCTTCTGGTGGGGGTGATCAGACTTTAAAAATTTTTTAAACACTGGTTAGATTTTTTTAATAAGTCATGGTGATAAAGGGTATTAAATACTGAGCATATGCTATAAGGTCAGTCTTGGTTACTTCTCAGCTAACATTCAATTCAAAGGGTTTAATTTATTGCAAATGTATTTTTGTCTCATTTACATGTTAATATTTACATATACTAAATTTGCCTTTTCATCAGTGGTTGGATCAGTGGTTCAGAATGGCTCATTGAAGTCCAAAAAGAGAAAATAATACATAAATCCTAGAACTCAAATCAATATGCAAATGCTAATAGTTAACAGGATTCTGATGTGACTATGGATTGTCAATCTGTAAGCGTGATAATTTTTCAAAAGCAACCAAGGAAAAATAATATACAAATAGAAACTACAAAAATGAATATCTAAAAAATTAAATTGAGGAAGTTCAGGAAACATGGCGGAGTTAGAGACATCCCCAGATCTCTCCCCTTGAAACAACAATAAGCTGAACATGTAAAACTTAACAAAAAGTACCCAAAAGGCATACCAGCACGTCTGAGCATGGGATCTATGCGTAAGAGCTACCACAGGTCAGACCTGGGGTGTTAGGCAGTGGTCTGGGAGTAATAAAGACACTACCTCCTGCAGCCTACGGAGCTCCTTGCAGGAGGAGGGGGAGGGGAAAAGGAGCAGTGAGTTCCCTGAACATTCCTGCCTGGGATAGCTGTGGCTGCAGGGCCCAGTCATCAGGGCAGAAAACAGGGGAGTGGGATGGGACACTACAGAGGAACAACAGCTGATTTTTGCCAGTCGCGGTTGCAAAACTGAGGCTAAGCCACAGCCCCTAATCCCCAACCCAGAGGGCCCCTCCCCCCATATTTCCGAGACCTGTCACTGTGGAGCTCCAGGGGAATCTGAGCAAACGCTGCTGAGACTGTCGCTGACACTGACAAGGACTGAAACTGAGGGTGGCAAGCGTGATTAAATATCTACAAGAAAATTTAAAAAGTGTAATTAAGGCTTTATATAAAGCGGGGATCCAAGAGGCTTAGATGCCACCTACTGGAATCCAAAAGAAAAGCGCCTTCTTTGCACCAGGCTAGAGACCTTTGTATAATAAATCTTCTTTCTGGAAAAACTGCAGAATACACTTCCATTAATGCCCAGGTGGAGAAATAGTCTATTAAACACCATGAACAACCAAGATGACAAGGCATCTCAAAAAGAAAGAGAAAATTTTCAAGAAAATAAGCTTACAGACATAGAAATATGCAACTTAAATGACAGAATTCAATTCTGGTGCTTCTGAAAAAACTCAGTGAGATCCAGAACAACTCAAATCAACAATTTCAGGAATTGAAAAACAACTAGATGAGCAGAGCCAGGAGATTGAAACCCTCAAAAAAAACAAATAGAACTTCTGGAGATGAAGAACACACTGCAAGAGTTGAAAAGTGAAATAGCAAGCTTGGGAAATATTGTCGACCAAATGGAGGAAAGGATCAGTGATATTGAAGACAGAAGTCTAGAAATAAATCAGAAGGAAGAAGAGAGAAACCGAAGAATGACAAATAATGAAAGAGAAATTCAAGAACTAGCTGACTCTATCAGGAGAAGAAACAAGAATAATGGGCATTACTGAAGGCAAGGAAAAGGAACAGGGATTAGAAAGCATTTTCAGACAAATAGTTGACACGAATTTCTCAGATCTAAGGAATGAGCTAGAACTTGGAATTCAAGAAGTCATCAGAACACCCAATTATCTCAACCCAAATAGGCCTTCACCAAGGCACACTGTATTAAAATGATCAAAAATCAATGACAAAGATTTCTAAAGGCAGCCAGGAAGAAAAAAAATGATAACTTATAAAGATTATCCTTAGACTTCTCAGTGCAAACCTTACAAGCCAGAAAGGAATGGAGTCAGATATTTAAACTATTAAATGCAAGGAACTACCAGCCTAGAATGATGTGTCCAGCTAAGCTCTCCTTAAAATATGAAGATAAGACTTCCAGACATACAAAAATTGAGGGAGTTCTCCACTATGAGGCCTGCACTGCAGGAAATACTGAAAGGAGTCAGTTCACCGAAAACAAAATGACCAAAAAAAAAAAAAATTAGGAGTAAAGTGACTATCAGGCAAATAGAAGCAGAGGAGTGCAACCCTTACTAAGAACAGGGCATTATAAGCTTTAATAAGAAGAGAATTGTTATAACGAGATAGTAATGAATGTTCAACATATAGGAACACATTGAGATAACAATAACTGAAAAGGGGCGGATTCAAACATCCAAATTTGCAAAGGGGAATGGAGGTAAGTCACGTGCAGAAGAAAATGGGTGACTGTATCTATATAACTATCCTTTACATATTCACAATATAACCACACGCCAAAGATTCAGAACCATTATATATAACATAAAACAAGAAGGATCAGAGGGAAAACACACAAAAGCCAATGAAAATAAAGAAAACAGAAGCATAAGGACAAGGAAGCAATGGAAACACCAAGCTACCAGAAAACAAGAGATAAAATGGCTATAAGAAGAGCTCATATTTCAGTAATCACCCAAAATGTAAATGGACTGAACTCACCAATAAAAAGGCACAGAGATGAAGAATGGATCAAAAAAAAAACCATATGCTGCCTCCAGGAGACACACCTCGGTTCCAAAGACAAGTATAGACTCACTAATATCAGATGAAATAGACTTCAAAATAAAAAAGATAAAGAAAGATACTGAGAGACACTTCATAACGATAAAAGGAATCATGCACCAAGAGGACATGACACTTATTAATATCTATGCTCCCAATCAGGGAGCCCCGAAACATGTAAAACAATTACTAACAGAACTAAAGGCAGAGAAAGAGCAAAACACCATCGTAGTAGGGGACCTAAATACCCCACTGTTGGATATGGACAGATCATCCAAACAAAATCAGTAAGGAAATAATATTCTTAAATGACACATTAATCCAACTGGACATAATTGACATTTACAGAGCCTTCCATCCCAAAACAGCTGCTTACATATTCTTCTCTAGTGCACATGGAAAATTCTCAAGAATCGACCACATACTGGGACACAAAGATAGCCTCAAAACAAATATAAGAGGGTTGAAATCATACCAACCATATTCTCTGATCATAATGCTTTGACACTAGAGATCAACTGCAAAAAGAAATCAGGAAGAACCACAAATACATGGAGAATATACAGTGGAGAAAGGAAAGCTTTTTCAATAAGTGGTTCTGGGAAAACTGGAAAACCACCCACAAAAGAATGAAACTAAACTCTTGTCTATCACCATACACCAAAATTTACTCAAAATGGATTAAGGACCTAAATATAAGACCTGAAACAATAAAATGCATATAAGAAAACATAGGAACTAAACTCAAGGACCTTTAGCTTAAAGAGGATTTTATGGATTTGGTTTCAAAGCCAAGAGAAGTAAGAACAAAAATAAATGAATGGGACTACATCAAACTAAAAAGCTTCTGCTCAGCAAAAAAAACCATCAACAAGATAAAGAGAGAACCATCCAAATCAGAAAATATATTTGTAAGCAATACCGATAAGGGCCTAATATCCAGAATATTAAAGAACTCATACAACTTAATAAAAACAACAACAAAAAAAAAACAATCTAATAAAAAAAAAATAGGCAGAGGATCTAAACAGACACTTCTCCCTAGAGGACATACAAATGGCCAACAAATATATGAAAAGATGCTCAACATCACTAGCTGTTACAGAAATGCAAATCAAAACCACAATGAGATACCATCTCTCACATATTAGAATGGCTATAATTAACAGGACAAGTAATAACAAATGTTGGAGAGGATGTGGAGAAATAGGAACCCTCATATACTGCTAGTGAGACTGCACATTGGTTCAGCCACTATGGAAAGCAGTATGGTGGTTTCTCAAAAAACTAAGAATTGACTTACCATACAATCCAGCAATCCTTCTACTGGGTATTTACCCCAAACACTTGAAAACTCATATCCACAATGATAACTGCACACCGATGTTCATAGCAGCATTATTCACAGTAGCCAGGACATGGATGCAGCCAAAGTGTCCTACAATAGATGATTGGCTAAAGAAGCTGTGGTACATATATACAATAGAACATTACTCAGCCATAAGAAGGGATGAAATACTGCTATTTGCAACAACATGAATGGACCTTGATATAATCATGCCAAGTGAAATAAGCCAGCCAGAAAAAGTTGAAAATTACATGATTTCACTTATATGTGGAATATAAACCTAAAAGCAACAAATGAATAGGGCAAACAGAGACTCATGGACATGGACTATAAGCTAGTGGTTACCAGAGGACTATAGACTAGTGGTTACTAGAGGGATGGGGGAGGAGGGGGGAATTAGACAGGGTTAAAGGGGTTAATATAGGGGGGAGGGAGAGGAGGAAGTGGTAAAGGGGATCAAATATATGGTAACTGAAGGAAACTAGACTTTGGGTGGTAAACACACAATAGAATATACAAATGTCAAATGATAATGTACACCTGAAAATTATATAATTGTATTAACCAATGTTACCCCAATAAATTTAATTAAAATTTTTAAAAAAATAAAAGAAAAAAATTAAAAATTAAAAATTAAATTGATTTGCACTAGGGAGCCATTCAACTCTAGTCTTGGTTATAGTTTGTTATGGAATACTGTTAAATACTTTCCTCCTGTAAATGGATATAATAATAGAACTTACCTCTAAGTTGTTATGAGGAATAAATGAGTTAATACATATAGAATTATGTATACACTTATATACTGTTATTACAATTATTATCAATATCATTAACATCAAGCACCGTAATCTCTATAGGGTTCTTGAGTTTTTCCAGAACAAATGAAAATAATAGTGCTTCAGTACAGAAGTGATCAATTTTTTTTGTTAAAGGTGGGAAAGTGACCAAAACTGTAGCAGTGCCACCCATAGTTCCAAAAGTTGGTGCAAGTTTCAGTCAGGACAAATAAACCATAAAGGAACTATTTCAAAAACAGGAAATTTCCACTTTCTAAGTCCAAAATGTTAAATACTAGGAAATCCATGTTCTAAATTAGTATGATCAGAGAAAAAAACAGAGCGAGCTCCTGGCAAAATTCCCCTGCTAAGCGACAGTGCAGGCAGCCACAGGGCCTGGTTGTGCACTGCAACGAGCAGCCTCACTCATGAGTGCATTAGCAGACGCCCCACTTCACATTCTGCTGAAGCCACAGAGCGTACATACATCCTTACACGGGTAGGGTACGTGGATGAAGCACTGGGTAACTTTCTGTTGTATCTATTCCCCAAAACTCAAGCTATGAAGGCACTATTATTGTTCAGGTAACGGTTGTCCCGGAGTGCCATAGATTGGAAAGACTATGTTGGGATCCTTACTGGCAGCACCTCTGCCCAGCCTGAAGGAAGAGGCTCCTATGAGAAGAGGCTGCACCTGAAGGCTAGTCCACACACTCGTAATCCTGAGAGGAGATGGGCCGGATGCTTCCTCTCCCCAATCCAGTGCTCGAGAAGGAGCAGCAGCAGGAGCAGGAGACTGTCAGGACCTGCCTTCCCAGTTCCCTGTGCAGAAAGAGTGGGCACCACACTTCCCTGTTCTATACTGTGGTTCTTGGCTGTTGAAGAGAAGGGTGCTTGCACAGAAATATCTTTTTACTTATGTTAATTTTTTATTAAGATATAATTTATAGCCTATAAAATGCACTGATCTCAACTATTAATATCTATGAGTTTCAACAATTGCATGTATTATGTAACCACCATCCAAAATAAGATATAGAACCTTCACATCACCCCAGAAAATTCCCTCACGTCTCTTTCCAGTCATATTCTGACTTATCACATAGATTAATTTTGCCTGTTCTTGGACTTCATATAAATGGAATTTTATTTGCTCTTATGAGTTTTGAAATGAGGGATGGGATAGAAATGTTTCCTTGTGGTAGTGCCCATGCCAGCAGAGAGCTCCATGATTTCAAGGACTTACTTTAAAAATCATGGAGATATAGTTAGCATATCGAATAGCCCAGAACTATCACTGAAATATAATACTTTTTAACTTTGAGGATAGGATGACAGAATTTCATATAAAACAAAACCGAACTGCAGTGCAGATGGCTTCATTTCTGAAAGTTTACATCTTTACCTGTTTCCTTCACTCAAGTGAGAAGGAAATTGGGAAGCCTTTAAGGTGAGAGTTGCTAACTACATCCAGATGCTACCATAGAATATGAAGAAATACCTTGTGCAAAGACAATCAATGGATAGATTAGGAATTCACTCACTGCTTTCTTCCTCCCGAATGAGACATACTTATCCTTTGGCTCTTGAGTATTCTCTGCTCATGGACTTCAGATCTGACCGATTCCAGAGGTAGTTTCCACTAAGGAATCTCTGTGATTTGTGGATTGATCCCCATGCCTACTACTATCTAACAAAGCCAGCGAACACTCGCCCTTGGGCTAATGGTCAATAATTGCTTTTTAGGATTTTTATTCTAGTAGAAATGGAGAGTGACACCAACAGTGGATGTAATAATTATAGTTACCGTTTCTGAGGCTTACTCTGTGGCAGATTGGCTTCTCAAAGCTTCACTCTTTATAACGCTTCCATACATCTTATTGCTGTCTCTTGGGTAATGGAGGCGAGGAGAGATTAGTGACCTGTCTGGGGTGGCAGAGCCATGATGTGCCCTGTACCATGGACTCTTGGGTCTGTGGCTGTCATGTCTCCACCCCTCACCCCCACCAAGGTTTGAGCTCGCCATCCCTAACTATGCAGATACCTTGCTGAAAGAGTTCTTGCTGATAGTGGCCAAAATAACATTCACTTTTTAAATGGTTTCATTTTTGTTATCTAGTGTTTCTTCAACTTCGTAAAAATCACCAAGTAATATTAGTCCATGTGTGTGACAAATACCCTGAAATGGTCCTTGGTTGCCAAGAAACACTGGCATAGCCTAAGAAGTTAAGAATTAACTCTGGGCCCAGAGAAGAGTAAGGTGGAGGTATTTGCCTCCTCTTAAAATTGAAATCCTGAGGGCCTCTGTCTTGAAAAATTAGGAAGAATCTTTGCCCCTCTCTGTTTTCCTTGCCCCTTCCCCCAGGCCGAAGGAATCACATGGGGGGAGAACGTGGGCCTGCCTTTTCAGGGACCTCTTTCATAAGCTTCTCTTCTTCCTGGCTGGATGTGCTGGCTAGACTCCCAAAGCACTGTGCAGGTTCCCCTGCCTCTCCAGTTTCTATTTCTCTTACTCCACCATCCCCTAAATGTGAGGTTCC
The DNA here is from genome assembly GCA_028627145.1 of Eidolon dupreanum. Taxonomy (NCBI): domain Eukaryota; kingdom Metazoa; phylum Chordata; class Mammalia; order Chiroptera; family Pteropodidae; genus Eidolon; species Eidolon dupreanum. Next base: position 76,326,734 of record CM053502.1, on the reverse strand, counting down.
CCTCTCTCCTGGTTACCCACTCTTATAACGTCAGGAGCCACACTCTTCTGATGGCTCCTTGCTCTACTTCTATAGCTGACTTTTCTCTAGAACCTCAGGTCCACATCTCCAGCTGCCTCTGGATGCACAGGTCTGGACGATCTGCCTGCATCATGGGTTAAATATGGATAAAATGGGATTCATTTTGTCCTTCTGACTCCCTATCTTTCTAAATGGTTTCACCCTTCTATAGGTCACCTGGTCGTGGGACTTCTGCGTCACTTCCCAACTCCCTCCTCCTATCTCTCATCCTTCCCTGCTCACTTTCATCCCCCACCTTTTTCTCCCTCCACCTGGATTGTCAACCTAAGGCAAGTTCTTATTACCTTCTGTTTAAGCTGCTACTTCCTTAATCTTAATTACTTTCCCTTTGACTCTCTCCTTACCTTAATTCATCCTAAATGTTGCTGTCCAACAAATCTCCCCAGAGGACAGACTTAAAACCTTTCTGCTAAGAAATATACAGTGGTTCTCCATGCTCCCTGATAAAGCCATCTATTTTAGGTCAGCTTGGGCAGCTCTAACAAGAATACCACAGACCAGGTGGCTTAAACAGCATTTATTTCTCACAGTTCTGGAGTCTGGAAGCCTAAGATGTGATGCTCAGCCAGCTCAGGTTCTGGTAAGAGCCCTCTTCATAGATTCTTCACATGGCAGAGAGCAAATGCTCTGGTCCCTTTATCACCTTATAAGGACACTAATCTTATCATGAGAGCTCCATTCTCATGACCTCACCCAAACTTATTAACTCCCAAAGGCTCCACCTCCAAATACCATCACATTGGGGATTAGGGTTTCAACATAGGAATTTGGGGGGACACAAACATTCACTCTCTAACACCATTAATGTGTTTTCCTACTTATGCAGTCTCTCCTCAAACCATTTGGAATGTTTTCATTTCTTAAGCAACACTCGTCACACCCCTGAGCCTTTACTCATACTCATTCCTCTGCATCTCACCATCTCTGCTCTTGCCCATCTTTCACTGCACCTTTCAAATGCCACTGCTTATTTTCCGGTCTCTTGTATTCACTCGCTTCTCTGAACCTCAATCACATTTTGCAGTTTCTTCCTTGTCAATGATGGTTATCTTAATTTATTCAATAGTGACATGTTTGTCTCTCTTCCTCCATGAGATGGCACACTCTCTGAGGCAGGGATCATGTTCGGATTACTTTCGTATCCATTGCACATAGTAAGCCAGTGATCAGTAGTTCTTCAATTAACCTTGGCCAGTGCTGTCCCCATTACTTCAGATCTCCTCCATATCCCAGAGTGATGATGCTGACTTCTTAGAGGCTTGCAGGTCACTGGGCATGGCTGGCAACCCATGTTACTTACCTGTCATGAGCCCTGAGAGCAGCCAGAGGAGATTCCTTTAAACCTAAGGTACACTAACTGTTGGGTTTCCAATAAGGAGGACTCTATTTAGCTTGCCTTTGAATGAGAGCTTTGGCTGCTAAACTGAACAAGCCAGTTGCTAATATCTGGCCACCTTTTAACTTTCTCTGTTGTTTCTCATTGTTTATGACAGAGAAATGCATTCAGCATACTCCTCCGATTACTCTTCTTCCGTTAATTCTGTTCTGTCACTACTTCTCCATCCTTGAGATCTGCCAAGTGTTCCTGGAAGTGATCAAAACAGCAGTTAGATGAAGCTTTTGTCACACTTCGATGTGGTGTGGGAAATTGCTGTCTTTCTGTCCATTTACAGAGCTCCCATGGTTTCCATCTCACAGTCGGCAAAGCTGTAATAAAGACTGAGCAGATACAGCTTAGCTTTCTCCAAAGTGCCTTGATGAACCAGAATGGTTTGTTTTCATTCTAACAAAGGCACAGTCAGCCCAGAACCTGTAAGTGCTTGCTTGTTCTTACTTTTATTCCTTTGTATGTCCTTTTCCCGCTTTCTTTTATTAGGGACCCGCTTGATATCATCAACTTGCTGCCATATTTGCTGAAAGAAACAAATGCGTGTGTGCAGTCTCCTATGGACCCTATCTACAGTTAGCAGCACGGGCCTACCCCAAGCAGTGCTGGCAATGCGGACTTTACTCATAAAAGCAGCACCTCATTGGCGATTGGGGAGCAGCCTTTATTCCCATAGTACATGAATTTGAAAAACAAATTTAACATCTGAGAATGAAGTGAATGAAGGAAGCAGTGAATTTTGAAATGGCACCAGGACATCTAACAACCCTCTAAACATCAGGAAACCTGATGCACTTCAAACTTCACCACTTACGGGCATATGAACTTAGAGGAGGCATAGACGCTTCCAACTGGATTAGAGACAATTTAGATAATTTCTCCCAGCCCAGGCCCACAGACTTCCTCAAAGTCACCCAGATTACTTTGCAGCACAGCCAAGACTGGAACCTAGCTCTCCTTAGGTCTAGTCTAGGACTTTGCTCAGCGTCAGACTCCTGCTCATTCAACCTTTCCAGACACTAATGTTTTCCTTAGGAGTAGACCACAAATACTAGTAACTTGCCCACTGCCTCAGATATGGAAGCACAAGTAAGAGTGCATATTAAATCTACTTTGAAAATCTCGAAGCACTACATTATTCCTGTAGAGCAGCTTATTCTCCTTCCTTTCATGTGTCCACTCCCACAGTGTACCTCTCACGGAACCTGCCACGTCCCAGGCGCTTTGTTAGACCAGGGGTCCAGAGATGAAGGAAGCACCGTCTCTGCCCTGAGGTGCCTCCCATTCCAAAACCAAAGGCAAACACTGAACCGGTAGTTGGGGTGCAAAGGGGCACCTGCTCTAATTAAGGGGTACATTCAGCAGTGTGGGAGCAAAGGGAAGGAAGGCATTGACCATTAATTTCTTCTTGTCAGGATATTAGGGTGTTCTTCATGGGGAAGGCGACCTTTGAATTGATTTTTAAAGAATGAGCAAGCGTTTACCAGGTGGAACAGGTGGGGAGGATGTTGTGGGTGGAATGAACATACACAGGCTTAGGAGTTTATGGTGTGTTTGTAAAGCAGTGAGCAGTCTGGTGTGGTAGCAAAATGCCTAGGCAGAAGGGCTTTGTACATTGTCCTCTAAAGTAACGAACGGCCTTTATAGAAAATACCGTCGTATTTTTGTTAGAAATATCCATCCCTTAGATTTGCCCTGGATATAGGCGATTTCCTTATGATTCAAGCCTAAATCTACATTTAGACTGTTGTTGTTTGTTTATTTGTTTGTTTAATTTCTCTCTCTGTCAGGATGTGATATCAAAGGGGCTCTGTTGCTGGCCAGCTCTGGTCATTTATCAGTACGTCTCTGCATGGTCAGTTGGCTCCAGCCTCTCCTGTGGTCTTCTAGGCTATGGAGATTCACAGCTATGACCCCAGGTAGTTATCCTGAAGGAAATGGGATGAAAGGTAGGGAGAGGTGGTCAGTCATTAGAGAAGTTTAATTTAGTAGAGATCTATTGAGTGCCTACTGCATGCAAAACTTCTGGACAAATTGAGAAAGCCAAGTTCATAACCTTTCTCCATCCTTCTTCACCCGCCACACACCTCCCCTTTTGAAGAGGAGCATATCGATTCACTCTAAATCCAGGGTGCTGGCCCCATCTACACTAGTGGGACACCTAACTTGCCATACATGACAGTAAACAAATCTTGAGGAAACTCCATGTCTGAAGCAAGGAATTGCATAGTCACTTATGGTCCCTTCATGAATAAGGAGTCTCCTACTCTTTCATGAGGATACACATTCTGATGTCTCTAAGTGGCTGTTTGCTTTGGGTGGTGGGAGGTGTGGAATGGGGCAGAAGGTGGAGGATGGCGAGAGACACCGTGAGTGGACCCCACACCCATGTAGGGGGCTGGTGTTTGGCTTCATGCAGAGGGGAAGTCTGCTGCTCCTTGGCCGCTTTTCTACCCAAGTCACAGTGGCCTCACTTCGGGCTGAAGGAGAACAGAAAATGTGTTAGCATTAACTGGCTTGGAGATGTCTTCTTCAGGGGTCTGTATTTCAGGAAGATCTACCATTTCGGGAATACCGATGCACATAACGAGCTGTGTGGAGAAAATTCCCTTCACAGTGTTTCTGATTTACGATGATTGAGGCACTTACACTGGAAAGCGTTCTTTCTTTTGGTGTCAGGTTCCTAGATTTAAAAAAAATTGTTTGCAGATCATTTAAGCTTACATCACTATTTTAGGAGTAAGGTTTCTAAGACCTGAAAACAATGAAATTGAGAGACTCAAAAGAAAATTATTGTACCCTGTTTATGTTCTGTTTGTGTGTACACATGTGATACATATATAGGGGGGAGGGGGAGGGAGAAGGGAGGAGGAGGAATGGCTCGCTCTGATATAGTTGAGTTAGAGGGAAGGCTGTGAATGAGTGAGCCCCAGGGGGACATTTATAGCCATGATTTTCCGCCTTCTGCCCTTGTTAACTGAATGAGTTTTCAAGGTACTGGAGAGTACTCATAGTAACCAGCACTTTTCAGCTTGCTCAGGATGAGGGAATATTCTGTAAAACCAGTCATTCTCTTGTGGTTTTTTAAGGTGATTTCAGCGTGTACATATCACTCATGTGGGCTGATTTCATTTTAAATCCTTGGTCACTGCCAGCCAGCCAGGCCCTTGTCTCCTGAGAAGAGCAGGTATACCTAGTGAGGTGCCCTCCCCTAGGCAGCCTTCTGACCATCCTCTGGCATACACAGGGAAGCCTTTTGGCTTTCAGAGCCCCCCAGTTTAATCCATTTATATTTTATCCCTCCAACAACCTCATATGTAATATAAAGAGATTAGCTCTGCTCCATTATTTTAGCCATATCATGCTGAGTGGTCAAATCTGAGTCCCTCACTTGTCTAGGAAATGATACATTGTGATCACTAACTATGACAAGACTATTTATATCTCAGGAAAGTCGATCACATTTTAAATGAGACCCTTTCTGTAGCGAATTTCAGAACTTCTACTTAGGCCAAGATAGAGTGACAAAGACTGAAAATTTACCTTCCCACATTAGACAACTAAAAATCTAAACAAATATATGCAACAATGGTTTTCAGACATCAGACATAAGTAGCACAGGATGGTAATCCCTGAGAGGGATTGAGCCCTGCTGTTCTCTCAGCTCACTGCCTGGAGAGGGTTCCCAGGCCATGGCACAGGCACAAGGACCCGAACAGAGCCCAAGGATCCGAGAGGCCAGAGCAGCTGGCGTCCACATGGCAGAGTACCGGAGAGGGCACAGCTGTGCAGACAGCAGGCTCTGGAGACCTGCTGAGGATTCCCCTCCAGCCTTCAGCGCATCACTTGAGGAAACCCCCAGCAGCTGAGGAAAGAACACCAGAAAGGAATAAGCAGAACAATCTCTGAGGTCATACAGGGCAAGAAATAGCTTGTGTTCCCACTAGCCAAAGTGGGAAAACCTTGGGTACAGTCGTCAGAATGGTGATGCCTCAGTGATGGGGGAAAACAGCCCTAAAGGCCGTCCTGGTCCCGAACAACAGAGCTTAAAAGCAAATCTATGGGGCTCCTTGGAGAAATGACTGATTACAGGAATCGAGCAGGAAATATATAAGATGGGGCTGAAGGGTCTCACGGTGTCAGAAAAGAAGGAAGTGCTATACAAAAGCCACGCTGTTAGGCGTGGGGCAGGATGTATCCAAAGGGACACAGGAGCCAATGAAAGAGCTCCCAAGCTCCCAATGGCAAAACGTAGAACAGTTTGAGAAACAAAACAATATTAGATTATAACCTAAAGTATAAAATAAATGTAAATGAGTCTATGTTAATATAAATAAATGGATAAAAATGCATAAACACATAAATAAATGGAGGAGAACAGAAAAATTTCCCATGCAGCAGAATTCCAAATCATATACACAAATGCTTCACCCTCAAGGAGATGGAGTAGAACTCCTTAGCCCCTTAAGTGTGTGATGTGCGTTGTGCTTTCCTTCCACAGACGGTGTGGGAAGGAGGGAAATAGAGCAACTTTACATGGAGAAGCCTGACAGACACTACTACCTCAGCCAGGTGATCGAGGTCAGCATCAGCAGTGACATGTCACGTTGATAGCATGTAGCCTTGATGATGTAATGTGATGAGAATGGTGCTTTACACAGGTAGTCTGTGGGCCTCCTCCCCAAAACTATATTCCTGGTCTAATCATGAGGGGGAAAATCAGACAAATCCCTATTGAGGAACATCATGCAAAAAACTTGACCAGGATGACTCAAAACAGTCAAGGTCATCAAAAACAAGGAAAGTCTAAGAAACATACACAGCCTAGAGGAGCCTAAGAGATGACAGCTAAATGTAATGTGGTGTCCGAGATGGGGTCCTGGGACAGTAAGACCATGAGGAAAAAAACAAAGAAAATTCAAATAAAGTGTGGACTTTAGGTAATAATGATGTATCAGTATTGGTTCATTAGTTGTGACAAATGTGTCACACTGACGTAAGATGTTAATAGGGGAGACTAGGCGTGCAGGATAGGTGGGAACTCTGTATTATCTTTGTACTTTTCCTGTATATCTACAACTCTTCTAAAAATAAAACTTAAGAAAACATAATTATATAAACTTACAACTAAATAGCATTTGCAATAAAGGTGATAAATATTCAAGAAAATCGAAGTATTCACTTCACAAGGTTGTTTTGAATATTAACAAGGCATCAAAATAAAATGTCCAATGCAGTGAAAGTAGCTGTCCCTTTCTCTCCTTCTCCTTCCTATGCTTACTATGACAGCCATTCCTGACATTGCAAGAGATGTTAGTAGCTTCACAGAGTACAAATAGTATAATAAATTTAGGTTTAAAAACGTGAGTCACTTAATTATAAAAACAAACCAGGTAAATCTATGCTTTCATCTTGAGTTATTCCTTGAGATAAACAGTCTCTCAGGGCCCCCCCTGGTTTGCAGGTCCTAGTCCCCTGTGACAATGTAGGGGTGGCAGTACCCAGAGGAGAGGTGCAGGGCTGGGTGTCCAGCTGCTGAGTGGCCCCTCTGGAATTGCTCAGGCCTCTACACCTCCATCCTGGCTTCTGCTGCTGCCATCTTAAGACTATTCTTGCCCCTACTGAGCTCTTTACTCTCCATCTCATCAACAACTCTGAAATCTGGACGATTTCTGTTCCTCACAAGAGAAACTTGAGGCTCAGAGAAGTGAATTGATACCCACCGATCATACAGCTAGAAAGTGGCAGCTCCACTGTTCAAACTAAGGCAAAACTATCTGCCTATAAAGGTCATAGTCTCTGCTGTAATGCCTTCCTCTCCCCTAGCTCCCTGCCATCAGTCCTGTCTTTGCTTTTCAGTTATGAACCTGTTGATGGGGCCCTGAAATGGGCTTCCGTTCTCCGTCTCCTAAATCGCAGCTCCACAGATGCACTGCCAGGCCTGCACTAAGGGAGCTGTGACTAATCGCTGGGTCCCAATGCTCATGCCATAGATACACATACCTGTACCTGTCCTTCTCCCTCTCGCTCTCCCTAAAATGGAGCACATAAAAGGTGTATGTGCAGAACTCTCACTGTCACCATCGTGATACTTTCTGGAAGAAAGAGAAAGGGCCAAGTTACAGCATTTAATGAGCTACCTAGCTTATCCTGACCTTTAGTGAGCGACCACGAAACTTCAATGCTCATGGCAATTTGGCATTATAGTAGAGCTGCCTAGTGATTTTTTTTTTCACTTTTATTCTCTTTACCTTTACCTGGGATTGGACACATTTTGTTGAAGAAGGCAAGTTATATACACTGTTTCCAGAGGTGGCAGCATTTTGGTTGCAAAACATCAACATCAATGTCGTATCTGAGTAAATAACTCAATACACATTTCTATTTCAATTAGCAAGCCAGAGGAAGCCACAGAGATTATGGGAGCGAATTGGAAGAACATTATACATTTTAGCAAATGTTAAAAATTTGTAAATTCTAGACATCATAACAGTAAAATAAAATTTATTTTTGGCCCATTCTTTTGGAGTGCATACTTGCTCCAAACCTTACAAATAGAATGGAGGGCTAGAAAAACCAGCACTTAAGAAAATAAACTTGATTACTACAGTACTTTACATTTATTTGTGTTTTTTACAGTACACGACAGTCCCACACACTGATGACATGCCAGATGCACACACCCACAGACACTCAGCACTGCCCATTATCATAGTGATCCTGCGTGTGTTTATGGGGAAGGTTTTGCATGCAAATGAGGACTTTTTAAGGTGGAGCGAATGCTAAGTAGCACTGTTCTGAGACATGGCTTCACAAGAAGCTTTGCATGTTTAAACAGGTCATTGCACACATGGGAGTGGCACTTTGACCTGGTGGCCCCCAGGGCGAGCATGGTCTGAGCATGGCATAGCACCTGTCCTGCCGAGTCATAGTCCCAGAGAGCAGAACGGAAGAGCATGTTGCTGCCTTGCTCTACCATATTTTTCAAAGCCATGAAATTTAGTCCATATGTTTAAATATTTCCTTGGCTGATTGCCTCGTGCAGTTGATATATACAGTACAACAAAAATTTTTTAAAAATCTGTTTTGGAGCAAACGTGAATGGAAAAAAATGCTGCAGTTCTCTGTGGTGAGCATATGTGAGCATATAAATTCCATTGTATGTGTGTGTCTGAGCTGTGCTTTCAGAGTGCCATTTATAAAATATTTATCATAGTTTTACTGATTTAGGTTCATGTATAGCTTTTGTTATTGAAAAGGAGCCAAAGCACTTTGCTAATTTAGGAGGCCTGTGTTGCGGCATAAGAGTGGAACCAAGGCAGAATCTAGAGGAAGGCTTGGGAGGTTGACTGATGTTAGCGATGAAACGCAGCCACCTCTGAGTTGAGCCGGTCTTGTTCTAAAGGCACCGCTAAAGGAAAGGGGTCTGGAAGGATCATCTGTGGGCTTTAGTCTTTGCTGTTCCAGCATGTGTCCATTGGGTGGAGGGATCAGACCTTCTTGCACAGAGTTGGTTGATGTGGTTATATATAATTGGCCTCATTATATCTCTCTCTGCTCCTCCTAAATCCTCATCTGTAGCCTGAAACCAAAAAGAAAACTCACTCACAGAAAATGGAACCTTCTGAAGGATAATATCTTGTTGAGGAGAATCGTAAAAATTAAAAAAAATATAAAGCCAACAAAACCTTAGGAAAAGTCAGGAAGAATTTAGTAAGCATCTACTAGGTGTCTGCAATTACTGTGGTTTCTGAGGGAGCTGCCCAAGAAATGGATGTTCTAAGGAGCTAGAATGAGAAAGAAAAAGTCGAGAATAATAGTTGCTATTTATTTAATATTTTATATCTGCTGGACACTGCACCATGTGCTTTACAGGTATCAACCTCACTTAATCTGTACAAACCTACATTTTATATTTAAGGAAACTGAGAGGTTCAAAGAAGTTAAATATCTTGCCCAAGGTCATTACAGCTAGTAATGACAGAGCCAGGATTTGGCCCGGAGGATCTGACAATAGAGCCTACACATTTAAAAACTTTACAGCACATGGTCTGTTATGTTTCACCTCTATCCTTACTCACTGCCTCCTAACGCTATTTTTTTTTAACTGTACAATTCAATGGCTTTTAGCATATTCACAGTTATGCATCTATCACCATAATCAAATTTAGAATATTTTCATTACCCCCTAAAAAAACCCAGGAACTCTTAGCCATCACCCCCAATATCGTCTTTCTCACACACACACCCCAGCCCCCTTTCCCCCCAGCCTTAGGCAACCACTGATCTGCTTCTTATTTCTACGGATTTGCCTATTCTGGACATTTTACATGCACAGAATCATATGATCTGTGGTCCCTTGTGACTGGCTTCTTTTACTTAGTATAATGCCTTCAAAGCTCATCCATGTTCTTTTTATTGCTGAATAATAATAATAATGCTAATAATGTTGCACATCTTTTTATGTATTTATTTCCTCACTTATTCTTTTGAAGCTAATCTCATTTTATCTATACTAATGTGTATACCTATAACTGAAAAAAAAAAAAAAAAACTTTTCAAAAAACATGTATTTTTGTCACTACCTAAAACAATTATTTAATTATCCAAATACACAGTCAGTGCTCAAATTTTCCTGTTTTCCCTGTTTGTTTCATACTTTCTTTTTTCAGTGGTTGGTTGAATCTAGATCCAAGGCCCACACTTGCGTTTGGTTGATATCTCATCAGTCTCTTTTAATCTGTGTTTCCTCTCCCCTTGATAATTTATTGAAGAAATCAGGTTGTTTGTCCACATTCTAAAATTTTGTAATTGCATCCCTGTGGTGTCATTTAACATGTTCTTTTGTCCTCTGTATTTCCTACAAACTAGTAATTGAATCTAAAGGCTTAATCAGATTTAAGTTTGATTTGGGGGAGGAGGCAGAACTTCATGGGTGAGGTTCTATACTTTTAGATGTCTCTCACTTTTTTCTTTTAAGATTAATCAGTAGATTCAAGGGTTGTCAGCTTAATATATCAATGTTACATCCCCTCCATCAAATTTTTACTGAATAGTTTTTGCAATAATTGGTGAACATTGCCATTATTTATCAAGGGGAACTTACTTTCCTAATCACTCTGATCAAATGCACCCCCCCCCCCCCCGCAAAATGCAACAGTACTCTTTCTACCATGACTTATTCCTCTTGTATTGCAAAGGCATGAAAATGAGGAGGTATCTCTTATTAAGGGGACACTTTATTTTTAATATGAATTGTATAATAATTTACTCAACTGGTTTGTGGTAGTCTGAGAACTTCCTGAGGATAGGAACTAGGTGCATCTTATTTACCACTGGGTGCTCAGTGCCTGCCTACCTCAACCCTGGCCCATGAGAAGAGCTTAGTAAGTAAATGTTAAGCGAGTGGATGAATATCATGTGCTCATTTTTGTATACTCTCCTTTAAAGATTTCTTGTGATGTCAATGTTGGCCATATTTTGCAGATAGGTGTTTAGTGACATTCCTACTTTTGGATGACACCACTATTGAACAGTAGTAAATCAGGTGAAACAGGTTGTAATGTATGGATGTCCAACAGGACACATTTAGAATATCAAAGTCAAGGGTGACAATTCAGATTTAAGCTGCATTTTTTTCTTTTAAACAAAACCTCCTTTATCTTACTGAACCAAAAAATGGGTTGTCTTTTTCTCCACCCAGTTTGTAGCTTCAGTCCTCCTCTCCTAATCAAATAGCTAATGAAAGTTAAGCCTATTTCTGCTCAGCCTGTGAAATCTGACTCTCAGCCCAGAGCAATGTGGCTTCTTTTTTTGATTTAAAAATAAAATGTTTTTACTAAATTCTGGTTTATTAGATGCAGGTTCGGTGTGTTGCAAGAATAGGGAAATTGTATCTAGAATCTATCTTCCTGTTAACATGGAGTCTTTGCTTCTTCTAAACCAATACATACCTGCATAGTCTTCCCAAGGAAGATCACAGGAGAGTTTCCAGTCCCACTTGGAGCCTTACCTCTTGCAACTTGTGCAGAAGACACCATTTACAGCATAGTTAGGGTCTGAGATTTGTCTCCCGCCTCTCCCCCTTGCCTCCTGATTTAGTTTTTCTTGTCTGAAGAAAAAGGCTCCCCACAGCTAAAGGAAAGCACTTAGATGCTAACATGGGATTTTGAAAGCAGAAGACGCTTTTATGGAAAACTCAGGCAAGACAGTTGTGAGAGTACAATCAGTGCCCTTGTAAGTAGACATTCTCTCAGGCTTCAACACAAAGAAAGGCTTTGTGTGGGCTTTAATAGAGGTTCTGGGTTGTATGGCCAGCCAAGAGCTGTGGCTGTCACTGGTTCACAGTAATCTGCACTAGGGACACAGCTTGACCTGTATAAGACTTTCTTCTTATAGAGGGCGAAGACAGATCATAAAATGTGCTGGGGGTGTTGTGACCAAAATAAAGTAGCTCAGCGTGACACAGGAGCTATTTTAGGCTGGATAGTTATGAAAGGCCTCTCGGAGAAGATAACATTTAAGCTGAAACTTTAGAGCAGGTAGAGTGGGACAGACTAGCTCAGGCTCTAAAACAAGAATGTTCGAGGAATAGAAAGAGGACCACATTGCTAAGCATAGTGAAGGAGGGGGACAAGGTGAGAGAAAAGGTCAGCAAGATAGTCAAGGGCCACACCGGACTAAGCCTTAGAAACCAAGGTAAGGAGTTGCATTTTATTATAATCAGTGAGGACTTGGAGGGGATGGAGCCAAAGTGAAAGGTGATGATGTCGGGAGCCACAGATCATGACTAACCCAGGAGTGTGCACCTGGGGATTAATATAAAGAGAAGATAAGAGTGAAGAAGAAACAACTCTTACCACTTCTTTCATATCTTCACAAACCAAATGACAGCTTCAACTCATTCTGAACATAGCTATGAAAATATCAACTGTAGCATCCAGTTAAGAACTTGGGTCCTGGGGTAAGACTGCTTGGATTCAAAGCCTCACCTTAAACTGTACAACCTCAGACACATTACCAACCCCTGCAGTCTCTGTGTCTCCATCTGTAATGTGGGGTAGTAGCAGAACTCCTCTGGTAGGGTTGTTGAGAAGACAATAGGATAATGCCTGTAAAGTGCTGGTTACAATGTTTTTGTCACATTTACGGAGCAGGTGAAAATGCTTTTTTCCGTAAATACTCCTTGTTTTTTTTTTCTTTCCTTATGTAACCAGGGAATACCAAGAATGAAGGTTTGTTTTTTTATTTTGTTTGTGAGGAAACGTTGTTGAATCTGTTCTTAAGAATGTTTGAATTAAATTCTCTTTGCCTGAGGATGATATTTTTATCTTATATGATTGCTCTTTGAACAAGCAGTAAAAAAAAAAATATATGATATTGGGAGGCTTCATGCTTTCTTCCTGAAAAGAGGCTTCAGGGCTTTGGGCCAAAATGTGGCTTGAAATGAATTTCAGAAGCGGCCAGAGTGGGCGGTCTCAGTCGTGAAGGGCCCTGCTGGTGACTGGCACATTCCCCCGAGGGCAGCGGAAGTGCCCTGCAGAGCACATGCTGCACTGCCCACTTGTGCGGACACCTGCAGGAGGAAGGGTGGACTCAGTGGGAAAGGAAGGGCCACCCCAATGGGTTACAGGGGAGACCACACCAGGCAACTGTTTTAAATTCCAGTCCACTTTTCACCACGCTGCGTGATGTCAGTTCTCACAGGGGTTTGGAATCTGCCAGGTCACGTAGCCTCTACCACTTAGACCCTGTTCCCAAGGAAGAAGTTAGCACAGGCCTGTCAGCCAGTAAAGACCTGAGGTGGCAGCCACCAGTGCCCCTCCCCAGATTCAAGAGTTGCACAGCGATTCTGGGTTCTATGATGACGAGGAGAGGTCAAGACCCAGCACTTAATCAGGGATAAGGAGCAAACAAAACGTTGACATGCAGGAAATTATACAGGAACTTTGTTGCCATAGCTATCGCTTCACTTTGCGATCATCAGAAAAACATAAGTGAGCATGGTGTGGTAATAATGCCTTCGTGGTGTGAGCCTCAGGATTGCCTGAGCCCATTTGGTGTCTGGAAGGCAAACTCTGAGTCCCTGGGCTGTTCTACAAGCCAAAGAGTAGAGTACCTGGGAGACAGAAAGAGACCACAGCTTAGTGGAGAAGAAAGAACTGGAAAACCTTCCAAGACTGTGTCCAGCAGAAGCACAGCTCATCCTGCACTGGGAGTGCTACTCTGCCAGGTGACCGACCAGGGCTTCGAATGTCCTTGACATATTGACCTTAGAGGTCAATAAGGACATTCTGGGCTCAACCCAGAATCATAGCAGCCTTCTGTATTTTAGAACAGCTCTCATTGTTAGGGAACATTGTTCTTTATATTAGCTGAAATCTGCCTCCCCGGAACTTCCACAGATCAAACCTAATTCAAGTCTTTTGTAACACAAAATATATCTGTCCCCTTTTTTTTTTTTTTTTTTGAAATTTACACATTCCTTGAATGAGCATATATTGGCAGGCACTGCTAGAGACTATGCAGAAGGCAGAGGTGAGCTTTGTGACCAACCTGGGCTAGTTTAGCCCATTTCTTCATTGATAAAATGGGAATATGTAATACCTACTTATCTGGTTGTATTGCTGTGAAGAGCCCTGATATAGGATATAAAGTGCTTATGCTACACTTGGCACATAGTAGGTGTTCAACAATGTGTCTTTTGAAGTCTTTTTATTGTAATACTGTTAGTAAACAGACCCTGAGATGGGACCACAGGTGCTCATGAGGCAGAATGCGGGAGCCCAAGGCCTCACAGTGCAATGGCAGTTCACAGACGGGAGTCGTCACGTTAAGTTGCCTGAACAAGGGGCTTCCCAGGCAGCAGCTGTGGATAGGACAGAGTTTTGGGGTCTGCAGAAGGGAAGATGAGAGTGAGAGTCAGGTGGGGAAACTGTCAGTGTGTGCAGTAGACAAACAAAAGAGACTGGTTCAGAGAACTTCCATGGGCAATTTCCATAAAGCTGACAAAGTAAGGCTTGGGTGACTGGGAAAAAAGTATGTTTTTCTCAAATTACTGGGTAGACCAAGGGCAAGATAGAAAGTGGTCTTTTTTCTCAAGTTTCCAATGAACTTAAATTTTTATTTAACTTTCTTATTATATTTTTCAATTAAGGCATATTTACATACAGTAGAAATCCTTTTGTGGACAGTTCTGCAAATTTGACAAACACATATAGTTATATAATCACTGCTAAACATCATATAGAACAGTCCCACAATCCGCCCCAAAATCCCCTTTTCCCTTGTGCTCCTTTAGCCAAACCTGGCTTCCACTGCCAGCCTATAGCATCCACTGATCTGTTTTCTGACCCTATGCTTTTGCCTTTGCCAGAATGTCATGTAAGTGGAATCTTATGATACATATATGTAACTTATTAAACCTGATTTCTTTCATTTATCATGATGCATTTGAGAGTCATCCATGTTGTTATGTATTAGTAGTTTGTTCTTTTTTATTGCTGAGTAATATTTCCATTTTGTGAATGAACCACAGTTTGTTATCCATTTTCCAGGTGACAGGTATTTGAGTTATTTAGTTTGGGGCAAATATAAATAAAGCAGCTATAACCATTCACATGCAAGTGTTTGTGTGATCACAGGTGCTCATTTCACTTGGATAAATACCCAAGAATGAGATTGCTAGGTCGTATGATAAGTATCTTTATAAGAAAATGTCATGCTGTTTTGCAAAATGGCTGTACTACTTTACATTCCCACCAGCAATGTATGATAATTCCAGTTGCTCACCAACCCCACCAGCACTTGGTATTGTCAGATTTTTTGTTTGTTAGCTTTTTCATTTGTTTTTTAACTTGTCTAATAGATGTAGTGATAAATTATTGTGCTTTTAATTTGCCTTTTGCTAATTTCAAATGATGTTAAGTATCTTTCCACATGCTTGTTTGCCATCTGTATATTGCCAAATTGTCTGTTCATATCTTTTATCCATTTTTTTAATTGAGTTGTTTATTATCATTATTTATCATTTTTTTCTTTTATGGATCGTATGTTTAGTGTTATATCTAAGAAATATTTAGCTAATCCTAGATTACAAAGATCTTCTTCTAGATGTTTGATAAGGTTTTACATTTAAATTCAGTTTGAGTTCATTTTTGTAGCAGGTGAAATGTGTAAATCAAGGTTCCCTTTTTACTTTTTTTTGCTTATGGATATCGAACTGTTCCAGCACTATGTTGAATATTATATTCTCCTCTCTCTGCAGAATTTCAGTTTTACCTGTTTCAGAAATCAGCTGTCCATATATGAGTCATATTTTGGATTTCTATTTTGGTTTTTCTATTCTCTTCATCTCATCTATGTCTATCCTTTCTTAAATACTACACTGACTTTTACTGTTGCTTTTACTGTTGTAGTAAATCTTGAAATCAAGTAGAACAAGCTCTCCAACTTTGTTCTTTTTCAGAATTATTTAGAATA
Source organism: Eidolon dupreanum (assembly GCA_028627145.1). Taxonomy (NCBI): domain Eukaryota; kingdom Metazoa; phylum Chordata; class Mammalia; order Chiroptera; family Pteropodidae; genus Eidolon; species Eidolon dupreanum. Next base: position 76,310,785 of record CM053502.1, on the reverse strand, counting down.
TTCCTTTTCTTTTTCATAAAAATTTAAATTCAGCTTGTTGATTCCTACAAAAACATCTGCTCATATTGATTGGAATTGCCTCAAATACATAATTGGACTGTGAAGAATTGACATCAAATACTATTGAGTCTTTCAGTCCATGACTATAGTATGTCTTACCATTAATTACATCTTCTTCACTTTATTTCAGTGTTTGTGCTTTTCAGCATATACATCTGGCATTTATTTTCTAAGATTTATTCTTACATATTTCGTGTTTTTTGATGCTATTACAAATGGTAATCTTTTTATTATATCTGTTTCCAATTGTTCATTGCTAGTTTATAGAAGTATAATTGATTTTTTAATATTGACCTTGTATTTTGTTCCATTATTAAGTTCAGTAGCTTTCTGTTTTATAGATTCTTTGGGATTTTCTGTGTAGGCAGATCATGTCATATGTAAATAAGAATTTTATTTCTTTCCAACCCCTATGCCTTTTATTTTGTTCTTGTCTTATTACATTGGCTAGGGCTTCTAATATGGGTATTATTTTTATATTAATTTATTCTCCATAGGTTTATCATATTGTTCTTGTTGGAAAAAGTCATTTATTAATTCATTCAACATTTATTGAACATCTATCAAGTGACAGGTTTTATACAACACACTGCAGACACGATTAAGAAAAGTAGAACATTAAATTAACCTCTGAGAAGCTTAAGTTCATGTAGAAGATATAAGATATTTTTCCAAATGACAATAATACCAGGTAAAAAGTACAGGTCATGCCATAGTCCATTGTAGTCAGGTCTTAAGTGTGCAAAACCCTGGGTAGAGTTGAGAAGGAGGCAGACAGTTGTCATATCCCTGCTCAAAGGGCTTCTTAGAACTATGCATTAAATCAGAGATGGCCTCTGATTTATTCCCAGGGTTACAGGTTTGGTTACATGCTAGCCTAAGAGATGGGGTAGGTTTAGTAATAATAAGACCTAACCATATTTCTACTTAGGGAAGTAGAAATATGCACCTATTTGTTATAATTCTTGCAAGAAGAGAAAAAATGCTCAGCTAATGTGCTTTTCCTTTGAAAACTCAGAGACCCAAGAAGGAAGCTAAAACAGAAAGAATGCCCTTCCAAAAGTGCTCCTTCTAGACTTTGAGGATCAGTCAGAAATATGGGCTTTAAATCCCAGGGAGAGGAAACTGTGAGCTAGCAGGCAGGGGGTTGAGAATTAAGGGACTAATAAGAAGAGAGAGAGACTAATAAAAAGAAAAATTACATTTGGGTGTGTGCTATGCATTACAATCATCTTTTCCTTTCCTGAATGCAACTTCAATGTCAAGGCTGGAAGGAGATATCATAGAACGTTATTTCCAGGGCTCAGAGAAGTGGGAGATAAGCAATATGGGAAGAGGAAGCTCTTAGAGATAAAAAAAAAAAAAATTGGTAAGATTTGGATATGCAGAAACGGGAGAAGGGCAGTCCAGACCAAGGCACAGGAAAGAGAGACCAAGGATTACTAGCTGAGAATAGTAACACTTTGGATTTCATGCTCATGCTTTGGGCCTCACGCATGGAATGGAGCAGGTTGAAAGGGATTCTTGAGGAGAAAGCTAGAAAGGGGCTTTGGAGGCAGATTGTGTGAGGCCTGGAGTGCCAGGCTAAGGAGTCGGAACTGAATTTGATAATTCGTAGGAGGTGAGAAAAGAATTTTGAGCAGGGAGGGAAATGAGATCTAAGTTTTGGGGCAGTTATTAAATAAAATGGTTCTGATGCAGCCTCTTTAGCCTGGCTACCTAGGTTCAAATCCTGATCACTAGCTGTGGGAAAAGCTCTATGTTCTCAGGGCCTCAGTTTCTACATCTATAAAACAGGTAAACTTGTAAAGTACTTGTGAAGCTCTTGGAATAGTACCTGGCATGTGAAAAAGTACTACAAAAGTGCTATCTTATATTATGGTTATCATCATTGTCATCTTTATTATTTTAGGAACACTAATTGGAAAGATGGTGAGTGAATTTGAACAGTTAAGTGACTATTCAAAGGACTGATTAAAAGGGTGTGCTCCACCCTTTCCCACCCCCTGCATGGCACGTGCTCCAGATTCTCTCATTGTCCTACACCCCTGCAGTTGAAACACAAATAGCAGAAATTTTGTTCTTTATTTCCTTTCTAAAATCTTCTTTTTGACCCTCACCTGGTTAATCACACTCCAGACACCCTTCATGAGAGCATATAATGGATGTGTGCACACTTAGAGCTGTACTTCTCAGGTGTAGATTTGGGGAAGGAATTTCAAGTGCCTTTCTCCCAAGCCAGCAGACCCCTGTCCTGGAGATACGTATTTGATGGCTGGAGCCCACCATCAAGATGATAATTATAAAGAGTGCAGTAAATAGGAAAACACTTAGATAATAATGTTAAATGAAATAAAACCTGAAATTGTACATACATAATCATCATAACTGCAAAAACATGCATACATATGAGCAAGAAATTAAGAAATGTAGACACATGACAACATTTGTGTTAAGCTGGGGAGAATATGACCACATTAATGGGTTCCCCTTTAATGTTTCCGCAGTTGTTATTAATATGTAAAAAGCAGAAAAAATAGAGGAGGGAGCATGAGGCTCCCTGTTCCTCAGCGACCCCTAATGCAGAACAGTCATTGTTTTAGCAGACGTTAGAGGCTATGGAAGGGTGGAGGTCATCTGTAGTTAAAGAACCAGCTCATGGTCCCCAGAACCGAGATCTCCTTTGCCCCACCCTGCTGCCCCCAACTGCCTCAGAATACACCATCGTCTCTATGATTGGAAATCCTAGCCAGTGGCTCCTGAATTAGCTCTCGGCGACAGAGGGCCCCTCCCTTCTGCACCTTCTGCACACAGACAATACTCCCCGGGGACTCGGGGCCCTTCCAGAGTGAGCTTCCCACGTGACTGCACATGGGATGAACATGTAGCGTCCTTAGGCTCTCTCAGTGATGGTCTCAGTCAAATAATCCTGAACCAGATTCCAGCTCTGCCACTATTGTATGCAAAAGGTGTGACCTTGGGTAAGGTACCTAGCCACATTGAGCCTCACTCATCTGTAAAATGAGATTTTAATACCTTTCAGTGGGCTGTTATTAGTAGGAAGAGCATGAATATGATGCTTGGAACCCAGGAAAACTGTTCAGTAAATACTAGTAGCTGCTGTTGGGTGGGGCTAGGGGCTATTATTAATCATTATTCATTTTCCTGGAGAGAACCAGCATTCAATGGCCAGCTCAAATACCACCATCTCTGTGAGTTGAGACCTCATTCCTCTATCAAGAGCTAGCTTTCTTTCTCTCTCTCCCCTGGTCTCCTGGAACATTTCATAGCATCTGCTACTTTTTCTGCAGTGTTGTCTATACTGTTGTCACGTTTCAGAGGTGCTGAGTTGCCAGAACAGAAGGCCAGGTTGGAGACTTTATGTTTAAGACCAAAAATGCTACCCCAGTGGGTTTCAGGTAATTGTGAAGAAAGAGCATTCAGGGGACCTTCTAGAGTCAGTCTTTGTGACTCAAGATGCAGTGAAAAGGGCGTCATTTGAAACGAGGAGGGACTTTCCGTATCCCTCAAATCCTCCTTACTCCATGGTCCCCTGCTCCACTTATGTGAAGGTGGCCCCATACCTCCAGGATCGGAATAGGGCTCAGCCCTCCACGGCAGCTGTGACTACAGTGCGTTACTCTTCTCTGCGTAGATGTCTGCTGCCCACTGCGGCAGTGCTGGAAACATTGTAAATGCTCAGCATATATTTACTAAATGGCTGAACTAATTAATTTAGCCTAAAGTGGGTATGAAGAATTCACAGATTGAGGTACCATAAGGATCCCCTATATTCAGGTACATTTCCCTCCAAAGCACTGGGACAGCCCGGAAAAGTTCCTCAAGTTTCTATCATATCATGCTCACTTCCATGTGTCCTCAACACTTGGAGATGTAATGTAAGGGATGCCCATAGAGAATAATTTCTAAATGAGCTTCCCGCTTTAAGGCAAAGGTCAATTGGCCTGTGCGGTTAGCAGGACCGCCAGGTGAATGAAACTGTAATGTGGGTGAAAGGTTGCTTGGAGCATAGCTTACTGTGGGCACTTAATGGATGCTAAATAATTGAATGAATAAAGTGAGAGATGGGTGAATGCTGCATTGATGAACCTGTGGTGAACTAAGGGGGTCCTAAAACATTTTCAAATTGGTCATTAATGTTTCAACACTGGTTGCATCCTTTGTTAATTTTGAATAATAGTAGGAGTTTCCAATCATAAGGATACAGTTTCATGGGAAACTTTAATAGAGGAATTATGCCTCGCCTATAATTCTACCCAATAATTTGGGTTTATTTCGAAATAGTCTAATAGCTGGGAATGGCTTAGTATTGTTTCCTAATGTGCTTGAAAAGGACTTGGGTGCTTTCACATTGTGACATTTGGAGGGGCATTATGGATTTTAGAGCATTACAGTGTTATTGATTTTGTTTTTTTGTTTTTTGTTTTTGTTCTTGTTTTTGTTTTTGCTTTATCTATATTTGAAGTGAAGTTTGCTAAAGCTGAAATGACTGTTTATTCATGACGTGGAGGGGATGAGATTTAGGGAATAATAATTCTACTCATCGAGAAAGAATGCCTTATTCAAAATCATTTTTACTATTGCCAAAGCTGAAAACATACTCATATGATTCTCCCCCTGCAGTAAGTGACAGGAAAAACACATAGTATGCTGTGGATAGCTATAACTAGGAGCAAATTGGTTTAAATCATAAAGAAACCCTCAGTATACACAACTTACTGTAAGTCCAGAAAACATAGCTGGAGGAGAGAAATGAAGACCCACTTTATAGTACTAGGAATGCCAGGCACAGCCGTGTACCTTCTGTGGTTGGGTTTCCTCAGGAAATACCCAGGGACCTGCCCAATGTGAGCTGTACTTTTTGGAAAACTTAGCACTCTTTTGCTGCCCTGGTTCTCCATGCGGGAACCCTGCTTTGTAGGGGTTGCTGAGCCTGATATGTTTACGCTGTCCCACCTGCAACCACCCAAAACCCTGCCTGAACTCACCAGTGCTTCTTTCATTGACTTATAAAGGTTGCAGAAAGGGGGAAATATCCCTTGTATGTAGCACGCTTATGACAGTGGCCCGTCCTGCAGCTTCTTAGGATGCTGCACTACCCAGAAAGCTGGCGGCAAATTCCAATGGCTCTCAGGATCTCTGGTGCTCACTCATATTGCAGACGGCTATTATTTCCATTTTTCACAACTTAACTGAAAAGGGCACTTAAGTGAAACAGGCATTTAGTCCCAGGCAGGATCAATCTCTCTACTGAGGGAGAGAGCCAGGCCCTGTGCAGCTGATATTTAGAGTTAGTTGGTGTCAGTGTATGTTGACTTGATTTCTTCTCGAGATAACTGAATTGAATAGCTTGTGCTAATGATGAGATGTACCCAGAGCCCATCAGTCTCAGGCAGTGCCTGGTTAGGGCCCTTTGACTAGGCCAGGCACCCTGAGCCTGTGCCAAGTCAAAGCTCCAGCCTGGCCAGAGGGTCTCCGAGCCTGCCCCTGGGGTTGGGCATAGACCTTGAAGAGAGTACAGGAACGAGGAGATTGGAGCAGGATTATCAAAGAAAATGGGAAAGGAACTAGGAGTAGGCACGATTTTAGAACAGAAAAGGTCGTTCAGAAAAGGAAACATGCCTCCAACTGTGTATTTTTCAAAGATGAGGTGTGTACTAATTTTATTTTTTCCTTTGGAAATCTTAAGGATCTATCGCAATACTTTGTATTCCTCTGAATTCAGAATTCTGTTTCTGTCCTCAGCTTCTCTCTTTCTTTCCCCATGAGGAATGGGCATATCAGTCATTTACAGGTGCCTGTGCCTCATTCTTTGAAGTTCAAGGCTTCCCTGCTTTGTTTTTGTTTTCTGTTTGCTTTTTTTGAAGCACAGGTTTTCAGCTATAAAATTTACTCACTGTATTCCTTCACTTGCCCTCAAGAAAACCTGTTTCCCAAGGGATTGACCTAAATCACTCTAAAGCAGGGTTTTTCAATCTTAGCACTATTGATATTTTCAGCCTGATAATTCTTTGTTGTGGAGGCTATCCTGTGCTTTGTTGGATGTTTACAGCATCCCTGGCCTCTACCTATTATATGCCAGGAGCAATGCACACACACACACACACACACACACACACACACACACACACACACACATGCACACATGCACCCAAATTGTGGCAATCAAAAATATCTCCAGGAATTACCAAGTGTTCCCCAAGGAGTAAAATTCTCCCAGTTAGGAACCACTGCTCTACCAGAATCATGCCAAGGCTGCCCACCCACTTTAAACATATGCCAGTCCATGTAGCAAGGTGGGTCATTCTTAGACTTAAACTCTGTTTATTATTTGTTCATTTATTCACCTGTTTACCTTTTGATCCATCCACCTGTCTACCCAACTAACCAGCCAATGATCCATCTATCCAACCCATGGAATAACAGTGCCTTTGGAGCTTGAGTATACGTTCTGGCTCTATCGCTTACTGACTGCATGACCTTAGATTTAACTTTCCTTCCCTGAACCTCAGTCTCCTCATCTGTAGAAGAGGAGAAAACAGTATCCCACTCGTGAGAAACAGAGCGGGACTGGGATTAGTCTGGGCTTCATGGAGATGATGATAGGTTGGAATTGGGGAAAGATTGATGTCAGGGAAGGTGAAGGGTAAAGAGGTTGGAAGAGAGAGCAGATTCAGAGCCCAAGAAGAAGCCGTCAAAAACTTATTAAGATTTTCAGGTGCACAGTGTGGTGGGAGGCGGAGAGAAAGGAGCATCAAAGAGGAAGATGGGGTTGACTGCGACATGCTCGAAAAGGTCTAGATGGGTAAATATGGAATAACAGGTGACAAAAATATTCTTCACAAAGGACAGATTATATCAAAGTTGGCAGTCTTTGAAAGGTCATGAGCTAAATCTTCATTTCTTCACTCTTATTAAATCGTTCTCTTCTTAGCACTAATTTTACCTCTCCTACTCATTGTGAATTAGTAATTTTATTATGTACCTACTATGTTCTAAGAGCTACACACAGATAATTTAAAGGTGGAGAAACCAAAGCATAACGTGGTTAAGTAAATTGCCCCATGTCACACAGCACCTAAGTGGTAGAGCTGGGATACAGACCCACGCACCCAGCCCTGAGACTACGGACTTGTTTTCTGAAGAAAACAGATGGGGGGCTTGTGAGTGGTACCCACCACACCACCTGGATGAGCTGATGCTCCTCAGGATACTCAGTTGATCTGAGAAGGTGACAGACTTTGGGCATTGAGCCCATTCTCTGTTTGCCCTGAAAATTGTCTCCAGCAGCACTTGCAGCTACAGTGTTTACCCCAAGATAATTCACAGATTAGTCCTAACCTTACCCCCAAAACAAAATATTTATCTTTTGTTATTATTTTCACATCGCTCTTGTGTTTCAATAATCTTTCAAAGCAAGTGATATTCAATTTATATCATTCTGGTTTTAGTAGTGGTATTTCCACTTATAAAATATAGTCATTTTCGATCTCTGAAAATGTCAAATTCTAAAAGATGTAGTGTTCCTATGCATGATGTTAACATCGTTCTCGAATAGTTGTCAGCCGAGGATTCATTTGATGAATCCAATTTATGTGTGTATTTCTATTACATTAGGATGAGAGACAAGTTCTGTTTAGAGATAACTCCAAGAACAGTTTTTATATTTTACTTTCACTTTGAAAACCAGTCAGATTTGCTTCAGCCTTAAAGAGCGTGTTTATGTAAAATTAAAATAACGCTGGCAGTGAGCTGCACTTTTTTCTTTTTTGTATACCAGAAATAGGTAAAGAGAATCTGGGAATTGGGTTTTTTAAATCTGGGAAATGAGACTGTGCTGGTTCGACAGACCCTAGGGGGACCACTGCCCAGAGGACAGTAGCTCCCTGTTTTCCTTTCCTTCCTCTTTCCCCTTCCTGCTCTTCTTTCCTCCCTCCTTTTCCTTCCCATTCCTCTTCTTCTTTGCGGTTCCCCCCTCTCTCCACACAGCCTCAAAATTTGCCTGCTTCTCTGGTGGGCTGTAGCCTGGCTCCCACAAGCCATGTTACCCCAAACCCTCAACACTCCTGCTCCCCAAATCCTCCCCAGTGTCCTCCGTTTTGCATTCATGTCATGGGCTGCTGCCCCCTGGATTTGAAGCCACAGGTCCCACATTTTCACATACAAGAGTGTGGCAGTTAATGAACAATTTTATTCTACTCTTTGCTCTCCTGTACATTCTTCTTTGGGTAGTGCTGTGTCACAGGGGAGCAGAGCTGGGCCATATTAGTACTTGGAGCTCAAAGCCCCTTTGCAGTGAAATGGCACCCGAAGCCTACAGAGCTTTTAGCTTGGAGCACACCATTTGATGTCTGTCTTCTCAGGTAGCCTTTAGCATTGAAAATGGAAGATCATAAAAAAGGGGCCCCTTGGTCCCTCTCAGGGCCTCAACATTGGTTAGCTGTGGCTGGGAACTTTTCCCTTTCATTGTCCTAACATGATTTATGACCTAATTTGTCATCTGGGCTGCAATGTGGCCGGGTCATATCAGACACTCATGTAGTGCATGCCAGGATAGCCTCCCTGTGGAGTTTAGACCTGTCCCTTTACACCCTCTGCCTCCCCTTCTCCTGCTCTCCTCCTCTAGGGTCCTGCTGACCTCACCCCATTTCTGAGACAGGATTTCAGAGCTGCCCCTCCACCCTCAAGCTGCCAGTGTGTCTTGCTGGTTCTGGCTCTTGCTTGCACTCTATACACTGCTTTGCATTGCTCCATAATGTGCATCTTTCCTCACTGGATCAGAAGTCACTTAAATAATACAGCAAACGTTGCTCAGCATCTGTCATGTGCTGGCCATTGTGCTAGGTATTGAGGATACAAAAGTGGATGAACAGTCCTTAGAAGTGACAGACGTGTTGACACATGGCTCTAGTAACAAGACATGAGTTTAATAAGAGAGGTGTGTCTCGGGTGCTTTGGTGATAATGCATGCAAGCCCCCCCTCGGAAGGCAGGGACCACCTTATGTTCGGCTCCTAGGGGTGCAGTGAGCAATCGATGGGTTAACACTTGGAAATGCGTGTGGTTGTGCCTAGCATATAGTGAGCACTGAAAACATTAGCTGCTATTATTCTTATCTTTGTGAGTCCACTCCCTTCCATCCCATTCCCCCAAGTTCTAATATCTATCATGCTGTACATATGATGTTCAGAAATGCTTCCTAATTAAAATAAGAGAAATGGATAAGTGAATGATGGGCTTATCAAGAGAGAATTAAAGAAGTTGGAGAAAATAGCAGACTTTGTTGGTGGCACAGTTGGGAGGGGAGAGTCTGAGAAGAAAAGGCTGGATCCCATAGACACATCAACCCCGCCGCCCCCCCGCACACACACACTGCTCTGCCGCACTCTGTAAGCCCTGGCCACTGGTCCCTCGATGGCTTTTAGTGAGTCTCCTCATTGCTTCCCTCTTTTCTTTTCCTCCAGAAATAAGACCTTTTCATACACTTTACTTTTTTTAAAAAAAATCAAGAATATTTCAAAGCCTATTCCTCCATTCACTCTCCTTTAGTTCAGATCACTTCTGCAAACATTTATCAAGTTCTAGCTGTGTGCCAGGTCCTGGACGAGGCTCTAAAAATACAGCCAGCGTGAGGCAACCCTGCCTCTCCCCCACAGAGCTCAGTCTAGCAGGACAGACAAAGGATCCCTCAGGATGTGGGTGCCAGCCCCGCCTCGCAGTCCATACCACCACTGACAATAAGACAAGTAATAGGAGGGTCTGCTTGGGCTCCCTTTTCCCAGGATGAGGTTTCGTGTGTTTTAACTTATTTGCAGATAATTAACCCTAGGGTCAAAAAAATCATACCCTTCTGCCTCTGAGAGACTGAAATCAGATTTTTGAAGAGAAGCAATCGTTGTATAGAATTAAAAGCTTCTTGATGAATAATGCTGTCATTACACAGGGAGGAAATTACAGTAGCACTTTCTGCTATGTAATTAAAAAACTAAAAAAGCAAAGATGAATGAAATACCCACAAGTGAAAATGAGATTTGGTTTTCAGCAGAGGAAATTGAAGCTCTGTCAGTCGCATGGTTTTCATTTCCCACTCTAAGTGAAGTGTGCCCTGAATCATTTCAAATTAGTAGGGACTCTCATGGCACATTTTCTTTAACCTTTGTACTACTGTGGCCTAAAAAAAAGGAGATTTTTTACCCTAAAAAGAGGAGGGTTTTTTCTATCCTAATTATTGACTTTCTAAAATACCAACATCATTTCATAGACCCAGGTGGTGTCATAATCTATTTTATCTTCCCTCCTCCCCACTGCCACACCTTGATTTTAGCAGTCACACCAATTCTCCCATCTTTAATCTAGCCGAAGAACATGCAAAGATTAGTAGCCCAGAGCTGGACTTGTAGTCAGAACCATGGAGTCCACACCATACTCCCCAATCTGACTTTTCCCCAATATTATGAAATCAAGCCCATTACTACTACACATTGATAGGCCCCTACAGCAGTGGAAAACATTGGCTCTGAAGTCAGAGAAGCCTGGGTTCTGATACCAGCCTAGTTACTTGCCATGGAACCCTGTGAAATCAGTAAACTTTCTGAGCTTCTTGGTCTACATATATAGAATGTTAATAGCCTCTTCATTCAAGTTGTAAGAATTAAATGAATTGATATATGACTGTCTAGCACATAGAAAGTCCACAGGAAATACTAGCTATTATAATCACTTGTTGCCATTGTTAGAAATAATCATGGGATTCAAGAGTGCTAAATGGGTATTACACCTGAGGGATTTGGGATTACCAAAACCTATTGTGGACAGCGGCCATCATTTCTTGGCAAGTTCCAATGGCAGATTTCACATTACAAGCAATGAGAAATATATTCCAACATCATTCTTGGAAATCTGAAGAGCTGGGCTGTAGCAAGAGGCCTATCCTAGAGACCTCTTTTACCCCACCCCCCAAATGGATCTCAAGGTCCTACCACTGAAGGACTCTGAATACATATTCCTGAATACATGTTCTCTTGAGAAAAGAAGACATGAGGAGATATGAGGAAGAGGAAAAGGAGCTGGTCTTCTTTAGGACTCCCAAGTACTTAGAAGTAAGAAGCAGACCTTGGGCCTTTTATCTTCTTTGCACTGAGATCAAAGCAAGGAGGGCATCAGAGAGAGGCCTACCTCTGTGAGTACCATTATAACACACTACAGTCTCATCCACTCAGGCTGTGTTCCGGAATTTGACCCATCAAACCAGGCTTCCTCTCCTTGGAGGGAGAGCAAGGAGATGACAATGATGAAGATGACCACAATGACAACAAAGAGTGACAACAGCAGTGATCACTTATATAGGACTTAATATGGTCGGATAATATCTTTAATTTTTGATATAAATTATCTCATTTAATCTTCATAGTAACCCTTTGAGATAGGTATTTATATTAGGCTCACCTTATACATAGGGAAATTGACACAAAATTTGGATAAATAGACCCTGGAGAATTCCTCTCTAAATAAAAAGGGTGAGTAGATCGATAGAATACTCCATCTATGGTATAGTATACTATATCTATAGACAGATAATTCTTCTCCTTTTATCCTCACAAATGTTGCCTCTGAAATGACCATCACAATAAAGTAAGCAGCCTTTCAGAAGATTAAGTCCACATTTATTCCAAGACATGTCACCTGGTTATTTTGCAGATTATATTAAAATGCAAAAAGCCCAACTGATAATATTAGTTTTGAAACAAAATGAGAAACATACTTCCAATTTAACCTCAAGGGATTTTTTTTTTAACTATTTATTTCCCCGTCTATTTATTATAGAGATGGCTACAGAACCTTAAGTATAGACGAGCATGAATTCAACTCTAATAAACTTAAAACCGTCATAGGTGCTAGAACACCCCTTTTTCAATCCAGAAGGGAGAGTTATCTAAGAGTGGTGATTAAATACATAGCAAACCAATTTACTACTTCAGCATCTGTAACATAGAATAATTTGCATTTCATCTGGCTCATCTCTTTTCTATCTCTACAATTTCCATTAGTACATGAGGCTGTATTCTCCCTTCCTCCACACTAAACAAGATTATTTGGGGTGAAGACATTGATTTAAACTTACTCTGTGTTTACTTTGCCCTGTGAATTAATGTAAGAAAATGAAATCAAACTTCATAGGCACCATACATTAGCAATACAGTCAAGCTCACATAAAGGGAGATCACACAGTTAATTCTTATAAAGGTAAAATTGGGCAACAAAAACCTCATCTATATACACTCAAAACCATTCAAAGGGATCCTGAAAGGGAGTGGGGGAAACAAAAAATAGAATATACTTTAGAAATAAGGTCCTACAGGATGGCAAGCAAGCCCCTGCTCCCTTTCTGCAACAGTGTGAGTAGCAGATAGCATTGGTTGGCTGACCTAACCCTCATCCATAACTCTCTTCTTCCTGGCTTAGAAGTACTGTATAACCCAGTACTGGCCAAAGAATAAGCAGACGTTTCTGGATGAGTTTCCTGAAGGCTTTTTGCCTGGCACTCCCCTTTTGCCTTTTACCATGCCACCCTTCTTCCTTCTGTCCATCTGCAATGCTGATGTGAGGCCTGAAGATGGAGCAGCCATCTTGCGACCATTAGCAAACACATATGCAGACAGTGGCCTGCTTGCTAAGGATGGTGAAACACAAAGAATAAAGAGTCCAGATTCTTCATGCCATCATTGACAGCTGCTTTGGTCTGCACACCACAAGAAGTTTTTTGATGCGTTTAAGCCAGGTCAACTCTTTTTGTTGCAAGCAGCTGAACTCATCAGAACTGACACATAGTGTGTCTCAGCGCGCTGAAGAGCTAGAATATGTTATTCCATTGTAGATAGTCAAAGGAAATGGAATTCTAAAGAATACATGAATAGAACAGGATCCTTGAATGTACATTTCTGCAATCTCTAAAGAGAGGTCAATGAATAAGATACGGAAAATATCTAAGGATGAATGACAGTGCAACGCATCATTTTTATTTAGAAGTGAAAAGGACAGCAGAGTGTTTCCTGTTTACCAGATGCAGAATTGTCTATATAATTATAAGGAATGTTTTTATTGCCAGAAACATCTAACTTTTATAAAAGCTTAAAGTAATTTTTATCATTATTTCTGCAAAATGTTTTTATTAAAGGAAACACCATATGGTAACAGCAAGAAGAGTTAGTTACAAGTCACGAAGCTAGTCACAGATTTCTTTCCAACAGTTAAATTCAAAATACTTATCACAGACCCTACATTTAGAAAAAATTTGCAAGTTTCAAGACTTCTGAAGGTATAAAACTTCCATCAAGTAGTTGTGCATTTGTTTTGTTTTGTTTTGTTTTCACTCTCTAGAATCCAAAATAAAGTCTTATGAGACCTAGGACTTATACAAAAAACATTTAGCAACCAATACAGCCTGGGCACTGACAGAACAGACATCAGCCACAGCCCTAGGTGCTTGGTGCAAAGTATTGGACTTCAGCCCTGGGAAACCTCAGGGCAGGGAGACATCGTGTGTATGAGATGCTAAAATGTATATCTGTCATACATACTTTATTCATTGATCATTTACAATCTAGTCACCATGGAATTGGCAAAATGCTAATGCACTAAGCAATGGGTTGGGTTGTGTGGTTTCTATCTGCACTGGTTTGGTCTTTAAAACGCTGTAATGCTTTGATTTTAGATACAATGAAAGATGGCCTCACCCCATCCCACCCACAAAAAAGCAACAACAAAAGAAGAATCCTAACCTCCAGCACAGTAATTCCCAACTTTGAAGTTGTTAACACTGACCTGTTGTTTGAATGATAATTGTATAACACTCTAAGAGGCAAAGCAGTGGGTTGGTTGTGTGCATGTGTGTGCATGTGGATGTGGGTGTACGTGTGTAGACACAGAACCATCATAAAAAGATCTCTCCCTCGTACTCCCCTTATAGTCTCACCCACTCTCCTTCCCCCAGCCCCAGACTCTAGCAACCATTAATCTGTTTTCCATTCCTATAATTTTGTCATTTTAAGAATATTTTACAAATGGAATCATAGAGTACATGACCTTTTGAGATTGTTTTTTTTTTTTTTTTCCACTCAGCATAATGCCCTGGAGATCTATGCAAGTTGTTGTATGTATCAAGAAAACAATCTTAACTTCTAACCTAGACATTTCCAACTTTGGCAAAATTGGGACCCATAACTGCTATTTGACTGATCCCTCCCTGGAAGGTAATACTTAAAAACAAAGCAGTAGGTTATTTTTAACATTTAATGTAAACATTGCTTAGGAGGAAGAACTGTGGACTTGGGCCCTCAGGGCCCTTGAGAGCCTGTGTGTAGGGGGTGGGACTAGCTCTATGACAGGCACACATTTCTAGGGCTAACATTGACCACCTCACGTCTCATAGCAAAATTTTAGAATATTACTCATAAAAGATCTACCTTCTAGGTCTTCTGCTATAATCCTGACTTTGGATCAAGGAGGGCAGGGTTTGGGTTCCCTGCCCACATGGTGGGTCAAGGCAGGAGGCTCCCCATGCTGCCACATATTCACACAACATTTTAGAGCACAGGCAAGGGAAGAGCTAGAACTAGACCTGGATCTCTCTATCCTTGGGGCCTCTGATATCACAGCCATGCTGTTAAATGCATCGTATGCATCATTCTATATAATCCTCTCAACGACTCTGTAAGATAGACATTGCTACAGACCCCATTTTACAGGTGAAACAATTGAAGCTTAGAAAAAATAAATAACTCCCCAGAGTCCTTGCTCTTAACCACCAAATTATTTTCATCCAGAGTGAAAAGCAGACGGCCCCTGCATATACCAGCACCTGCCACCTAGTAGAAAACATGCATCTGATGGTACTAGAAGTCTTGATATCCCCCTAAGTCATGGGTTAGGGTCCTTCAAAACCTTTCATCTAAGACTTAATAAAATACATCTTAAAGTTTAAGCTGTTCCTTAAAAATAAAGAAACTGAGACCTAGGATTTTTTTTTGGTGGGGGGGTGTGGGTAGCTTATGACAGTGGGGACCTACGTTGGTGGTTCGAAATACCTGGGAGCTTTGAGTCTATTTTAGCTCTTCCCTTTAGAGTAAGTAAGCAATGGCGATTTCTTAAGTCTGTGGAACTGAAAACTTGTGCAAGGGTTGAATCTATTCCAAATTAAGTACCAAGTGAGTTTGTCTATGCCTTTAAAAACTAGTGACTCCGGTATGAAACAAAGCATTAAATATTTTTTAAAAATCTTTCTTTATCCTTCATTCTCTATCCTTCAGTTTGGTTTAAGCAACCACACTGAGGAGATTGACAACCCCCCACCCCACAGGATTGTCATGGCACCACAAAGGACCCACACTTCCAGATGCTGTTCTGCAGTATCTCACTGCTTACCTGTAGTAAGAAAGAGCAGCATCTCCATGCATCTCTTGGGCAAAGAAATCCTTTTGGAGACTTCTTTTATCCTCGCTAAGCAAATAGACAAGTGATCTGGGAAATTAAAAGGAGGGAAACAACTCCTTAGTCTCTAACCTAAGGGGAACAGTGCTACTGAAGACTGGTGCTCCAGGATTTGTGTTGCATTTTATTCTCTGGCTCCAGTTTTTGTAGGCAGTGCCTCTGAGATAGTAAATGTCTGCACTCTGATCTTCATGCCCTGTTCTCCTCACCAGGACCCTCGCGAGGCAGAACATGTGCAACAGTATGCTGGAATAACTAAAAATAAAATGGACTAGCTTTTGACAGTCACATTTTTTCAATCAGGCCACACCAGGGCCTCCAGGCTACTCAGGAAGTGGCTGACTTCCTCTCCACACCAGCCTCCTGGCACATCTTTAAAAGCTGTCCCAAGACCATTGGGGGACTAATTCCTCACTGTCTTAAGACAAAAGTTCACTTTAAGTTGGAAGAGGGAGAGTTTAACCAAATTCTAATAAGACCATATTTTCATTTTCAACTTTTGTGTTTCCAACTATCCCTGTACACTGGCCCACTGCTGTGCTGGCAGGTGCCAAGATTAATGAGTATCTTGGTGTCCGGTTTTCTCCCAAAGTTTCCTTGAAACTCCAGGTTTGCTTGCTCCCAAATCTTCTCCTATTACTTGTTACCAAGATGCTCATCATGCAATGGGGCTCCTGGGGTGTTTTCTGGTGCCTCGTTTTTCACAATTTGGGCTACAGGTTTTTAACCTCCCCCCCACCCACACACACACGATTTTGCTTTTAATCATCATCCCAACACTTATTTTGTCCCTTCTTCCTGCATTGCTACTCTTTCCAAATTTTTTATTCCTTTGATTCTAAACATAGTTGCTTAAAGAGAACCAAATCAGTTAGTCTAAGGTATAAAGATGGGGGAAAGGATCACAGTTCTCAAAAATTCTAGTAGGTTGTTTTTTACAAAGTATATACATTTTTTCCCATTACATGTAGTACCTTCTAACCATTAACTTCAATAAGAACTTTGCTGGTGGAAATTGGAAAGGCCTGGAAGAGTTGGAGATTTGGACGGGGCAGGGGCACTGTACAGTGTCCTCTTATTTTTTATCTGGCAGAATTTTTCTTTTATTGTTTTGTTTCTTTCTTCTCTCTCTCTCTCTCTCTCTCTCTCTCTCTCTCTCTCTCTCTCTCTCTTTGGCTTGTTTGGTTGGCAGGTTGCTTTTCCTTACCCTCCCATGACCCCCATCACCACTTTTCCATTCCTACCTGACCCATGCTTTTTGAATGTCTGCAAAGAAAAAGATATGTTTGTGGCCATTGGAAATAGGGGGAAAGAATCCAGTAATATTATTCAAAACAGGTAAACTTCCTCTTTCATAACGGTTTCTTTAAATGAGAAAGAAAAAGTCACAGTCTTTGAAGGAATTCTTGGATGTAGAAGGAAAAAAACAGAAACCCACAGCCCTGCTGAGATGTGTGGTTACAGTATTCCTGAGAGAATTAATGCTTTTGCTTGGTGGCCAGTGAGGTGTCTACAGGTACATATGTGTTTATGTGGCACTGGGAGTGTACACAGGAATATGGAGCAAGAGCAGGATATATGCTGTAATAGATCAATAACATTGTCGATTTAGGTATGTCTAGTTATTTGAGCTTTGAGAATTCTCCTAGTTGTAATCTAGCCCTCTCAAGAGCCTTGAGAAAAATCCTTTAGGGATTCCAATAATGGTGACTTAAATTCCCTTTTGAAACTTTTACTTATCTCTAAAATTTCTTTGATGAGACAACTTTATATTGGTGACTTTCATCTTTCAAACTGACCTGTCACATTGGAAACCACGGAGACCTTCTTTTGTCCACCCACAGCCCTAAGACTGAAATCCACAGCAACAATCCCTGTTGCAGTGACACTGACCACAAGCTCTGGAGGGCAACAGATGAGGCCAAGACCATACGTTACCTTTCTTACAGCAGCTGAAAGGCTGCAGTGTTCGCATTGATCTACAGAAGCACTTAATCAATGCTCCTAGTTTTGTTGTCTCTTTGCAGCTGTACAAAACAACTTGAATATTAGCAGGTAAGAGCCATGCTCTGTAATAACCTTATGAAAGTTTTATAGTAGCATTTGCTCAGTAACAAGCCTGGCTTAAAACAAAACCTTGTTTCTAATGTTGCTGTTGCAGGCTCACACTGGCACTGAAATTATTTTCTTGTCAGGGTGGCTTCATAAGGGAGATGGTTGCTCTCTCTTATGAATTGTACTTACCAAAGGAGATGGTAGGTACAATTGTCTGGAGGAGTTGGGAGAGTGGATGAATGGAAGAGGAGAAAGCATATTCATTGAAAATGTGCTTAGCATTACTGTTTCCGTCTCCATTGAGGAAGTAAAAAAAAAGAAATGTATCCTACCAACAGAAATTTAATAAATGCCTGTTATTTACACAATTAGGACAATAATAGTTAACATTCAGTGAGGACTAGTTACATGCTAGGAACATTATATGTTTGTGTAACACTCGGTGGCCATGTCTCCTCAACATTTTTCCACCCTTGCAGATTATATAGCAGCCCTTCAGTTTGGGGCATTGACCTTAGTTCCAGGGAGGTCCCTAACTAATCTCAACTAAGGGTGGTCATTTCATTTCTTGCACCCAGTTCTAAGCCAATCAGTGTGGGATACTTTCCACGTGACGGGGATTAGGGATAACCCAACAGAGACCAGTGATTTGTGAGGGGAAGGTGTGAGTTATCTAAATGTTTCATTCTTAAGGGACAAACTCAGGGAGGATATTTGCCTCTGTGGATGCGAAGCCTGGACCTATTGCCCCAAGTCTGGGGATGAAGCTGGCATATGTAGGAGAGGAGAACTAAGACAGAAGCAAGGAAACCCAGCCAGAGCCTCCACTGTGGGACAGGGCTCTAAACCGCCCAGCTCTTAACAAAACAATTTGATCCAACACATTTCTGAATTCTCTGAGCCTATTCAAATTGGGAATTCTGTTACCTGCAGCCAACACCATCCTGACTGAATCAGTATGTTAGCAAATTACCCATTATGACAATTCTCTGAGATTGGTGCTATTATAGTATCTGTTCATAGAGGAAGCAGAGGCTTTGGAGGGTTCAGTAACTTCCCCAGGTCACATGACAGGTAAGCAGCAGGACTGGGATGCAAACCTAGTTCTCTGTGATTCCTAAGCCTGTGCTCTCTCTATCCATTCCCATATCCTAACCAGCTTTTTATCTGGAAAGCACTCACTATTCGGAGGCTGGAGGGAAAGAGGGTGGGAAGCAGGGGGCAAGAGGAAGCCTACCATTTCTCTGCCTTTGAATCAAAGTGAATAAAGGCCAGAGCCGAGGGCAAGTGCTCAGTGACTTCTGCAATGTCTGTCCAAGCTCCAGGACAGTCCTATGAATTTAGCATAGGAAGTACCATTAAGCCATAGCCATAGAAAAGTATAGAAAACATAAATATACTGTATAATGAACAATCATAAAGAAAATATCTGTTCTGTCAGCCTTAGTGCCATTTTCTTAGAAACCTCCGCACCACGAGCGCCAAGAGGAGGAAGAAACAAATGCGCAGGCTGAAGTACACAACAAAGATGAGGCAGAGGTCCAAGTAAACCACTAGCTTGTGCACCCATGGAAGCCACAGGAGCAGAAATAAGGAAAGCCAGAGGCCAGGGACACTGGCACAAATTGTTGGACTGCATGCCTGCTGTCTAGAACTTCTCAATGGATCTAAAACATGTCATCATTGATCACCACAACCACTTTAAGAGACCCACGTTACTTGTACAAAAGCAGTCCTTTTTGGTCCTTTGTCCTAGACTTGTGACAGTTTGGACTACTTCTGTTCTCGGTTATGGCTGAATATAACATGTACAATAAGCATCTCTTCTGCTGTCTTAGCTGAAGAAAAAAAGAAAAAAAGAAAATATCCTAGTCAAGATCTATTTGGGTTGGACAATTAAATGTTGATAGCAAAGGGAATAGATATAGTCATCTTGGTCATTGTCCCCAGCCTAGTCACATCATTAACTTCATCTGTAGCACTTAGCACTCTTTAGGAAAAGTAATGGTGTCCATCCCATATTTGATAACATTTGTCATAATTAACATCCACAAATATATCCACAAAATGGTGTCCTAGAAAGCAACCATTAAAAAAAATACCAAGTTTCTGAAGTAGGACTATTGCAGCAATAAAGTTATTATTAGCACTGTTCTACTTTCTGGCTCTTGTGGTACCAAATTCTCAGGAAAAATGGCCTCTAAAGAGATTTCCTGGAAATCCAAAGTAATGGAGTGGTTTCTGGGGTTCTTGGGAAGAGGAGGTAACTGTCCCCACCCCCACAGCCTCCCCTTTGCTCCTTTTCCTTCCGTTCGTGAGGGTCAGGCCTTTCGTTTGAGAGTGGGCCGCACTCAACATTTGTGGTGGGTGTTCTTTACTAGACCTACTTCATCGTGTGTGCCTGTAGTTTAATGGTCTTTTTATTTTTCAGCAAATATCCCGCATAGATAAATACCAATTTCTGTTTGTGTATGTCTCTTGTAATTGATATGTCAGTACTTCTTCTCAAAGATAGTAGAATAAAAAGATCTGTTTGAAGAAAGCACAGAATGTCCATTGCTGCAAATAAGAGAATAAATCAATGGGCCTTTACAGCTACCCTTTATACCAAAGTGAGCCCTCTGACCCTGTATGGTACAGAGTCAGCGGAGAACACTGGGAAAAGCTCTCCATTGAAAGGAACCCCAAAAGCCTGTGGTGTGGAGACAAGCCTCCAGCTGACATGCCCTCTAATTATGAGACTGATTAATCAGGACGTTCCTCTTCAGTTCATATTTTAACCCTTAGAGTCTTCAATTAAAAAGACAAAAAATATCTTCCAGCCTTGATGACTCCTTTCTTATTTTAATTACTAAAGTTATCTATTTTGATACCTCACATTCCCAGTCAGCCAGCAGGTAATTATCTTTTTACACTGCAGAGACCAGCCCACAGCCTGGCAGGCTTTCTTCTAGAAGTCAGAGCCTACCCTGCGAACAAAGACCGTGGTCCTGAGATGGTGTATGGAAGAGGACACACACACACACACACACACACACACACACACACACGTCCTCCATACCAGTGGTATGCCATTTATGCATTTAACAGTGGCAGGTTCTTGTCTGCTTGCTGTATATTGACTTGTGCATCGAGTACAATCCAGGCAGTGGCCTTCTTATGCCCCTTGCCATTGAGGCCCTGCCACTGAGAGTTCCCCAGCCAAGTAGGGTGGCAGAGCGCTCTTAGTTTTTTCAAACCAAAGTTCTTTGCACACTGTACCTACTCAGGCCTGGGGCTTCAGTGAATAGTGCCCCAGCCTCTAAGCAGCAGCCAGATTTGGCTGGTAAGACGGGCATGGTCAGGAGGAGGCTAGTCAAATAGCTGGTGTTGGAGAGTGGGGAGGGGAGAGACTATCCTTAGGGCAGGGTCAAGGTCTTACTCAGCCTTGTCCCTTCAGTGCCTGAAAGAATGTGTATGACTCAGTAGTAATCAGTATCAATATCCATTAGTACAGGCATGCCTGTTTTATAGCACTTTGCTTTATTGTGCTTTGCAGATATCGCATTTTTTTTTACAAACTGAAGGTTTGTGGTAACTCTGCATCAAGCAAGTCTATCAGCATCATTTTTCTAAGAGACTCAGATGATGGTTAACATTTTTTAGCAATAAAGTATTTTTAATTAACATATATACATTATTTTTTAGTGATAATGCTATTTCACACTCAACAGACCATAATATATTATAAATGTAACTTATATATGCACTGAGAAACAAAAAGTTCAAGTGACTAGTTTTATTGCGATATTCACTTTCTTGTGGTAGTCTGGAACCAGTCCCACAATATCTTCAAGGTAGGCCTGTATATATTAGTCCCTTGCTATGTGCCAGGCTCAGAGCCTATAGCAATGAACAAAATTAAAGAAGAAGTAATGTCCACATACAGGTTATATTCTAGTGGGTAGAGACAGATAATAAGATGAATACCATATAATATTTTTAGATTATGATAAGCGTTATGGAGAAAAAGCAGGGGAGTGAGATAGATTCTAAAGCAGGAGAATGTTGCACATTTGAAGAATAGATGTGCAGTGTGCACCACCCAAGAGAGGCTACAATAATTAGAGCAGCATATGAGTAATGAGAGTTGTAAGAGATAAAATCAGAAATAACAGGTGGGGGCTGGGTCACACAGGATCTTGTAGGTCATTGAAAAGATGTTGGCTTTTACTCTGCATAACGTGGGCAGCTTTTAGAAGATTCTGAGCAGAGGTGACATGATGTGACTTGTGTTTTGACAGTGTTATTTTGGCTATTGGAGGCAAGGATGGAAGCAGGGGGACCAATTAGACTTTTGCAATAGTTCAGACAAGAGGAGGTGATGGTTTAGATGGTAGTGATGCAGGTTGTGAGAAGTGGTCAGATTCTGGATATGTTTTGAAGCCAGAGCCTACAGGATTTGTTTATGGGTTTGATGTGAGGTATGAAAGTAAGTGACACACTGTCATATCTGCCATAATCTGTTGGTCACACAGGCCAACCCTGGTATGATGTGACGGAATTACATAGTGCATGAATGTGGCAGCAGAGATATTGGGGACCATTCTAGAGGCTGGACCACAGGGTAGGAAGGTGGAATGGATGTTAGAGAGGCAACTACCAGTGTCCCTCTACAATGAGGCTCAGAGGAGTCAAGTCACTTGCTGAAACTGCACACATGATCTTGAGAGTCAGGACAGAGTTGACCTATAGTCACCTATCAGCTTTCACTTTGTTGCTGAATAATCTTTTCTCATTGATTACTGAAACATACTGGGTTAGTATCCCATTTTAGATTCCTAACATGCCACTCTTTTTTTTTCAGTTATTGAATTTAGAGATAGTCTTTATCTTATTCTTAGTCTTTATCTAAAGCTTCCATTTTCTCCAATTCTAAGCTCATTCCTTTCCACATATTTCTGTGCTTTACCCTGGGCCATTGCTTAAGACCAAGAGTTTATCTGAAATGGCTTTAACAAATAGTTTTATTCAGAATCTGCCCCCAAGCCAGCTCCATCCCCATCCCAAGAAAACTCCCATTACAACCCCTCCCTTCCTCCCTTGCCTCTCTTCTCCCCCACCCACCCTGTCTTCTCATCCTCATTCCTAGTGTGGGAGCAGGAATCTGTGCCTCCCAGAGCTTTGGCTTTTTCCCCCTCAAACCCCAACTTTTGGCATTCTGGAGCCTCTTTTTTCATAGTTGACACCTCCCATTTTGAGCAAAAGGAAGAAATGTGAGTCTTAGAGACTTATTTCTAGTGAAAGGATGGTGTGGTTAGTACAAAGGGCACTGCCAGCTTAAATGCAGAAAACGTAAAGAGAGAGTAATCTTGAGAGCTTGAGAGTCACGGTCCTCCTGGCTAATGTGTGTAAGAACTTGAGCCTTTTCCTCACCAAGAAAGGTGAGGGCCAGGCAGGGGTCCAGTGCCAACCATCATGGGCACAGGCAAGAATCAGTAGAATAAAGCTGAAAACAGAAAGAACTATCCTACATTATTATAGTGTGCCAGACGAGTTGCTATGTGCTTTGTATGCAACATACCATTTTTGTCTTAATAACATGACTGAGTCTCAGAGAGGTTGAGTAACCAGTTCCAAGGCACACTGCTACTCGTTGACAGAGCCTGGAACAGTAACCCCAAAATAAGTCAACTATTGTCTGCCAGTACTTTTCTTTTACCCATTCAGCAAATACAAATTCGCCTATAGGCAAACACTGTGGATCTTTGTTACTTCGCTTTTAACTTACATGTGGTTATCCTAAAACAGTAACAGATTTAGTTTGTAAATGTTTCGAGAAGGACCATTAAATAGCATCCCTCTTTTTCACTGAGTTCAGATGTAATTGAGAAATAGATACAGGAATTAGACAGGTGAAGATTAAAATAGTTTTATTATTGATATGATGAAATGAGAGAATGTGGTTCAATTTATAGCCATAGTCAGGCTCCCTAAACTTACTTTCCCTGAGATCAACTCTGCCCCCACCTCATGGATGGGCATACATCTGAAGGACAGCCCGGTGCAAAAGGGGGAGCCTCGAGAGGGCCAAGCCCTAGAGGCCTTCTTCCTCCTCCTTACCTTCCCTTCAGATTAATTCCACGGGAAGCATCCCAGAGGTGTGTGTGTGTGTGTGTGTGTGTGTGTGTGTGTGTGTGTGTGTGTGTGTTGGGAGCGGGGAGCATGTGAGCATGCCTTGAAGAAAAAACGAACAAGATGGTTGTGTGACTCCCAACTACAAGAGCAAGGGGAAGGGTGATAAGATGGATGAAGTGGACCCAGGCACCAGGCCTGCGGGGACTCCTTCATCTCCATCTCGAGAGTGGTGACAAGCTAACTAAGCATCGTAAGTGGGGGTGTGACATTATCAGATTTGTATTTTTAAAATACCACACAGGTTATGATGGGGAGAATGGGGTGAAGGAGGGAGGACCATACACAGGGAGACAGGACAGAGAGGTACCAGTGAGAGTGGAGGCCAGCCAGGGTCTTCTGCCCTTGCCTCTTCCTGTCACTTTCCTTCTCAGGGCTGGTTCTGACCCCACTGGGGCAAACACAGCTGACAGTGAGCACTAGAAGAAGAGGACCAACCGTGCTATGCCTTACCCTCAGGACATGTGCTAAGCATTGTGAGCTAAAGGCCCCTGTGAAGGGTGTTTTGTCTTCAAGCTTCCTTCCCAGCATGAAAACTTCTCCTTTCTGGCATTTTTATAGTTTATGAAGCGAAAAGGCCATGAAGAGGTTTATTGTTCCTATCTTAAAGCTATAACCTAGGTGCAGGTGTTTGCCAGGCTGCCAGGCTGACTCCTTCCCCTGTGCTGGGGAAGATGCGATTGTTGCTAATGAGAGACCAAGAGATGCACAGGGCCCATGTTTGTGTGTGGACTCCTGTTAATACCATCATAAATGTGGTCTATGCCAAGAGCATCGGGTGTGTAGCGAATTTTTGCTATGGGCCCAACACTGCCCTCTTACCATCTGCAGGCATTTCACTGGTTAGGAAATTTGTTCTTTGCCATTTGACAAATATCTATTGAGCCCCTCCTATCGGCTAAGCATCATGCTGGGTGCTGGGGATCCAGTAGTGAAAAGGAGAGACATGGTCCCTGCCCTCCCAGAGTTAGTGGGGACTAGGAGTTGGGACATAGACAAGTGACCAACCATCGAAACCCAGCAGCAGTGATACCAGGGCAGCATGCAGACAAGAACCAGAGAAAACTTCTCAGCATTCCCAGCAGAAACCTGAGGAATGAGTGAGAATTAGTGAAATGGAAGGGTAGGTGGGAGGGGTTATGTAGAAGGAAGGAGAAGAGCATTCTCAGCAGCCCCTCAAATGCCCTCATAAGAGTTGGTAGCCAGGCACCACCCTCCCTCCCGGGGTGCAGACTCAGCCCCGCATGTAGTGAGCACAGTGCAAGCTGGACGTCAGCCCCTGCTCACCCTCTTACTCAGACAAGATTGGAAAATGAGTGGGGCAAGAAGACAGGGAGGCAGTGAGACCAACATTTTCAGAAATGTGGCTGTGAAGGACAGGCAAGAGATAAAATGATAACCAGGGATGAGGCCCAAATGAGAGAGAGTTTCTTTAAGATAGACTAGACTAAGCCTTGTCTAAATAGTGGTGGGAGAGCAGGGGAAGGAGTGAGCAGAGAGAGGGGACTTGCAGATATAGGAGAGAGAAAGCAACTTTCCAGCAATGGAATGCATATCACCATGCTGGGGTTAGCATGGATGCTATGGAGTTGTAGATTTGATGGCAGGAAATTGAAGGAGTTTCTTGGTGACTTCCTATTTTGCTGAGAAGGAAGGCAAGAACATTTAAATGACTATTAAGAGGCTCTCTTTCAACTTTCCAACTCATCTCTAAACATCTCTCTTAATCAAACCCCTTCTTACAGGCTTTCTAAGTCTTTCTTCACCATGTGGATATTGCTTTGCTAGAACATCCTATTAACCTATTAACTAAACCTAGAACTTTTTGCTTCATTTTTCCATGATTAGGTAAACTTCATAGATGTAATAAGTTAGGCAGATTTTGAGAGGCTAGGCTAGAATCCTAATACCACATAAAACATTGCTTCTGGGTTCGAGCCTACATTCTAGGTGCAAACTCACTGGTTTATAAATGGTATTTTGGAATGTAATGCTCCATAAATGAGCCTCCCACAGTGATTTTAACTATTTCAGAAAATTATAGAAGTCGAACCTCCTTGGTGCATCAATCTAGGGAGGAAAGTCAAGAGTAGACAATGAGGTGACTCAAGTCAGTAGACTTGGGCTTTCAGTCTCTAGTTTATTAAGCAAATGACACCTTCCAACCTGAGGACCAAGTGTCACTGTCCTAGACACTTGATGGTTGATGCATAATAAAAATGAGGCAATTCCCAGCAAGCAACAGGCAAACTTTTCCTGTTGAGCAAAACAAACTTATGAATGACCCAGCTGCAATTAACAAGGCAGATGCATAAATGCTTTTCCCCTGCCTGTTTCTGGCTCTGGGGTGAGTCTGATGGAACCCTGAGGTGGTCTGGAGCAACACCCAGGTGTGCCCAGGAAGATAGTTTGTACCCCAGGGACCCTCATTCCTCGAGCTCTTGTTCAATGGCCCTGATTCCCCACAGGGACCTTGGACATGCCAAGCACCAAGTTACTGCTCATTTGTGATAAGCCATTGGTATCACAAAAAAAGGATTCTGTCTGAATTTCTTCCATTGAAAAATTATTTCTCCCACTTCGTTTGTGCCAGAGTGCCCTATCAGATACTACTTTTTTATGACATAATGGTACATTTCTCTCACTTATCACCCTACTAATGCTGAGAGGGGAAAAAAAAAAGTTCTCTTACCAGCTCTGCCCCTGGCTCCTCTTTGCAGGGTTCTCCTAAACCCATTGTGTGCCCAGAGCTAGTCTGGGGAGGGACCAGGCTCGCTTAATATCTCTGTTGTGAGGTGCGAAGATCTCAGGAAGGAAAAGATTAGTGATTTATATGAAATACTTGAGCGTCTTCTCTACCCTCCTCCTCCAAGATGTCATAACCAATACATCAGGGCTCTGAGCTCTGTGTGTTTCTCCCCCGTTCCCATCAGAAATCTGTGTAGAGTTAAAGCTAAATCATGGGACATAATTAATTAAAAGACAAATGGCAAAATAAGGTTGTGGATGCTTTCTAATTGTGGTCTGTTCGATTTTAATTACTCATTGTAAATTGTGAAAGCTAATCCACAACGTGTCTTTGCACACTCCTGTTCTTTTTAATCACAAAGAACATGTTCTCAGCTGCTGACAGGATGGGCCTTATCATCTGTGCAGAGCAACTTGATCTTACCCGACAGTGACTCAGCAACTTGCCGAATCCAATTAGCAGCTTTGTAGCTACTTACTCAGAATGGCTCTAGTAAAGCCTGCCTTCAGACACCTCAAACAGCGAGATCTCTCAGCCCATGATCTGCTCGTTATCAGCAATTATCATAGCCAGGGTAGAATAGAACAGACATTGGGTACCATGGTAAGTTAGAAACAGGCTTCCCCCTGGGGTCCAGCTTTTCATCTGCCCTTACCTGTGATTGACATTGAAGCATCTGGAGACTCGTAAAATGGAGGACCCAGCAATCTTAGCTGAAGTAAAGTAAATCTCTAGTCCACATGAGGAAACTGAAGCCCAGAGATGCTAGGTGCTTGGTCGCAATTCCTCAGGTGGTTGGGGAAGGCTAACATCACGGGAACCGGAACCTCCTGACATCCCATGTGTTGCTCCTTACCCATGCTCCCCACATCTCTCACCCAGAGCCACATTTTAGGAAGGGGATGATGGGGTGTCCTGGAGAGGTCCTGCAGGCTCTGCCCCAACTAGCAAGGCAGGTGAGGTCGGCAAATCAGACAACCCCTCTGGCTCTCAGTTTCCTTATTGTTACCGTGGGAGTAATACCATGTAAGAGAGTTCTGAGAAGTATGATAATTTAATGAAAGTGCCTAAAATGAAGTAGAAAGTTAGAACCTAAGAGCCCCTTCAATCTTGATTTGGGGACATTGAGGCAGAGGGAGGGAAAGGGAGATGGAAAGAGAGAGAGACATGTATGTTGTGTGAAAACATTATGAACCAGCCACTTCTGCAAACACTGAAAAAAGGTGGCCAGAGGGGGCCCTGCTGTGGACATCAGTTTATCTGATTGGTAACAAAGAGAAAGGGTGCCCTCTCTGGCATTTTTGCTTGAGGCCCAGAATTTATACTTATACCTCTATTCCAACTGTAGAACTCTGCTAAGCATCTGCTAATGAGGTATTAGATTCCTCTGCAGCTTTTCTCCTTGGACACTTGCCTGTGTTTGTGAGTCGCTGTTTTTGTCAGTGGAATAGACCTATATCTATACCTAGAAGCTAAAGTGAATGAGTCTTTTATTGAATTGTAGAAATGATCAGCTATGGCACAGAGCCTTCAATAATCCAGCTCTTTCTTTTGCCACTCATCACCTTCCCATGCTAAGATGCATATAAAGTTTTGTGGCTTTTTTCTATCCTTTGAAAAGGGAACAGCAGATCTGTCTTTTCTCTCTGCTCTATTTTGATTTTTCCTGTGGCCAGAGGTAACTGCAGAGAGCAATTAAAAAAAAAATCCAACCAGGATATATCTTCAATCAAGTATGGTCAACACAGTGTTTCAGAGACAGACTCACTAGCCCCTTCCCTAGTTTTAAAGAAAACTTGCAGCCCAGATTGAACTAGCACCATGGTGGTGCTAGCAGATGACCTACTTAGATGTCATACAGCTAGAGGTGCTCACAGATCAGGGATAGTGTTACAAGAGTGTATGGTGCTTAGCACCTGGCATCCAGCACATTTTCAGTTAATATTAATGCTTTCGTTTATTTTTTTTTCTTTTTAAGTAAATCTGGGGACACATAACTTTTTGTTAATTTAAATAAACGTGTGCACTGCTCATTAAACAAATTAATTAGCAAAGTTTATAATGTTAATACTAATTATAGTATCTGCTAACTTTTATTGCATATTTATTTTGTGCCAAGTGCTGTGTTGGGATCTTCTACACATATATCTACAAAATACGTTTTATTAGCCCTACTTTAAGATGTCAAAAATTAAGCTTAGAGAAAGTAACTTTGCACAAAGAAATTACACCTAGTATGAGCTATGTGATTCAGAGCCTGTTAGCCCTCGTGGTGTATTGCATCACAGTGTTTCAGTGAGTAGTCAGGTTCTATGGGAATGACCAGGACAGACTAACTCTGGAAACTGGGACATCTGAAACCATAGTTTTCAAATAGATAGAGAGTAAATCTAGCTTTCACTAGGTTGTGATCTAAGCCATTGTATTATCATTGCTACCTTCTTTCTTTTTTTTTTTTTTAGTTCAGTTTCTTTCCTGAAATATACCTTTGCTCAGTCTTTCATTAAAGGGATCGAGTGGTAAACTCTCGTTTTCTCACTTTGTATGAAAATACTTTTATTTTACCATTATTCTACAATAACAGCTTAGCTGAATATAATTATTATAGATTGACATTTTGTTAGTATTATTCTATTACCTTCTGATCTCTTTGTAGATATTGAGAAGTCGCCTATTTCTTTTATTGTTCCTTTGTAAGTTCTGTTTTCCTGTTCTAGTTGTTTTCTAGGTCATCAAGTTGTCTTAAGTCATTTGCAGTTTCATTACAATGTGTCTAGTGCAGACCTTTTTTTTCTTTTTATCCCATTTGGAACTTACACTTTCCTGAATCTGAGGATTTCATTAATCCTAGGAATTTCTCAGCCGTTTTATTTTCAGATGTTGCCTTAGTTCTCTCTATATTCTTCTTCTGGTATTCATATTATATCCTATGTTTCTTACCCTTATTCATATCTTTTATTTCTGTACTTCTCTCTACTGTATTCTAAACAGTTCCTTAGATCTTACTTCCAGTTTACTAATTCTCCATTCAGCTGTGTCTAACCTATTGTTTAATCCTTTGATTTATTTTCAAATTATACTATATTTTTATTTCCATACTTTTTTTATATAGGTCTTTTTTAGAACTGCTGTTTTATTTTTCATATTGTTGTTTCACATGGTTCTTTTATGCCTTTAAGTATTTTAAACATTTTTGACTGTTAAAACTCATATTTAATCATTTAAAGTAGTTTTTAGAATATTTTTGCATTTGAAATTTTTGGGATACTAATCTTCCTGTCTTTTATAACTAATAGCTGGCATATAATGGACTGTATCCTCATGTGTTTTATAATTTTTGACTGTGAGGCTGTGTTCATTAGAGCCTTTCCTGAGGTGATTCCATGTGGCCAAGCTTCTCTCCAGGGCCATTCTTCATTTTCTTCTTAGGTATCTTAGCTGTCCTAGGGCTAGCACCATTCCAGGACCAATTTTACATTGATTTCTCAGCTTGAGAGTCTGAGATATTATACATTTGGAACCCAAATACACTTGCAACACAGACCTGGGATTTTGATTCTCAGGTAGACTCATTTTCAGTGTTTTCATAATCAGGCAGAGATAAGGTTCCTTTTCTCCTTTCTCTGAGATAGATATAGATGTAGATATAGAGATAGAGATATAGAGATAGAGATATAGAATTTTAGTCTTCTGTTACATCAAGGATGTAGCCTTTTAAGATACTAGTTTCATGCAGGAATCTCAGTTCAAACTGCTTGCTTCATGTGGACCAAAGCCTTCATCTTCTTTCCTCAGGTAGATGTTAAAATTTAAACTCCAGGTTACAGTAACTGATACTGCTTCCTACTATAGGCAGCTGAGTAGCATTGAGCACATACTGTTGCAATTTCTTGTTTTATTTTTTGCATCTGGAGATTTTCCCTTGCTTTCATACTCAACTACTTAAAAAAAAAAAAAGCACCAGTGTTCTTACATGTCATTCAGCACATCTGAGAGTATGTAGCAGTAGGATCTTCAGGTTATCTTATTCTGCCATCATTCTGGAACCTTCTTGGCTCACTACTATCTTATTCTGAGTTAATTGTCATACATGGAACAGATCACGGCAGGGAAAGAGACAAACATACTTTTTGATCACCTGTTCCAGCAATCTGTCCTAAGCACCCACCTTGCCCAACTCTGCAGTCACTTCTTTGTCCAGTAAAAAATTTAGCATGAAGTGAGGGAGTCTAAAGATATTGTACCACATCGGTAGTTTCTTCAAGGAATGAGAATGTGTTATATTGCCCCTTGAGCCAACGATTGAGGGGTCTTAACACTTTGCCTTTTAAATTAACCCATGGGCAGTCCTATCAAATCTTGCCTCAACATTTATAATGGACAGAATTTAACTTCAAAAAAATGTTTTTCTTCAGTACACCAGAAATGTAAGCTTGATATCTTTCTTTTTGAAGTAGGAAAATACCTAAAAAAGAACTTCTTTTGCTGAGCTTGAAAATGGACAACTGCAAACTCAATAATTTTCGAAATAGTTTATTGACTCTTTCACTTTATTAGTACTTTCTTCCAGGTTGCTGACAATGCTTTGCTCACGTGACTTCAAATTTTTCCTAATTGGGGGACTAGTTAGGACCAAATAGCACTGCTTCTCTTTTATTGAGAACTAGATAGGTCAACACATTTATCCAAGTAACAAAGATAGCTAGACCGCTAAAGGAGCTATGTACTTGAACCTACCCACATCCCTGGCCCCAAACAAAATTGCTTTCTTATGGAAGTACATTATTTTAGGGCTATTCTTTCAAGTTTCATCAAGAGAACCCACTACTGCCTTGAAATAATGATATGGTTGAGACATTGGCCACGAATATCAGACAATATACCTAGCCCAGGATTAAAAACATAGCTTTAGAGGCAGTTGGACACCTAAGTTGGAATCCCACCTGTTACTTGCTACTTGAGTGACCTGAACAAGTCACTTTTAACCTCTCTGAACTATAGTTTCTCACCTACAAAATATGTGACATAATCCCCATGATGATAGGACTGCAATAAGAATTAAATGAGATAATACATGTAGATTTCACTAGGTGCCTCAGCGACATAGTAAGTAACCTATAAATCATAACCATTATTAATCTAAAGTTCCCTGTATGAAACCTTACCTGAGAAATTTCTTTTAGAATATTATATTGGGAGAAGTTTTGCTCCCTAAAGAACTATGACCTTTTCTCTTCTCAGGCAACACAAACCACAGAATTGATCAGGCTTTCTTTTCACTTTGGTTTCAAATTCTATATGAAGTTTTTATCCCCACTATTCAACTCACAACCTGCAGATCTGTATTCTGTTTTCCAAGTCTAACTTTGTTTTCATCAACCTTATATTTTCCCTCATTCTGACTTTTTTTTTTCCAATAACAATTGAGGACAAAATGAGATAAGGTAAAGTACCTAGAATTTAATACATAGTAGATCATTCTTCCCTTTAAAATACTTTGTGTTCTTTATACTTCCTATACTTTCTCTGCTGAGTAATATTTACTAATGAATTTTTTGTAATAAAAAAATTTCTAAAAGCATCTTGTAAATTAATTAGCAGATAATAATTTATTGTGACATGCCTGTTTAAAAGCAATTAATATTGATTAAGGTGGACACTAATAAGCTGAACAGTGTGCCTAGGACAAAAAGATGAACAGTTTAATGAAAAGGAAGCGAGTAAAATCTCACCCCAATTACATTCTAGCTGTGTTCATCTCTAAGTCATTTTCTCTCTTTGGGTCTGTTCCCAGCTCAGCAAAAGGAGGTGACAGTGTCCACCTCAGGATTGCCGCCGTGTGAGTCACAGGAATGGGATCATGTAGGCACACTGTTCGGGGAGCTGCATAACTTTATAACTGTTAATTCTTCTAATTATTGCTACAGTTATTAACAAAGGCTCTTCAGATTTACAAAGACTATGGGATGGCAAGGCTCAGAGCTTTCTTTAATTTTATCAATATTTGGAATTTTAAAGTTGTTTTCATGTATAAGTTGCACAAGGTTCTGAGACAAGTTTCTGTCAGTGTTGTATACTTGTGTTAGTTTTTCAGGGGAATAGGTGGTCTGGGATAATCATGTCCTCTAGATAGTAAAAGCGAATCTGGCAGGAATGAGCCATAATTCCAGTCTGACTATAAAGTAATAAGTACAATCACTCCAGCACCTTCTGAGTTGAAGGCTATGTGATGCTGTTTTGTTCTCAAAAGCTATTTGGACCTCTTTTTTTTTTTTTAAGACTTTTTATAAGACCAACAATAAGCTACATCAGAAAATGTATTTTATTTATGCTGTGCTTTCTTTTAACACATATGGAATATTATTCAATTAGATTATTTCCTCATCAATTTTAGCCCTAAGTGCTGTTTGGCCATTTGCAAAATTAAATTCTCTCCTTTATCATGATAAACTTAAATAGTCATTTGTAATTACAAAGGGCTTTAAAAATTCACTAATTCTCAATAACACTGCAAGGCAGTTATAATCCCCTTTGTAAAATAGGGAAACTGAGGCTCAGAGCCTTTAAGAGGCTTGTGCTAAGTCACTCACCTTATAAAGGGGAGTTCCAGGTTTCTGTTGCCCGCGCCTGCCTGCTTTCCACTGTGCTTGCTGCTTTCACGCTCCACGGGAGCAAGGATTTCTCTTTATTTAGAAGGATATGTTCCCCAAAATGAGCTCCAATCACATTTGAAGCACATTTCACTTGGATTTGTAAATTTTGAGACAAATTCAGGCAAACCATTATCTCTCTGAGCTTTGCTTTGTTTTATTGCAGAATATGGAGTCTTTCAAAATTGCTTTCCTCAGAGGCCTGGGGATTCTGACGAGCCACAGTGGGGAGGAGGCTGCCCTGGGCATAAGGTAGAAGCCAGTGGGTGGGATCCTCATGCCCTCTTATACTCAAGCAGCTTTGCTTTGAGCTATGCTATTTATACTGTGAAATTGAGAGGGAACAAATTTAAAGGGTGTTACATGTGGGAGAGATTATGGTTCTGTTCCTTAAAAAAAAAAGCAGAAGCCCTAAAGCATGAGACCCTCAGGTGATGGTGCTCATCATAACTACCTACATTGAGCTCACAAAGCTCTGTGTGATGTGCAGAGTTGTTTTCTCCATGTTATAAATGAGGAAACCAACCTAGAGAAGGTAAGATCTAGATAAGGTAAGACCGAAGTCATATAGCTCAAAGGAGGACAATTAGGATTTGAACTCAGATCACAAGGTTCTTATCCATGCTCTTCCCTCTACCAGGAATTCTGCCACTGCGGCCTCCTCCCCTTCTTTCACCTCACTAATTCCTACCCTCTGTGGATCTCAGCTCACTGACACCTGCACACGGAACCTTCTCTGACTGACCCACCTGAGTTAATTGCCCTTTTATGTAGCCTCATGGCTCCTTGTACCTCTTCTTCAAACCCTTTAGCATGCTTACAGTTTACATTTCTTTGTAATTCCTTCATTATTGCCAGTCTCTTATGTTAGACTGTGAGCTTCCTGAAGTCAGGTCTTTTTGTTTGTTTTTGTTTTGTTTCATTCCACCATTAGGTTTTCAATACCTAGCAGATACATGGCATACAGTGAATGTTCACTTCATTTGTTGAATGAATGAGTAAATGAATGAAGGAGGGATGATGAACAGATGGATGGACTGACAGAAAGCTGTCTAACCTCAGAAGCAGTGATGTTAAACA
Source organism: Eidolon dupreanum (assembly GCA_028627145.1). NCBI lineage: Eukaryota > Metazoa > Chordata > Mammalia > Chiroptera > Pteropodidae > Eidolon > Eidolon dupreanum. Next base: position 76,276,511 of record CM053502.1, on the reverse strand, counting down.
TTACATGTGCTGCAACCCAGATCTCTTCCCACTTTGACCACCAGTGGTCTTGGGAGTCCCAGCCAGGGCCATCCTGCTCTTTTGCTGATGACATTTGAGTTAAGGAGTTTGAAGGGCTGTGATGGGGGAAAAGGACTGGGGTGGATCCAGAACCAATGAGAAGAAACACAGGAAGCACTGGTCAATTCAATGTAGAGAGGAGTGCCCACTCATTCTGCACTGTGGAAGCCTGGAATGGCCCCAGAAGTAACCACCATAAGGCTTTGTGGGACTCAAGCATGGATCAAAAAATCTTTAGGGTCCCTTATCTTGGATTCTATGATTACGTAAAATATGTTGCTTGTATAATGAATACTTAAGACATCAATGCTGTATTCCAGCCTAGAATATTATGGATGGAGAAAGCTCACCCTGCCAGTCAAGTTCCTATTTTGTCATTCTCTCAATCTCTCACTATTTGTCAAGAGATTGTGCTATTAATTAATTCAGAGAGTCACTCCTCAAAAGCATTTGCAAAATAACAATGTCATTGGAAATGTGTATAAATCTCTTTATTAATATGTAACTCCTTCATAATTAACTAGACACTAAGTCTTAAAGTAATTAGCCCATTTCATCTATGACTCAGTAAAGAAATAAAAGCTATACAACAAAAAAAATCGTGGGTAATTCTACTCGTGAATAATGAGGTTCTTTCATAGGGTCCTGGAGGTACCTGAACCTCAACTCTCTTGTTTTGGTTGATTGCTTAAGGATGGATTTTCAGTTGAGGCTTCTTAGCCAGGTGTGTAAGGCCCTCCTCTGTGAGCCCAGCTCAGCTCACAGACTTTTGCCCACTACTTCTGTATTGTATCCTCTATAAACCCAGACCAGCCACTCTGAACAACTCACCTCTCCGTCAGCCTGTTCATGTGTGCTCATGATTCTGTGTGTGCCTTTGCAGAAATGGCCTTTCCCCTTTACCACTTATCCATGTGCCAAATTTATGTCTTATACTTCCAGCCCCAGTTCAGTTGGCACCAGTCTGTGAGACTGTTCTCTCTCTTCCAGACTGGATCAGTCACCTCCTGTACCTACTATGACCAAAGCTGGCTTAGGGCTATATTTGTGCAGAACCCTCTCCAGCAGATCGTACATCCTCTCAACAGCTCTTCATTGGACCATTTATACTTAGAACATATAGTCAGCAACTCTTTGTTGAAATGGAAGCAGAAAAAAAATGCAGTGAATGTCCCCCCACCAGCAATACCACTTGCATCATTTTGCAAGCTAGAATGCACTCCATACCCTATACCTGCCAAAATCTTACTCTCACTTTAAGATCTAGATCTAATCTCATCTCCTTTACCAATCTTTTCTGACTGGTAAATTATTTATAGTTTTTGTCATTCATTTAATATTTAGCATAAATAATTTTGTCCTATTAGCTATCTTTTCATATATGAATGCCTTAACCCCCAAATGGGTGTTAATATAGCCAAATCCTTCTTTTTTTTATTTTGGGATACTTCTTCCCCCTTACACTGCCACTGTGTTGTGCACGAAACAGCCACTTCATGAATATTTATGTATTGATCAAGCAATTTATATCCATATTTTGCATCCCCCACAAAGTCTACCTTAGCACAGAATAAATAATTGCTGATCAATTGATTGAGTTGGAAATGTAGCACTTCACCTACCACAAATTTCTGTTTGTGACCTGACTCATCCACCAAATTGTCAACGTGCAGGGGAAGCTGCCGTGTAACAGTACAGAGTTAAAGTTAGCTCTGTTGACTTTGGCTTGGCAAACTAAGCCAGGAAGAAAAATAAAATCTCTTCCAAATTTTCTATACAACCAAAAAGTACAGAGCTTTGGAAATCTGTGCAAAATGAGACATTACTTCAAGTTTGTTAGAAATGAAAGAGGATGGTTAGGAAGATAATAGAGTAGTTGAGAAGAATTTTTCATTTATGGTCAAACCCTGTCATAGTGTTATGAGCAAGGGGTCTTTAAAATTTATTTGTATAAAATGGAGGACTGCTTAGTTGCTACGTTAATGAAATCAAGAAGACGAGCCATCTGGGGAGGATGGAAATTAATCACATTATAGCCTTGCTACAGTCCTGCCACATGCGTATCAATGACCTGGTAAAGTTTGGTTATTGTTTTTTGGTTGGTTTGTTTTTAATATAAATGTGAGTTCTCAGCTTCCATTTCTCATAATAGTCAACTAGGTTATTTGGGTCAACCCTCCTCAAATTTTTTTATTGTGATAAAAAATTCATAACAAAATTACCATATTAACTATTTTTAAGTGTACAGTTCTGTGGCCTTAAGTACATTCACATTGTTCTGCAGCCATAACTACCATTCATTTCCAGGACTTTTTCATCTTTGCAAAGTGAAACCCTGTCCCCATTAAACACTAACTTCCTATCCCCTCCCCCAGCCCCTGGCAACAACCCTTCTGCCCTTTGTCTCTATGAATTTGACTACTGTAGGTACCTCATATAAGTGGAATTATATAACATTTGATCTTTTGTGTCTGGCCTGTTTCACTTAATATAGTGTCTTCAAGATTCCTCCATATTGTAAGGTGTATCCATGTCAGTGATCCATTTTTACAGATGAGGACATTGAAGCTTAGATAATTTGTCTAATGTCATTTGGGTCGTTCTGTGTGGTCCAAAGTAGAGGCTCCATAATCTTTAGCTACTAAATAATAATACCAGTTGTTACCTATAAGTCTAAACTATGCTAAACACTTCGCATATTTTTATTTTCAATGAGTCCCTTCAGAAACCATGCGAGTTTATTATCTGTATCTTTGGATGAGAACATGGATCAGAAAATAAGAGCTGGCCTGGTGTCCCGTGGCCGAGAGTGGTAGCACTGGGCAAAGCCGTATCCCTGTACCTCTCTGGAAGAGCTTCTGTTAGAGGGTCTCCCCGGAACAGTTATTTTCATATGTACATGCATGGAGAGACCAGGGACACTGACCCCACTCTCCAGGAGGCAACAGCATGAACTCCTTCCTCCCAAGGCCTTTGGCGTGAGGCACTCACTCAGAAGGACCTGGTAAAGTTACAGAGATTGATGGGAATGAAACCCGAGGGGTGCTTTGAAGCTTCCCTGAGGACTTGGCAAGTGTTTGATGTGAAAACGCATTTCTTGCCTGCAAAATGTGTGTCTCTGAGGGGCTCTTAAGTTGCCAATGTTCAGATGAGCTGGGCAGGAGCGGGGGCGGGGGGAGCAAGATTGAAAGCAAGACTGCTTGAGCTGCGCCCCGCAAGCTTCTCTTTCCCTGGCTCTGGCTCTCCCTGCATCAAGGCCTGGACTGGAATTGTCTCTCCCAAGGCAATAACTGTCAGGGAACCATCTGCTTTGGTTTCTTGTGACTGACTCCAAGGAACAGAAACCCCCCTGGGATGAAATCGCAACTGCAGCAACAGCAGTGAGAGGCAACTCGGATGCTCAGTGACTTGAACTGAGGGGAGGTGCACTCAGAGTGGTGCACTGGGGAGCGTCAGGCCTCAGGCAGACCATTTTGAGAATGAGAAGGCAGACCTCTTAGTTTCAAAGATTATGTGTGTTGGAGGTGGGGGGTGGACGAAGGTAGTCCATGGAGAGGGCCTGAAAGGTGTCCAGAGTGTCTGTTGTAACTGGAGAGCCACCTTCCACTGGAAGCCTTTCCTAGTGGGCCCTACCAAGCTAATCCACCCTCATTAAACCAACTCACGTCCCTCTTGCTTTTATCACTCATGCAACTTGCATCTGTGTTTTACCCTGTCTGAGAATTCCCCCAGGTCAGGGCACCCTTACTTTCATCCCATGCAGGCTCTGCAAATAATGGGTGACAGGCCGGCTCATTTTTCTGCACAGGGACATTTACTTTAGAATCTCTTCCATGCTCTCAAATGACTTTTGGAATGTTGGAGCCAGAAGAAGGCTTGGCGCCCAGTTAGTCCATTTCTTTCATTGGTGATGTTAAATGACCTGCCTAAAGTCACACAGACATTGCTGGGGCTTGGCCGGGGAATCTTCTGCCTTCTAGGCCTGCATTTATTTCCTTATATTAAATCCATGATTCCTTCTGTCATGGAAAACCTCAGGCAGTTCATTAGGAAAAGTAGTGTAGTCATGGGACCCTAGGTCTTATTATCAGAATTTCATTCTCTCCTTTTTTCTTTTTCTTCTTCTTTTTTTAATACAGAAGAAGGTTTGGGGTGGGGAGGATAGGTATGATTTACTTGGTTTTCAGACCACTTGTTTTTCTTAATAATTTTTTATTTTTAAATTGCAGTTGACATATAATACAGTAGTTTCAGATATACAACATAGTGATTAGACATTTATATAAAACTTACAAAGTGATCACTGCAATAAATCTAGTACTCATCTGATGCCATACATAGTTATTATACTTTTGACTATATTCCATATGCTATATTTTACATCCCCATGACTATTTTGTAACTACCAATTTATACTTCATAATCCCTTCCCCTTCTTCACCCACCACTCCAACTCCCCTCCCATCTGGCAATTATCAACATGTTCTCTGTATCTATGAATTTGTTTCTGTTTTGTTTGTTTGTTTTGTTTTTTAGACTCCACATATAAATGAAATACTATGGCATTTATCTTTCCCTGTCTGACTTATTTCACTTAGTATAATACCCTGTAGGTCTATCCATGTTGTTGCAGATGGAAAGATTTCATTCTTTTTTATGGCTAAGTAATAGTCCATTAATATATGCACCATCTCTTCTTTTTCCATTTATCTATTGATGGACATGCAGGTTCCCTCCATATCTTGGCTATTGTAAATAATGCTGCAGTGAACATATGGGTGCATATGTCTTTCCAAATTAGTGTTTTGGGTTTCTTAAGATAAATACCCAGAAATGGAAACACTAGGTTCTTCTTTGTCTTTTGTTTTAAAGTCTGTTTTGTCTGGTATTAAGCATTCCTACCCTGGCTTTTTTTGTTTGTTTACATTTTCACGAAACATTTTTTTTCATTCCTTTACTTTCAGTCTGTGCGTATCTTTCAATCTGAAGTGAGCCTTTCATAGGCAGCATATGTAAGGGTCTTCTTTTCTTATACATTCAGACCCCCATGTCTTTTGATTAAAGCATTTAATCCATTTGCATTTAAAGTAATTGTTGATAGATATGTAGCTATTGCCATTTCTTTATCCATATTTTTTTCTTCTTCTTAAAGAAGTTTCTTTAACACTTCTCATAATACTGGTTTGGTGGTGATGAATTCCTTTAGCTTTTTCTTGGAAGCTAAGAGCTTTCTAGGAACCTCTTATCTGTCCTTCAATTCTAAACGATAGCTTTGCTGGGTAGAGTAATCTTGGTTATAGGTCCTTGCCTGTCATCATTTTGAATATTTCGTGCCAATCCTTTCTGCCCTGCAAAATTTCTATTGAGATATCAGCTGAAAGTCTTTTAGGAGCGCCCTTGTAGATAACTAACTGCCTTTCTCTTGCTGCTTTTTGAATTCTCTCTTTGTCCTTAATAACAACAACAACAACAACAAAAAACAAATGATCCAGTCAAAAAATGGGCAGAGGACCTGAACAGCCACTTCTCCCTAGAGGACATACAAATGGCCAACAAATATATGAAAAGATGCTCCACATCACTAGCTATTAGGGAAACGCAAATCAAAACTACAGTGAGATACCATCTCACACCTGTTAGAAGAGCTATAATCAACAGGGCAAGTAATAAATATTGGAGAGGATGCAGACAAAGAGGAATCCTCATACACTGCTGGTGGGACTGCAAATTGGTACAGCCACTACGGGAAACAGTATGGAGGTTCCTCAAAAAACTAAGAATTGATCTACCATATGATACAGCAATCCCTCTACTGTGTATTTACCCCAAAGACTTGAAAACCCATATCCAAAAAGGTATTTGCACACCAATATTCATAGCAGCATTATGCACAGTGGCCAGGACATGGAAGCAACCGAAGTGTCCTATGATAGGTGATTGACTAAAGAAGCTGTGGTACATATATATGATGGAATATTACCCAGCCATAAGAAGAGATGAAATGCTGCCA
>CM053502.1:76167182-76262402 GCA_028627145.1 Eidolon dupreanum | reverse complement strand
TGGACTGAGTCTTCTGCAGCTGGAGACTGGAAAAGAGGAATGCATGTGGCTCCGAAGAAGAGAAACAAAAGTGTCCAGATTGGGGAGTGTCAGACCCCCAGCCACACAACTAGTGAGAGGCAGCTCCTAGAGGGGGCTAGCTTTGCCAGCCCATGACCCCGAGTTGTTCTTGATGAGATCTTGCTTACTAGTGTGTCTTAACTGTCATGCAGACACAAGGTATTACTACTGTCACATCACATGTTTCAGAATCACCCAGCAGTTCCATGAAAGCCAAGTCAACATCTTCCCTCCCCATCGGTAAAAGCAGAGGATTAAAATGTCTACATGACACAGAGATAGCATATATGGTCTATTTAGCACAGTTGCCTATTTGCTCCCCACAGCCTACGTGGGTGCTGAAAGAGTTACTGTAGCATGCCTCAGCTCTCTGGGTGGCCAGAGCCCCTGGGGCCGGTCTCAAGCCGCAAGGTGACTGCAGCATGCCTTCTAAGCATGGTTATTTCTATGATATGAGAAGGGTGGAGGTGGATAGCATTGGTTCCTAACCCTGTCTGCTTGTCGGAATCCTAGGGGAGCCTGGGAAAGGTCCAGAAGCCCAGGGCCTGCCTCCCACCTGCTGAATCACAATCTCCAGGGTTTGGCTGAGGAATCAAATTTGTTAGAAACTTCCTTCCCAGGGAACTTGGATGCATCTGATCCAATGGGAGCCAGCAGTCTCGATTATTTAAGCCAAGGAACCCCTACCCACCAGCTACCCCGACGTATATAAAAGATGCAGGCTGTGAACGGGAATCATGGCTCTACCATGCCATATTGGTTGTCCCTGGAGCTCATCCTCAGTTCTCCACTAGGGTTGGAGAGATCTAGTGGTACTTCTCCTACAGTCAACAGGCACATCTGTCCCTCACTGACCTACCTCTCTCTTTCATTCTCTAGGACACACAAGACCAGCCACTGCTACCGCATCACCTACCGCCACATGGAGCGGACCCTGTGCCAGAAGGAGGTGAGGCACATCCACCAGGCTGTGCAGGAGGCTGCTGTGCAGCTCCTGGCCGTGGAGGGCAGGTTTTGATGTCACAGCGTCACCAAGGCCACAGCCTTCTTGGGTCTCCTGAATTTGCTGGGGGGAAAAAATAACACTGTTTGCAGACTGGGGCATCAGTCGCCTTTTGATAAATGGGTCAGTTTTAGGACTTCCAGAAAATAAAGGATCACTCCTGAGAAACTGTTGACATAGCATGTCTTTTATTTGAGGAAAGGAGGGAAAAGAGCTATAATGCGAGAGTTGCTTTGCCCACTGGTGCTGTGTGGTTAATTGGTCCCTGGGTTCCACTAAAGTGTAAATACCAGTCATGATTTCTTGCCTGACAAGCTTTTGCACCCATATAATGAGTGAAGCCACACAAAAGGACATCAAAAACTCTAGATTCTGGAAGCTCTTTTGAATCAGCTTCTATTCCTTTTCTCCTCTTCTTATTCTGTTTTGCAAAGGGCAGGTTTCAAACAGGGCACTAATGAAATGCCAGGGCTCCCCTCAAAAGTGAAAAAGAGTCACATCTCTGAGCAGGGCGAGATATTTATTTGCTTTTCATAAATCCATGGCTAGGAGTCAGTCCTCTGGCCCCAGGGCTTGTGTGTAGCTGCCTTCTGCCCCACTGGAGAGGAAAAAAAGGAGCGAGAGCTGCTAGAGGCTTAGAGGCTCACATGGGGCCAGGTCCCTGAACCCCCTGAGAGTTTTGTTTCCTAACAGGAGGGCTCCACTTCCAGAGGTGACCTTTAAGGAAGAATATGGGGCTTTGATGTTTTCCCTTTCTATCCCAGGCACTTTGTAGTCTGCCTGCTTCACTCCTGACCAGTTTTAATAATCAGACTCCATCCCTGGCATGATGCTGGAGGCTGATGGAGGACTGCAAGTGCTGGGATAAATATTTGATGAGAGGTGGCCATTATCAGCCAGTGACATGTGGGGTGGGCAGCTGCTTCCAAAGGGAAGGAATGGGCTTAAATGTCATTTTAGTGCGTTCTTCATTTGGACTTTTCCCTTGGATTTTCAAGGGAATTAAGGAAGCCCTACTCCAAGTCTGGATCTGCTGTTCAGGGTTTGGGGCCCGCTGGGCGCAGTTCCTCAAGAGGATAGATCTGAGTGGGAATGCACAATGTGATCAGTAATTTCTACTTTGGCAGCATTTAGAGCATAGGAGACAGTGTCGGATCCAGCCCTGGGGCTGCACTTCCAGAGAGATGCCTTTATTACCAAGACCAGTTAGGCTTTCATTAATGTTCCCTAACAAAACAAGCTAGGTGTGTAACACACAGAAAACCACGGCACCACCCGATGGTCCACAATCTGAGCAAATGTTTGTCAAATACTATGCTTGTGCCAAGCCACACATACCAGGGCCTGGGGCAGGGCTGGTATTCAGGAGGTTCACGGAGGGCTTGAGCATCCCCCTCAACACTCCATGACATATAATCAACTGAGGCAGCAGATGAGGCAGCTGAGCCTGAAGAAGTCACAGGACTTGACTACAAGGTAACAGGCCTCACACTCAAGCCTGCTGCCTCCAAATTAAGAACTTCTATATAAATGGACACTGGTAGGGTCTGTGCCTCCCTTCCTCTTCTTGCATCTCTGTTCTGTTTTCATAAGAACTTCAGCTGCAGGGGCTTGTACAGACACGCCTCCCGCCCTGATCCACTCTGGCTGGCTAGCTGGCACTAATGCCAGTAGTGGGCCTGCCCTACCAGGGAGCCCAGGAACATTGAGTTCTTGACTTTTTCATGTCGTTCCCTCAGGAGAATAAATACTGAAAAAGAAAAAAAATGAGAAAGGTAATTTTATCTGTAAGACGAATAGCACTTTTCAGTTCAAGAACATACAATTCCATCTAAAGTAGGGCATGGTGACTAACAGCAGTGTCATCACTGTGACCTCTGGGATGCTCAGTCCTCTCCTTTGTAAAGCGCGGATGATGATAATGCCTTCTCCAGTGGTTGGTTATGAGGAGAGAGAGATATCGAATATGCTACATCTAACAAGCCACCCGTAAGTGATGCCTGCTGGATTGTTATTCAGGTGGGAAAAGGCAGAACCGTGAAATACTAGAACTAGAACCTATCTAAGACAGTAGCCACATCATTACTTACTAAGGACACAGCTACTTACTGTAGAGCTGGACCTAAAGCTGGGCTTCACCCAGCCATTTTTCCTAATACCACACTGAATTAGGCATCCTGAGCATGTCTTTCAGTGTAAGGCCCATTGAGAGCCTGGCCACTCATAAGGGTCAGGAAGGTCCAGGCTGAGGTTGTGGCCATGTCCTGGAGCTGAGGACGAAGGACCCTTCCAACACATGTATTACCTGTCCCTGTGGCCAGGCCTCTCAAGATGCCAGCCAGACTGAGGTCATCAGGCAGTGGCCACTCTGAATGTCATGGCAATATTCTGTAACCAGCTGTAGACTACAGGGTGGGGTGGAGGGCCTCGTGCATTTGTTCCCTGCCCACCTCTCTTCCTGCTGAGTGGGAGCCTGTTGGACTGACTCCTGTGCTGTGCCCTCTACCTTGTCAGTCCTGGAACCGATCAGCATAGCTTACCACTGGCCCAGTGCTCCAGTGTTGGCTGGTGGTCCGGCAGTCAAGACATGAAAAAGGAAATCCTTCAGCACTAGAAGTTCTTTTTTTTTTTTTTTTTTTTAATGTAAGAAGAAACTAGTAAAAGAATGTATGGCAGCCTCCAAATGTTCACACGGCAAGCTTTACCTACCCAGACACCTCAGTGGGCACATTGTGTCCTCTCTTCCCAAACTGGGAGTTCACCAGTCTCCACAGTGATCATCATCACTCAAACGCACTGAGCAGCTACTAGCCAGGGCCATCTGCCCTCTCTCCACCTGCAGGCCATGGGCGGGTCACCTCAGCAAAGCGAATACCACAGTAAGTATCTCAGTAAAGCAAATAGCTCAATAAAGTGACTCACACAAATTTTTGGTTTCCCAGTGCATATAAAAATTGTTTACATTATACTGTAGCCTATTATGTGTTGCAATAGCATTATGTCTAAAAATACAAAGTACATACCTTAATTAAAAAATGCTTTATTGCTAAAAATGCTAATGAACATCTGAGCCTTTTTTTTGCAGTATCCGCAAAGTACAATAAAACAAAGCACAATAAAATGAGGTATGCCTGTATTTGTTTTCCTAGTAGTGGAAGGGCACCTGACAAGGATGGTGAAGCTGATGTTTATGGTGTTCCAGACACAGTGCTCTAGCATTTCAGCCATTTGGGATGGGAGGGCCACTGTTCTATATGCAAGAGATGGAGCCGTGAAAAGGCAGACCAAGTCAGCCCTCATGGAGTTTACCTGCATCATCTCATTCAATCCCCACAAACGCCTGGGGCTGGTTACCATTATTATCCGCATTCACCAGGTGTGAAATTAACGTGATCAAGGAGATGTTGCAGTCAGAGCTAGAGAAGGTCTTTCTGATTCCAAGCCTATGCTCTTTAATGTTGCCTCCCGCTCCTCCCCATGCACTTGCCCAGGCACGAGGACTACTATTATCAGGGCTAGGAATTCATTCTGGACCATGGCAAAGTCAATGGGCCACCGATTGCTGGAGACATCACCGGCATAGGCTCCAACCTCCCAGACAGCAGCAGCAACCACAGACAAGCCACGAGACCCTCTCAGTAAGGTGCTAAGGCATGTGACATGGGCCTTTGGGATGGACTATGGGTTCTGTGTCAAAACCATCAGAAGCTCTTCTTTATCCTCTGATGCTCAAATAAATCAATAGATTTTCACTTTCAACCATAGCTGCTTCAGGACAACAGTCAGATTCAGGGCCATAATCAGAGCTGAAAGGGCTCCTGAGTGTCAGAGGAAAATGGAAAACTGAACCATCTAGGAGCCTGCAAGGGCAATCCTTATCCCTGGAAGGTATGTCCTAGCACCTGGGAAGGTGGGAAGATGAGAAGGTGGGGTAGCAGGCAGAAGGAAATGTGGTTTTTCCTTACCTTAGCAATTACTCAAGATGATGTTGGCTCTGAGTTTTCTAGGTGGCTTCTGTACCCAGAAGTACCTCATTGCTTTAAAGGCAATAAAACAAAAACAAAAACAAAAAAACCAAGAAGAAAGCCAGTGCCCTGTCCAAGGGCAAAGGCGACAGGCAGATTTTCAGCAATGTTGATGAGACTGCCCTGCTCTGGTCCTTTTCTTACTCATTCTTAAGTCCAGGGGCTGTTCTCAGGATGTAAGTAGATTGGGGTGCTCAATGGAGCACTAGAGCGAGCTCAAGGCTGAGTTGAGGTGCAGTTCTAAATCCAGTTCTGCTAAAGATGAGTCATTTAACATCCCTGAAGTTTAATTTCCCCCACTCTAAAATGGATGTGGTAATTTTTGCCCTTCCTACCTCAGATTAAGTGTGAATGGTTCAGCAAGGGGTAAGAAAATCATGTAAAATTCTCGAGTATCTCATGTTAGCCTCACAAAAATTCATGAAAGCAAACCACATTATATCTACTTAGAAGTTAAGAATATGAGCCCAAGGACCAAGCCCAGGGGCCTGCAGCCAGTGGGTAGTAGAGCTACCTCTCTGTAAGACTAAAGCCCATGGTCCCCCCTTCATACATATGTCTGCCACTAATGGAAGATGGATGAGAATGCAGTTACAGTGTATTTCCCCCTGTACCCTCAGGTATGAAACCAGGAGTGCCATCCACAGCCTTCTCTCATGAAATGAAGGCAAGCAGGTGCATGTGTCTTTGTCTGTTCTGGAAGTAAGCATCGAAGAGGGCTTGGCATTCTCACATATCAAAACAACAGAGGAGAGGACATTTGAGACTGGCTAAATTACAAGGATCATTCTGTAAAGGAAATCAGTGTAATAAACTCCAATGCAGCACTTCCCAGTCCATGTTGCCTGGACTACTGGAAGTTCCCGTGCAGGACCCAGGCTCATCCACAGCTGTGTGCAAATGAGGGCCTGCTGGCTTTATAGCATCACCACTTCTCTTCCAATCAAGAAAGGATTTCAGAATGCAAGGGTTTGAGCTTGACATTGTCACTCAGGAAACTTTGAAATCAATTTTTATACCTTCTAATCTAGCAAGAGTGGATCATTTCAAGTCATCTATACTTTATTATTAATAAGAAATTATTAGAGTGCCAAAGCAATTCAATAGAGATAGGAAAGTCTTTTCAACAAATGGTGCTGGAACTATTGATTATCTATATAAGAAAAAAAGAAAAGAATATATACCTTTACTTCATACCTCACACAAATATTAATTCAAGATCAAACATATAGAAAACATAAGGGACTATCTTTGTAAGCACTGGTTGGCAAAGGTTTCTTAGAACATAGGAAGAACTAATAAAAATGATAAATTGGACTTTTTTAGGATTTAAAACTCTATTCTTTGAAACACATCATTAATAAAATGAATAGGCAAAGCATAGATTGGGGAAAAATATTTGTGACATACATATTTGACAAAATACTATTCAGAATATGTGAGAATTTCTGCTATTCAATAATAATTTTTTTAGAACCCTTTTGAAAAAAAAAACAGGTGAAGACTTAAACACTTCACAAAAAGAGATTTATATGTGGCCAATAAGATGAAAAGATGCTCAACATTATTATTCATCAGGGAAATGCATTTATGAAGTTGTAGAGCAGATGAAATAAATCTCTAGTGGCAAAAAGTAGGTCAGAGGTTGTCTGGACCCGGGAAGAGATTGGCTGAAAGGGGCACATGGGGAATTTTTAGGTGATGGAATTGTTTTATATCTTGATAGGAGTGTGGCTTACATGGATGAATGCATTTGTCAAAACTCATCAAATTGCTCTTAAGATCTGTGCCTTTCTTTGTATGTAAATTATACCACAATAAAAAAGAGAAATATTACACGTGCTGTATCTCACAACCAAATGAGCCCTATAGTTACAAAGTGGAGACAGCCTCTCAGCACCGAGGAAGCAGGCATTCCGGAAGAAATAGGCAGAGGATGGTCTACAGGGACTTGGGGCAAGGTCAGCCTTGAGTTAATGGTGTACTTGGGGTGTGCAGCTTTCTCCAGGAGAGTAGTAGTGTGTAGAAGGGAGACACGGAGACTGGAAGAGCAAGTGTAGCAGCACAGGCCAGCAAAGAATACAGGTAGGGAAACAGTGGGGCCATGTTGACCCAATTTTCGACTCTTCAGTGTGTCCTTGGAGCTGGGGTGCTGCTCACTTTGCCCAAGAGAGCAGCATGTCTGGGACAGGCTGCAGTGGACTCAATAGCAAAGAAGAAAGAAAGGGCAGGACCCAAGGGCTACTGATAGAGCCTCTGTTTGTCCCTGCAGCTTATTCCCACAGTCCCAAATCCTTTTGAGCTGGAGCAGCATGGTGAACATAAGCCATGCCGCTCCCCTGCTCCAGCTGCGGGTGTTGAGCTTGTTACAAAGCACATCCTATGTCCATCTCCCACCCATTGGGAGACACCCAGTGATCACACATTAAAGCCAGAGCAGCTGCCTGTGGCTTCCTGGCTCAACAGAACAACTCTCTCCCACCTAGGGAGGTTAGAAGTGTAACCTGGTTGATTAGTCAGATTCCATGACACTCTTCTGCTCTCAGGCCACCAGTCCTGCAGCCAGCCTTCTCCCAGCTGGGTGGAGTGAGCAAACCAGCACCCATTCTCAAACCAGGGCCTGGCCACCCCTAGCAGTACCCCTGTGTATCACCCTATGTACCACATGTCTGAATTGCACAGGTCAATGACCAGCTGGCCACAACCGGGAGAAGTCGAAAGTCCTACTGAGTGTCAAAGATGCCTCAGGCATCAGATGTGAACTGTGTTTCTGCCACTGACTAGTTGGGTGACCTTGAAGGGTTCCTGATTCAATTTCCCACTTGTAAAATGAAGATAGCGATAATACTCATTGGTATTATGATGAGGATTAAACGAGGGCCATTCTTAGTTTTTAACACAATACGTAGTTACAGGTGAATTCATATTTTTTTTTAAAGCCCATGCTGGGAAAATGTTCTAGAATTTGATAGTGGTGATGGTTCTCAACTGTGAATTTGCTAAAATCCATTGAACTGTGTGCTTCGAAAGAGTGAATTTTATGCTATGTGATTAAGATCTTTTTTTTTTATCTCAATAAAGCTGTTATAAAAAAAACTTAAACATGAATTTACCATATGACCCAGCAGTCCCATTCTTAAGGTATTTCCCAACAGAAATAAAAACATGGGGTTTTTCTGAATTGAGACTAACATGGAAACATGGAAGAAGTGACGCGCCACCTCTAAAACTAGCAGCTGTGTCCTCCATGCCTTCCCAGATTTGGCCACTGAAAATTCAGCAGAAGCTCCAGTATGAGGCTTGGAACAAATCTGACCATCCGTTTGTAATGGGGATATGATTTTTTGTTGCCTCTGCAGCTGGAGCTTTCTGCTTTCTCCCCCTAGCACAGCAGCTCTGCAGCATTCTGCCTCTCCCTGGGGCAGCATGGGCTGCTTCAGGAAGGCTCAGTGCACCAGCTCCTTTCTGTGCAATGTGAGGCTCCTTGATCAGCATCGCTCAGAAGCTTGTTAGAAATGCAGTCAGAGGCCCAGCCCTAAACCTGCTGAATCAGAATCCGTGTTAATGAGATTCAGATGAGTGGTGTGCACATTAGATCTAGAGAAGCTCCAGGCTAGAGCAATGGAAAATCGAACTGCTCACCACTAAGGCTTACCCGGGATGCAGAGGGAATGAGAAAGAAGACTCCACCTCTCAGATCCTTGAGGGCCCTGATATAAATTGAATTGTATATACCCAGAGAAAAGATGTTTAAGTCCCAACCTGCAGCACCTCAGAGTGTGAACTTATTTGGTGACGGGGGCAGTGGAGATGTACTTAATTAGGATGAGATCATATAGGAGAGGCATGGGCTCTAATCCAGTATGTCTGCTGTCCTTATCAGAAAAGAGCTACATGAAGACACACACACACACACACACTCACACTCACACACGGAGAACGCGTGGTAACAGAGGCAGGAATTAGAGTGATGCAGTTGTAAGCCAAGAATATCAAAAGTTGCTGACAAACCACCGAAAGTTGGAAGAATCAAAGAAGGATTCCCTTGCAGGTTTCAGAGGGAGCATGGCCTTGCGGACACTTTGATCCTGGACTCTAGACTCCAGAACCGTGAGAGAATATATTTCTATTATTTAAGTCACTCAGTCTGTGGCTTAGGAAATTAATACAGATCCCAAGACAGAGGGACCACCCTCCTTCTCATTAGGCCTCTAAAAAGAGGGTCACCTCACTGATGATCCCCACATCTACCAAGGGAGTGATTACAACTACTAAACTAGGGCCTGCAGTGTCTTTAAGTGGAGGGAGGCCTTCAAGTCTAGCTTTCCCAGGAAATGCTCAGTTTCTCTCAGCCTCAATGCACCCGGGCGTCCTGGCAGCCCCTTGAAGGGAACCCTGGGAGGGCAGCTGAGTTGAGAGCCAGTAGGTGGGCCTCAGGACCCAGAACCCGTGGCCAAAACTCAGGGGGTCTTCCAGCCAGCCAGCTAAGGAGGACCTGTCCGTGCAGAGTAGGCCAAGACCATGGGTTCCAGCAGCCAGTGACCTTAGTGCCTGAAGCCATCAGGGCATGAGAGACAGAGGGGCCATGGACTGCCCATGACACCCATGACAAGAAGGAGAACGAGTCTCAAATACTCTCCTCACTCGAGATCTCGGTCTTCTGGATTACTCAACAATCCACCCTTCTATGAGAAGTGGAGTAGCAAGACTCTGGCTGCACCCCATTGCAAGCCTATGTTCTAGTCCCTGTTAGTAGGTGGTCATAGCTGGTTCTGTGAGGGTGGCCTCACCCTGCCCTGCAGCCAGTCATAGTCATTGCTTCCCCAGGTCTGCCTAGGCAAAGGAAGTCCTGATTGTTACAAAGGAACTTGGAGTAATCCAAGTAGCATCTTCAACCCCTTCCTCCTTTGCCCTACCCTGTAAAACCTTGGTCTCGGGCATCTGGATGGAACTCCCTCTTGCCCCCACCAGCCCCACCAGCCTACCTAGAGAAGAACACTCTGGCCTGGATTAATTCAGACCTAGATGATGAGAATTAAGCCATGGCCCCACCAGAGGGAAAGACACTGGGCCTGTTTACCTGCTCACCCCCTTTGATGAGGCAAACAGTGCTTGGCAAATTCCCGCTCTCTGGTGAGGACAGCAGCCAATGCTCCTGTCACTGTGCATTTAACAGCCCCATGCCCAAAGTGGGCACAAAAGCAGGGCCTCTTAATGACGTGAGGAGAGTCAGCTCACAGAGCTTCTCTGGCTCCGTGCAGATGGCCCCCAACAGAACCCTGGAAAAGGTCCATGCATCGCACCCCAGGGCTGTTTCAGTCTGGGTCCAGGCACCCATATGACCGGCCTTTTCTGTGGCATCCCCTCAAGCAGGCCCTCAGTGGTGTGTGTTGACAACTCCACACAGGCCAGGAAAGTTTATTAGCTCCTGGAGTTTACTCTGTGTGTGAGCCTCAGGGCTTGGAAAATGCTGTTTAATAGAGTCACCTAAAATATGTTCTCAAGATAAGACAGGCAGTTTGAAAAAGGGTTAAGAACTTGGGCTTTCGAGTCAGGCAAATGCAAATTCAAATCTAGGATCCTTGAGCTCTTAACCTCTTAGCCTCATTGAGCCACACTTGCAGGCTGGGACACTTGATTCTTGTATTAAGTTATGTAGCACATGGGAAAGCTGCCAGCATTGGACCAGTAAGTAGACAATAAAAGAGAAAAGGAGAGTCTAGTTGTGGATATACAGAGGTCTGGAAATCTTCTGGAAAAATGTGGCACTTAAAGGTATCCCAAAAGATCTGAACTCAAGGGAAACTTAGATACCATTTGTCCAGTGGCCTTATTTTAGAAATAAATTGGTGAGGCCCAGAGAAGTAAAATGATTTGCTGTATTATTTGAATGATTTCAACATAAGTAATGGAACATTCAAACTAGACTGGCTTAAACAGTTATATCAAAGAATGAGAAATCTAGAGGATACAGAGATCCTTCAGTGGTCTGACTCTGTCACTAAGATCCCAGACGCTTCTTATCTTTTTGCTCTGCCAATTTCAGTGTGTAGGCAATGTCTTCCCCCTCATGGTTGCAATATGACTGCAAAAGTATCCATCAGCATATCTCCACACGACCTCCAAAAACAGGAAGGAGAGGGCAGCAGGTATTCATTTTTATTCACAAATTTCTTTTCATCCTAGGGAAGACATTTCTCAGCCTTTTCTCAAGTCTCATTGGCTGGGATTGGTTCACATACCCACACACCTTGCTTCAAGGGAACTGGGAAAGGAAGTATTACTCTAGCATTTCCAGATTCTGTTGTAGGAAAAAAGCTCTACCAGAAAAATTAAGGCAAGTGGGAAGTGGTATTTTATAGGCAACCAACAGTGTCTCCCAGACTTGCCCCAAATCATTCAGCTACTTGGCAACTGGGAACTGCGGGGAACATGTCTCTGATCACGCTGAGATCCTGGGGGAGGCCGGGCCCAGGGTCTGGCTTTCCTGCGAGGCCAGACTGTGTTATAGCCATCTAGAAGAAATAAATTCTTATGCTCTTCATTGTCTCCTTCCCTTGTCAGTGGTTCAGAATCACAGGATGCCATGAAAGTCACCTCTCATAACAGAGGAAACATACGGTCAGTTGCATGAGACCCAAGCTATAAGTGGCAGGACCAAGACCAGACCCAGAGTTCCAGGCGCCCAACCAAGGACGTTCTCCTACCAGGCCAACCCCTTCGTGATTTTTTCTTCCTACCAAAAAACTCATTTGTGATTTTTCTCCCCAAGGACCCCATGTTTTAAGAGATTTTCATCTACTAAACAACTGCATTTATCAACTAATAATTTATTCATTTTCCCATTTTTAAAATTAATCAAAGATATACATAACTGCCAGCCAGAGTCTCTGATCAGCAGGAGATAACCCTTATTACCACCCTGGGTTGATTTAATTCCTGCCAAAAGCAAAGAAACTTGACATTTTAGATAGCCTGAGCAGACTCATTATGGGAAAGTGGTGGTTTTCCATTAAGCTTTGTGAAATATTTAAAATAGCTCCTAGACCCCTGTCACTAATTCACAGAGATCCTGGTTTCCAGGGACCCCTATTGGAAACCACTACACCGTATCATGCAGGACGTGAGACACAAAGAGAATCTCACTGTCCCAGAGCCCTGTCGCTGAACTGTTAAAGGATTTGTAGCTCGGATCAAGTTCCTACCAGCCAGAACCTCAGCCAAACCACTTAGTCTCTCTGAGCCTCAGTTTTCCTGCCAGTAAGATGGGAATGAGATATTAGTCAGGGTTCTCACTTGCAAGCAACAGAAACAAACTCTCTTCACATAAAGCAGAAAAGAATGTATTAAAAGGATGCTGCTCCTCAATAAGTTAAACACAGAATTACCATATGACCCAGCAATTTCACTCCCAGGTATATACTCAGAAGAATTGAACACAGGTACTCAAACACTTGTACACAAATATTCACAGCAGTTCTATTCACAATGGCCAAAATCTGAAAACAACCCAAATGTCGTTAACAGACGAATGGATCAACAAAATGGAGTATATTCATACAGTGGAATAAGAATCAGTTCCGATAACATGCTACAATATGGATGAACCTTGAAAATATTATGCTGAGTGAAAGAAGCCAGACACAAAAGAGCACATAGTGTGTCATTCCACTCATGTGAAGCGTCCAGAAGAGGCAACTGCATGTACAGAGCATGCAGATTGGTGGTTGCCGGGGAAAGGAGCCCAGAAGTGTGGAAAGCGATTGCTTAATGAGTATGGGGTCCATCTGAGGTGAAGAAAAAGCTCTAGAACTAGATAGTGGTGATGGTTGCACAACATTGAGAAAGTATTTAATGTCACTGACAGGTACACTTGAAATAGTTAAAATGATAAATTTTATATTATGTATATTTTATCACAGTAAAAAACGTACATACAGTGACATAAAAAAAATGGTACTGGGTAATTTGAAGGGTGACTGATTGTGCTGGGAGCCACACCCACAATCTCACCATGAGGATACAGCCAGAATAGCCAGGTAGATACCGTCACCTGCCTTGCTGGCCTAGGACCTCCATCTCCTGCTGCCAGATGTGTCTGATGGGGGAGGTTGGGTCACATCCAGCCCACCGCTACACAGCAGGCTGAGGAAGAGTCCCTGGCACCTTGCATTCCACTGTGGGAGTCAGGCCTGCTGAGACACATGAGGGACATTCTCCCAAATGTGCGAAGGCAGGTGAGAGGTAGTTTAGAATGACAAGTGCAGGGAGCCAATACTTATTTCAGAGACAGAGGACAACATATAGAAAGATCCTGGCACATGGTGGATGTGCAAAAAAATGCTGGCACTCAAGTCCTTCCTCCTGTGAGACATCAAGATAGAAGCAGGTCATAAAGTAAATTTAAAAGGTTCATTGTATAAAACAAACTTTCCCTTCCTTATTTGTCTTCAAATTCGTGATTTAGAGACAATTGCTCTCTCACCTTCCCTATCTAGAGGTTTCTACCCTTTGAACAAGATGACAACAGCAGCTGGCCATTTATCTAGTAAACACTAATCTTTGCTTTTGGGCTTTCTGTGTTCACTTGGCAGTTTAACACAAGAGCCTGGCCACTTAGAAGCCAAATAACAGTGAGATGGCGCCCAAGAGTGGGGCCGAAGCTGCAGGAGCCTGGTCTGCTCTCCATGCTGGGCATCAAACCCCTGTCCATGTCTGATCACAGTCCCAACTTTTGCCATTCACCGCACTGTGGTGGGGAAGAAATGATACATGTTATGGAAAGTCCTGCCTCAAATCTATAATACAGACCATTCTAGAAGGAAATAGATAGAATCAGAGTTAGGTTTGTAAAAAATATTTTTATTTTGATATAATTTTAAACTTTCAGAAAAGTTGTAAAAATAGTACAGGAATTCCTATATAGTTCTATTCAGATTCAACATTTGTTTACTTTTATCCTTTTGCTTTATCATTCTCTCTCCCTCTCCTCTTATCCCTCTCTCCCCACCTTCAGATTGCTCCATTTTACCTGTAAATACTCCAGTGTATATTTTCTAAGAACAAAGAAATCTTTTACATAACCAAAGTAGAATTATCAAAATCTGGAAATGCTGCATTGTTATAATATAATTGCTTAATCCTTGGTCCATAGTCAAAATTCATCAATTGTCCCAATAATGTCAACGATAGCTACTTGGGGTTTTCAAGATGTGGATTTCTAGTTTAACTGAACTGTGGTCAGAGAACACACTCCCCAAGAGTTTAACCTTTTGAAATTCCTGTGTTCCCGCACCCCTCAGCATCCCACTGCCCCCTTCTCCCAGGTTCCCTGAACTCTTTCCCATGGATGTGCAGTTCAGAGGTCAACCGTGGAGGGACAGATTTATACGCAGATTTTAAGGCTCCCCTCCCTGACTCCCTTCTATCTGGCATTTCCCTTTCACTTTCCAGCCATTCAGGCAGCCCCTCTTTATCCTCTGTCTGTGCTTTCTGCTTCAGCTACAGCTGTCCCAGCTGCCAGCCAGGTAGTGTCCAAGTGAGAACCAGATAAACACCCGTTCCACAGTCAATGCCCTTCTAGTGTCTGCCTGTTTATATCCACTCTCCTGTGCTTTCAAATACAAATACTTGTTTTTTAAAAAAATATTTTGTCCAGAGTTTACACAGACACATGCACAAAATTAGGAATACATCTTATTTATGTATGCCCCATCTCACAATATGTTCTGCCACTGTGAATAGGACAAACTTGACGCCGACAACATGACTTTCAATTTCAGTTGGCCTCATACAATTTAACTATTTATTTATCTGATAGAATTACTTAACATCTCTCCCTTAGCAGTACATGAAGGAGTACTTTTGGAACTTAATATAAATAACAACAAATGAATTCAGTCAGACAAAACTAAACACATATGAAATAAACCAGATACCATATGCTTAAACCAATGAATATATTCATCAGTAATTCACATACACATAAATGCGCAAAGGAGGAAACAATGCTGAAACACCTCAGCTTGTATTTTATAAAACAGTATTTAAATATTTGACACAGTATAGTAATATTCTAGAAAAATAGTCTACGTAGCTTGGATAGTACGTTAGTTATCTAGGGCTGCCATGACAGGGTACCATAGATTGGGGGGCTTAAACAACAGAAATGTATTTTTCATAGTTCCCAAGGCTGAAAATTCAAGATCAGGGTGCTGGAAGGATTGGTTTCTCCTGAGGCCTCTCTCCTTAGCCTACAGATGGCTGGTTTCTCTCTGTGACCTCACATGATCTTCCCTTAGTGTGTGTCTGTATTTTAATCTTCTCTTCTTGTAAGTACACCAGAATATTGGACCCATGTGGCCTCATTTTACCTTAATTACCTCTTTAAAGGCCCCTACCTCTAACTACAGTCACATCTGGAGGTATTGGGGGTTAGGACTCAACATATGAATTTAGGGGGCACAACTCAACTTATAACAGATGGACAGACTCCTCAGCTTTCCTACCTTTGGTATATTAACACAAAAGGTGATGTGGAGTGGATTTGATCTTAAGAAGAGAGGGAGGGAGTGGCTCCATAGTATAGTGGTTAGCATGTCTGCTTTACACGTAGAAGGTCCTGGGTTCACACTGCAGGTGGAGCTGCAGATCGTGTCCCGGCTGTGCTGGGCCCCCTGAGTGTGGGCCCAGGGTGCACATCACGAGTGTGTGGGAGGGGACGCCCTGCCTTCAGAGATCCATTTCTTGGGGGGAAATGGTAACATTCATAGGTCAGAAGTGGGGGAGGGGGTGGATTAAAGAGGTTGGCGGGGGAGAAGAGAGGGAGCCAGGCCCTAGAGAGCTAGACACACTCTGGCAACAAAACCCATTCAGAGGCCCTGGAGAACCTAGAGTGAGCTCCTCAGTCCCCATGTTCTGGTGGTGCCTGTTCCCCAGGAAGAGTGAGACAGGCACAGCACCTGACATGTGTGGAAGATGGACTTGTAATTACTTCAGTACATATCTCTTTGGACTGGTTCATTCCTAATCTGACCAACATCTACTATACTTATTTTTTCTAATTAAAAATATTGGCAATTGTAGACATGGTAATTAATCAAATGACACCAAACAAAACAAAACAAAACACAACTTATGATGAAAAGGCCCCATGTACCATCATTTGAATCAATCCCTGGCAAATATTTATAGCATGGTTGCCCACCCTCTCTTTGTCATGCTTGCCTGGCTAGAACCCTCCCTGAGTCACCTGCATCGCTCCACCTACTCTGCAGGCACAACCTTCTATTCCTAGAGAAAAAAGGCCAAATTATGCTGATAGGCGCCACTCTAAATTCGAGACCAGTAGCCTCAATGGACCCTCGGCACTGTCAAATGATTCTACCACATTTTGTCAATTAGTATGTTTCTCCCTCTCCTAGACAACCATTTCACACTTTCTCTCTCCTTGAACTTCTAATACCCCTTTCTTCCTACTCACACTCAGGAGCTGACCTTGAGCCTCTATTCTTCTGGAACATAGAAGCAATCAATGTTTACTTCCCACGCACATTGGTGCCTGCACCCCGCCTGTCTCACCTCCTGTTTTTTCTACTTAAGTAAGCTTGGATTCTCTCTCACCTATTCAAGGACTTCATTTGGCCCTGTCACCTCTCTCCTATAATCCGTTTAATAAGTCTGATGTGTGTCTACATTTCAAAACTGTATTACCTAAAGAGGGTGAAGCCATGCTTTGAAGCCGTAAGATGTGCCTCAGGATCCCCTCCCCACTTTCAGCGGAGTCTGCCAGGAGAGACTGAGCAGGGAATCCAAGAGACCAGATGTACATGAAACAACCACTTTCAGCAAAAAGCCATTGCCTAACCAAAAAGCCTTTTAGTTACAAGCTAAAAGAAAAAAAAATCCTCTTTTTATGCTTAATTTTATTCCTAGTGACCTTTTTCAATGGAAATAAAACACAGAAATTCTCTGCTGTTGTATTGAAGAGGTATCAAATTTTTCACATGTTGCTTTGGGTGAATTTCAACTTCTCAGAACTCATGGTTGCAGTGGGCTATGGAGCAAGACCATCTGCTTGTGGCCCACACATTGTAAATGTCAAGTGACCACCCCCTTTCCCCCACTTTGTGACATAAAATATAAGGACACTCCGTGCTTCTTTCAGCCTAACATAAAAAAAAAAATGTGTTTTCCTGCTATAAGCCAGTCTATATTGGGCTCTGGCAAGGCAGAGGCACAGAAGCTGTTTGGAGCAGGCAACACCTGGGACTATCCGGAGGACCAGGCTCTTTGGTTTGCATGTGAATGTCACATGGAACAGGTGACTGAAAAGCTTATGTGAAATTCAATGTTAACACAAGGTTAAATTAGGTTATTAACAAATTGTAGTTGAAAATGTATACATGTCAGGCATGGTCATAGGTGAAGATGACAGTGAACAAAGTTGACATGGCCCACCCTCAGAGTGCTTACATTCTAGTGGAAGGCAAACATGAAGACAGATAAGCAGACAAATAAATAAATATGTTACTATGAGATGAGGTTGAGGAGAAGGGCTAGACCCAATCTTACACAACTTTGTAGCCAGGTGAGGAGTCTGAATTTCAATCTCAGAGGAATGGGAACCCCTTGAATGGTTCAAGGAGGAGAGTGCCATGATCTGATTTATCCTATAAGAAGTTAACTCTTGCTGCTTAAAGTAGAATGGATTGGAGGGAAGCCAAAGTGGAAGTGGGAGACCAGCTGGAGGAGGTTGCAGTCATGTTGGCTAGAGATCATGGTGACTAGGACTAGGGTGGTGAGAGAGGCAGAGAGAAGTGGGCAGATTCAGGATGCATTGGTGGATGCAAAGAACAGGGGTGGTATCAAAGATGGGACCTGGATTTTCGGCTTAAGCAGCTGGGAGGCTGATGGAGAAAACTAGAGGTACATAGATTTGGGGAGTGTGCAAGAAAAATTACACTGGCCAGAATTAAACAAGCAAGAAAGACTTTATTCAAAACTATTTCATTAGGTGAGAGAGGTTGAAATCAATTCCAATACAACAGGGCAGCTGGAGATTTAAGCCAAGAGGTAGGGTGAGGGGGGTGTCAGTGGGTAGAAAATTACCAAGAGGAACTTGGTTAGTTATCAAGGGTGGGGGGATCCTTGCTAAACTGGCTACAAACCAAGGACAACAGACCAAGGACAAGATCTAGATAAGAAGAGCGCTCAGAGAAGCCTGACTGAAGTTTGATCAAGAAGGACGTCCTTGTCATTGGGAAGGTTCTGTTTTGGTTGTATCAAATTTGAGACATCCAACTCAATACATAAATATGGAACTTGGAGGAGAGGTCTGGACTTGATATAAAAATCTGATCATCACTATAAAGACAGTATTGGGAAGCCGCAACTATTACTGAGCTCTCAGACCTGTGCTGTAGAGTCTGATGGACCAGTGCCAGCTAGAACTTCTAAACCCTGCATGGGAGAGTTAAGTACTGAGAACAGGTTCTAGTTTCCCCACCTCTGAGGGAGCAGGGCCCAGTCATTCTCCTCCCTTAAACCTGGGGTCCTTATCACTTAAAGAGGTAGAGCTTGATAAGAACTTGGCCCCTTATAAAGAAATAAAATTCTCATGCTCCTCCAATGTCGACTGAGAATATTTCTATTGTAATGATACTTAAATATGTATAATTATAAAACTAAGTATAAATGCCTTAGGCTCATAGCTATTGTACAATTATCAACTCGAAGTAAGTTGAAGAAGTAAGTAAAAGCAAAGCCCTGTGCCTCCCCACCTCTAGTTAATACCAGTTTGAGAAACACTGGCGAGATGACCTCTAACAGCCCTTCTGATTCTAACAGGCAATATTTTTTGACCCTGCAGTGATGAGAGAGAGGCCATGATTGACGCAGCAAGGATAAGAGAGTCAATTGGAAAATAGTTACCCGGAGAGCCAAAGGTTGTATGAGAAACAGCATTAAAAAAAATAAATAGATAATAAAAAGTAAGCATTTTACCTAAAGTAACAAAAATAAAATAGGGATAGAAAGAAGAGCAGTTTTACTGCACTAGTGAAAAGAAGTCTTTTTCCAAATTTGAAAAAGCTCAGCTTTTAATCTTTCTTGACTCATCTGGCCCCACATCTCATAGGTTCACTTAAAAAACAAAACAAAATGAAACAAGAACTGGTAAGAGACTTCTCTAAATAATTGTGATGCTTGTTTATATTTGAAGTTATAGATGCTATTCATTTTATTAATTACAAAAGCAGGTGGGAAATCATGCTTAAAGCTACTCATCTAACACAATAACTAATATTTTGTGTATTCCCTTCTGTCCTTTGTCCTATGCATATATATTTTAACCTACTGTATATATAATGTTGTATTCTTTTAAAACTTAGACAATAAGATGTGTTTTTCTCTTTTGCCACATAGTGTTAGTTATATTTTTGTTGACTGCATAATCATATATTTCTTGTAAATATCATAAGTTGCATAATCATCCTCCAACTACTTATATTTAAGTTGCTGTCTATTTCTCACCAGCGTAAAAACTGCTGCACTGAACATCTTCAGGCATATAGCTTTTTCTATCTTGTGGATGACTTTGGCTAGATTTCCAGGCGGGAAATTTCTGGGTCAAGGGTACTATTTTATTTAAAAAAAAAAAAAGTTTCTTGTGATATAAAAAGAGACTTGAGGATAAAATGAAGAAAAAAAAAGGGCAGATTTGCAACAGACACTACAAAGCAAATTTAAAATCCTGATGGAGATGCAGAAGCTATGTCATCCAGCAGAGATGGTCCTCTGATGGGTGCTGGTGTTCATCTTTCTCCACCTTTCTGCATGGCTCCTGCCAGAGATGCAGAGAGCTGAGCCACCAGAGCAAGCCAGAAACACTCTGCTCAGATCCACCAAAGGCCACGAGCGTCGGTCCGCACAGAGATGCTAGTTACCAAGGCGACCTTCACATTTCCCCTCTTTTCCAGGTTAGCAGCTCTGAATCTGTGCTGGATGGTTGGATAGAAGTAGTTCAAAAAGTGGAGAAAAAAGAAAATGGCTTTAAAAGACAATTTAACTGTTAACCTGAGGAACCAGCACAGAACACAATGCAGAGAACCTTCTGGTCTGTTCCTTTTTCTGTATGACTTCATGGTTTGATCTTTCCTCTGAAGTGAATTTATTTCCATTTTTCTTTAATAAAACAGCACCACCAGCATGTTCCATTGCATTTAATTACATACAGCCTGTGGAGTGTCAAATGTCCCAGCCACACAAGCACTCCAGGGCCCCAGTAGGAAATGCACAGAGGCATAATAGGATGATGATTATGGTCAGGGAGAAATCAGGAGCAAGGATCTCAAATCTCCATGTCCAATCCTTGCCAAAACCCCATTGCTGCCAGACTTGTCATTGTGGGGATTCTCAAGACCTGGGGACATGATGCTCCTGGCTGCTCACGGAAGCCTCCACCATCCTCCCCACTGACTTTACGCAGCCTTAAAAGCCAGCTTCATGGAGCCCAAGAGCTGGATCCCTAGGTAGGTCCCTGCTAGTTCCCAGGAATGAGATTCTGAGATCAGAATTCAGGATGCTGCTGCTCCTTCTTATGTGCACCCTCTGCAGTCTGCAGCCACGGCCAGTACCAGCCTTCCTTACGGCTTTGGGGTAATGAGACGCGAGGGCAGAATTCCCCACCTAACAAGGTGTGGCAAGTGGGACTCGTAGCCCACAGACAGACTGTGCAAAAACATGTACCATTTCACATTTTCTATAATGCTTTTTCTAACTCTGAGCTTCCACTCGGGCCCACAGGAAGTATAACGAGCTTGTTCCCAGCGCTCTTCCTTTCCAAGCTCTGGAGGTCAAATTAATAAAGTGCTGATGGGCAGGGGGTGTCCATCTGGTCCTCGGAGCCTGCACCCCCAGGCTGCTGCTGAGGCCCATGGAGGGACAGCTGGTGCTGCTACTCCGGGGCCCGAGGGGCAGAGAAACCCTAGCAGACTTGACAGCCCTGTGCCTCTTGCTTTCCTGGAGTTTATTCTCCTCTCTGAGAAGCATGCCTGAATTTGCAGGATGGCAGAAGTGGCAAGGGCATTTCTTTTAAGCTCGTGTGATTATTTTTTTTTATGTTTCTTCAAGGTGCTCTGAATTCCCTTTTCCCAAGTACTTAAGATTTCCTACAAAATAAAAAAGCCAGAAAGTGAGTTACTCACTCTGGTATGGACCCTACTACATGCTTCCCCTAGAGCATAAAGCATAACAGCTGCTAACTTACTTCAAGGGAGAGGGAAGTAAAAGAGGCAGGTCCTGGAAGACCACTCGCCTTGGGCCTCTTTCTCCCCCTTCTCCCTCTCCCTCTCTGTCTCTGTCTCCCTAATGTCTTAGAAGAGCACTCTACCAAATTATCATCCTTGCAAGCTCTTGTGTCCTCATAAAGAAAATGTACTTCTCATCCAAGTGTCCTGTAAGATAAGGCCTGTGTCTCTTTCCCAAATTGAGTTTTCCAGTATTAACACTCTCTACCTGCAAAGCAGCCACTGGCTGTATAGCTGGCTTTTTCTCCAGCTGCCCTAGGGGTGGTGAGATGAGCGTGGACACTGGGTGGATTTTAGTTTGTGCAGCAGATGCCAAGACTCAGTTAAGGGATAGGAGGAGAGGCAGGCCTGCCACCTGGTAATGAACCCAGCTGGGAGGTGAAGGACCTCCTTTTGGTAGCTGGCTCTTAGTCTATTCCATAAGAACAGCAAACATCAACAGGGGGCCTGGAGCCTAGTGGAAGACATCTCCAAGGAGGAGGGGAGCACGATAGGTGGTTTGGGTTGGGGCCCTGAAATGGAAAGAGTTGGTTATGCTGCCCACCTCTAAATTGCACAAGGCCCTTCAAGGATTATACTGACTCTGGGAATGGCCACCAGCCACTTATGAGTGAAGACATTCATGTTTAAGTTTCAAACTGAATCCAGTAATATATAAAACTAAAAACACATCACAACCAAGTTAGGTTTATCCCTAGAATCCAAACACGGTTTAACATTAGTGAATCTGTTAAGGTAAAGTACCATAATAAAATATGAAAGAAGATCTGTCCTAGAATGTTCATAGCAGCATTCTTTGAATTACAAAAAAAATTGGAATCATTTAAAACGTTCATCAGTAGAACAATGAATATGTGAATTATGATATATTCATATAAGGAAGTACTGTGCAGCAGTGAATGATGCACGAGCCATTATTTTATATACATATTAATGCCCATGAAACGTAAAAATGTAATGTTGAGTAAGGAAAGCATGTTGCATAAGAATACACATATCAAAATTAACTTATAATAAATACGAAACATGAAATACAATACCATCGCCTGTGTAGAGATGCCTGTGTATGTGGTAACAGTGCAGAGAAAAGCACGGTAATTATGAGATCTGACTTCATGATAGTGTTTACCTGTTTATGGGGAGGCACAATATGTGGCTGGGGCCTCGTACTCCAAGAGTTTCAAATAGACGCGTAATATATTATTCCTCCAATCAGATGGCGATGTACAGTAGTTCATTGAATTATTCTATATATATTATAGACATCTTAAATATTTCACAATATTTTCAAATACATTTTGAATTAGCTATGAAATGAAATGCAGAAAGAAGAAGCAATAGGAGAACTCTTCTCTGGATTAACTTTTGATCAATGAAGAAGAATCAATAAGAATCTTGGTAGAAAGGAAAATGTCATTTTAGGATGCATAGGGCTGAGTATATATACATATACCCTAGACTTTAGGGAAAAGCTTTGAAAAAAAAAAAGAATATAAAAATTACCTTATTAGAAAATCAAAATGAAATTCTGAATATTGAAGTCCAAGGGAAGTAAAAGCCAATCAGCTTGCCCACGCATAGCAACTCCCAAGGCCACTGAAATGGGGGATCTGTCACCTGAAGACATCCTGATTGACCTTGGGAGCTGTGGGCTGAGCTCAGCTCTTATAAAGCCCTTTCCAGAAGATGTAGGCAGGAGCATCATCAAAGGAAGAGGAAGAGAATTGGGAATCTATAGGATGAGAGTCAAGAAGGCTGAACCCCAGTGGAAGCTGATAATTGTGAAACGTTGGAGACCTAGACACTCCTGCAGAGCAATCAGGCACAGTGAAGCCCCAGACACCTGCTCACAGAGGCCAAGGGGTCACCTTGTTTCCGGTGGGCCCTGGGTAGCAACTCCAGCAGTACAGGTTGCAGAGGCCTCAGAAGGCCTTCTCAGTCCATTGGACAGAGGTCAGGGCCAGTGAGCAGCTCACTGCTTTTAGCAGATTCAGACCTCAGAAGGATGACTAAGCCAGAGGGCATGAATCCCAGACCACTGTCATCTTGGTAACTGGGGGCCAGGCAGTGGCTAGGAAGCTGGTGGCTAGGAACTGTTACTGTGTTTCAAAAAGGGGAAAAAGGATTTCAGAGACTTGACTTCAATTCTCTGTAGAATTCTTCCTCCTTCCCTCTTTTCCTTTTCTTATTCCTTTTTAAAACAGATTGATTTTCTACAGATCTCCCCCACCATTGACATTTCCTAACAGAGTGGGACATTTGTTATCAATGAACCTACATTGGCATTATGATCACCATAAGTCCATAGTTTACATGGACTTAGGGTTCACTCTTGGTCTTTATGTTCTGTGAGTTAGACAAATGTATGATGAAATGTATCACACAGAGTATTTTCACTGCCTCCCAGATCCTCTGTGCTCTGTCTACTCATCGCTCCCACCCCTCTAACTCCTGGCAACCACTAATCTAAGTCTCTATAGTCTTGCCTTTTCCAGTATGTTATACATTTGGAATCACATAGTACATAGCCTTTCAGATTGGCTTTTTTACCCAGCAATAGGCATTTAAGTTTCCACCATGTCTTTTCATGGCTTGATAGCTCATTTTTCTTCAGTGCTGAATAATATTCCATTGTCTGGATGTACCACAGTTTGTCCATTCACCTACCAAAAGACATTCTGGTTGCTTCCAAGTTTTGGCAATTATGAATAAAACTACTATAAGCATCCTTGTGCAGGTTTTTGTGTAGATGTAAGTTTTTAACTCCTTTGAGTAAATAATAAGGATTCTCTTCCTCTGCCCTCCTTTCTTTCTTCCTTCCTTCCTCCTACCTCTCTCCTTTTATTAGCACTTCCTGTGTCTAGAAAAGTGATAGGTACTGGCCATACCACTCTGTGCTGTTCTCTTATTGCCTTGCATTGTTACTTGGATTTCCATATTGCACATCTTGAGCCCCCAATTATAGATCATGTTATTTTTTCTTCATATCTCCAGTGTCTAGAACTTCATATATCCAGTGCCTAGCCATGAATTACTGTTTCAGAATATGTTTGTTGAATGAACAAATCGATGAATGAATGAACAATCCTTCAGGGTATAGTGCTGCCTATGTTCTCTGTGGTTCATGATGGAGTGACCTATAAATGGGACTGATTACCAGTTTTCCTTTGCCCTCAGAGCCTTGTGAAGGTGACTGGGTGTGGGGAACTGGATGTGTGTCTCTTGTAAAATGTTTGACATCTAGGAGTGTAAGCCACACCATAGGTCAGATCTAAGGAAGGAGGACTGCCAAACCACCAATGCATA
This sequence comes from Eidolon dupreanum, assembly GCA_028627145.1. Classification (NCBI taxonomy): domain Eukaryota; kingdom Metazoa; phylum Chordata; class Mammalia; order Chiroptera; family Pteropodidae; genus Eidolon; species Eidolon dupreanum. The sequence continues at coordinate 76,237,701 of CM053502.1, read as the reverse complement.
GGGCCTCCTGCGGTGCTCTACGAACATATGTGTACAGGTGTATATAATGAGAGCCATGTGATATTATAAAGGTGGTAGCATTGGAGAGGAGATGAAGGTGGGAGAAGAAGGAGTAGTCATAGTGTTTGTGTGTGCAGTGAGTTCAAGTGACTGTGAGCATTTCAGTGGGACTGAAGTTAGTAAGGAGGAGAGGCAGAGGGAGGGGAAGGAAGGTGAGTATAGAGGAGAAAAAAAGTTAGAGGTATTCTGAACCGACGTGGCTCCTGTGGCTGGAGCCAGGTGTGTGGAGCAGAAGTGAGATGAGCCTTGAGGGGTAGATCAGGGCTCTATCAGGCAGGGCTGTAACAAGCCCAGGAGTGGAAATTTCATCCTGAGAGGAGACTGCAAACAGATTTCAGGCAAGAGCATGGCATTTCAGAAAAACAGAAAGAGTTACAGTGTGGAAAATACGAATGAAGGAAGGAAATGCTAGAGGCCTGAGACCACACAGGCAGTGGCTGAAAATTAGGCAAGAGATGAGGTCCAAAGTAAAGGAGGTACAATGGACATGAGAGGTGGGAATGGATTTGAAGATATCTTAGGAGGTAGAATCTGCAGGGCTTTGTGGTTGAGTTATGTAGGTTAAGAATGAGAGATGTGACAAACCAGTGCTGGCTTGGGAGCCTGGTGGTAGTGGGGAGGGAAAAAAAATTTATGTGTGGGGTCAACTTGACTGGGCCATGGGATGTCCAGATATTTGGTCAAACATTATTCTGGGTGTGTTTGTGAGGGTGTTTCTGGCTGGGGTTAACATTTGTATCAGTAGACTCAGTAAAGCAGATGGCCCGCCCCAATGTGAGTGAGCCTCATCCAATTAACTGAAGACCTGAGTAGAACAAAAAGCCTGAGTAAGAGGCAATATTGCCTGCCTGCCTGACTGAGAGAAACACTGGTCTTCTCCTGTCCTCAGGCTGGCACTACTCTACTGGCCCTCCTGAGTCTTCAGCTTCCCAGCTGAAGATCTTGCGATTTCTCAGCTTTGGTAATTATGTGAGCCAATTTATCATTATATATGTACACACACACACACACACACACACACACACACACACACACACACACAATCTCCAGCTTAGAGACAGATCAGAACTTCAGTGGCACATGAACCAAGGAAAGAGTAACTGTGTGAGCAAAGTCTAGAACCACCCTGGGAAACATCCATAGTCAGGGTGTGAGGGACAGGGAAATCTGGTCTGATTTTAACCTGAGAACTGAAGAATAGGAGTTGCCTAGGCAAGGTGGAAGGCGGGCAGGCAGAGGGACAGGCATGTCATATGCAAAGGCCTAAGCATCAGGGAGGAGCCTTGTGTGTTGGAGGAACTAGAGCAAAGGACGGTGGCAGAGATGCGGTAGAGAGGTGAGTAGAGGTGAGACTAGCCATGCAGGGTCTGCTATAGCTCTGGCACTTAATGTCCCTCCTTAAATGGTAATGGAGGTGATGAAAGTTGATGGTAGTGATGTGGTCTCTCCATGGCTGGTCATAGAAGTATGCTCTTTTTGGTTTTTAATCCAGAAAGAAAGTTATTCTGGATATGGTCTATGTTTTAAACACATTAACATTATTATGTTCTCTTGGATCTCTAATGTCCAGGGCAGACCATTGCCCCAGTGAGTCCTCAGGAGTTTGGGTGTATTAAATACATCTTTTATTTTTATATTCTGATGCTTTGACATCTTGGGGCTTTGCTGACTCTAAAGGAACTATCCCTGCCAAGGTTTGCCAATTCCTAGAGATAGCAAACTCCCCTTTGAATTGACTTTTCATATGTAGACCAACCAATCCAGAGCTCACATGCCCACTACCACCTCCATGGGGCTCTTACACCTCAGGCCACTATTCTTCTGTCCCAATCACTCCAGGGCCAGGTACCAGACAACTAGGGACAACTCCTAAGACCCAGAGCTAACTGAAATTGTTCAACCTTTCTCACCTGCCTCACCTGTTTCTTCCCATAAAGATCACAGTAAACCCCCATGCCCACATTTACCCCTAACTCCCTCTGCCTCCTGACCGACCATGGTGCTTGCGCATGTGGCCCAGCATGTGCCATGCCTCCTGTTTCTAGGCATCTGTGTTACAAACTTGTCCTCATGACAGTCATTTTCATGTCTGTATGTATTATCACACCTGATTAAAGCAAATCCTGGGTACCCTTCAAACACAGAATAAGCACTGGTTGCTTATTCATTCATCAGGAGACTTAAGTCTGGTTCATTCTTCCTCTATTCTCAAACTCTCTCTGAGCTTAACACAGGGCTGGATACATACTAAGAGCTAAATGAATGTGGCTGAATGAGCTCTCCTGCGCTGTTCACCAGGCCTTCCTCTTGGTTCTGTGCCTTCGGGCAGTCTGTGTGTCCATCTGTGATATGTTTGTTACTGTCACTGATGCCAGCAGTGACGCCAGTTTGCTATCTCTCTCAGAGGCATCTTCATGGCTGTGCTTGCTAAGTGAGGACAATGAGCAGAAGAATAGGGCTGAGACTCAGGGAGAGAGAGGGAAAGGCTGTTTAAGGAGCAAGCAGGTGGCAGTGTGTCTAGGTTCCATCCTTCCAACTGCTCCTAAAGCAATGCCTTCCACGTGGGTGGGAGGGAGAGGATTCAAGGCCAGGTGAGCCCACTGGAGAGGCTAGGTGGGCAGGTACACTGGCCTTTGCTCATTCCCCTCTCCCTCTTCCTCATTCGATGCAGATTATATCAGACCGAGACAGCCATAAAGGGTAATTTTGTTGGGGGCAAAGATGCTACAGAAGGGCAAGTTGTTTTCAGAGCCAGAAGTCTATCTCTTCTGCTTGGTGGTGGTGAATGATAAATGACCAAATGCAATGGCCTCTTTTTGACCAGGAACATCCCTCTGGATGTTGCAAAGTCTATAACAACTCTATTCTTCTATTCTGACTGTGTACCCTTGTAGTGCTAGGGTTTAGGTGTGAAGGCTGCAGGAAAGAAAGGAGGTGCTCTTGTTTCTGCTGCCCAGGAGTCTGAGCCACCTGCCCCTCACCTGGAAACCCTGGCTCTCATCTGGGCAAAGCTGCCAGGGCCCCTAACTTTGTCACACAGACCTGGAATCCTCATTTCAGCCATGTCCTCTGCCTGTCTTCAGACAAATAGAGAGAAACATAGATTAATCAATAGGTGGGAAAACAGAGATTCAGTTACTCACTCATCCATTCATTCATTTTATTCATTAATCCATTCAATATATTCATTCATCAATCACCATAATAAAAGAGTCAAGGGAAAAAGCTCAGGGGCTCTGCTGCTTTCGCTACCTCAAGAAGGAAGTTTTCCTAACTTTTTAGTTTTTCCCACTCATCTGCTTAAAAATATATTCTTACTCACAAGATGATGTACATAAAGTGCCCGACATATGGTAGATGCTCCATGAATGGTCCTTATTAATGCTGGTACGTATATGCCACACCTGAGAATATATGGATGGATTTTCCCCAAATCTGTTCTCAGGAAACTTACATTCTGTAAGTCTTATGTTTCTTTCCAGCAGGTATCATAAGAGCGGACGTGTGTTGGAGAGAGTTACAGTGAGATCTGTCCAGGGTGCAGCAGTCCAGAACCTGTCCAGCTGGAGGTGCTGCCTAAGGACTTGCTGCCCAAAGCACCCAAGCTCTGAAAACACTTGGCCCAGGGGGAGGCAGGTAAACCCTGCCCCAGGGATGGCAGCCCTCTCCCTCTCCTGGTCAGGAACCCATGCCTTCTTGGCAGTACCCCAGCTCTTCTTGCCCTGAGGAGACCGGGGCTTACATGAAAAACAGGAGAAGAGCAACAGGTTTGGTCACTGGTGCCACAGGCTGATGGCCGGTGCCTGTGGAAAGGAAACAAAGGCAGGTCTGGGAGATGCTTGAACTGCATCTGGAAGCCCGTGGAACTGAGATAGAAGGAAATGGAGGCTTCGCTGTTTCCTGTGCTCTAAATGAGCAAATGTTTGGGATCGTGGGTGCCAGAACAAAGCTGCCTGCGCTGCTGTCCCAGTCCCTTTTCAGCTCAAGTCACACATGTGGTAAGAGGCTTTTGGCTTCAGGCGGCTGGTAGACATCGGCTGACAGATTTGGGATCTGATAAGAGACTGTTGATTTCATTCATGTGTGCAATGTCGGAGATGAATTTTAACAGTTAAAATGGAGAAAGGAAAAAAAAAAAAAAGCCCTAGAATGTTGCCAAGATTGCAACACTGGCTGTTTCTTCTAACGAATTTCTTGAAATTGTTAACTCCCCGTGTTGTTGGAGCCTGTTTATAAAGGGGCATTGTTGTCATAGACAACAATGTGAAGAGCAGAAGAAAAGGAAACTGTTGGGAGGACATAGTTCACCCTTTGGAACTGTGAGTGAACAGCCCCTCTGGGCCCCTCTTCTCCTGCAGCAGGCAGCGGGCCTCCTGGGCAGGCCAGGAGCTGTCAAGTGGGCAGGGCTCCCTCCTGAGGGCAGCAGCCTCAAGCAACTCCTTAAGCCCTGCAATACCAAGGTATTCAAGCACAATGGGCCTAACCATAGAACCAGGTTATTATTATTAATTGACTTCTGCAAAAAAAGACAAAAAAAAAAAAAAAAAAACCACAACTCCCTTTTTCAGGGAACTCTGATAAGAAATTTAAAAAATATATATGTATAAATTTAACATCATGCAACTCAAAAGACTTAGTACATCTGAGACATAACAGATGGGCACAGGTGGCATCTACAACCAATGCCCGGTGTCTTGACTTCTTTACAAGTTGCATTTGGTTGAACGCTGACCCCACTCCCTATCCCCACAAGGGCCAGTGGCAGATCAAGCAGATAATGATCCCTTATATCCAGAAAGCTCTATATAGTCAGATGGGGTTTTTACCCCATCTGAACTTTACAATTCTCCAGGATAGCAGGCACTGCAGGCATTCGTGCTAGCTTGGAGATGAACAACTGAAGTCTAAGGAAACAAAATCATAGAGTTTTAAATAAAAGGTCTCTTAACCTTGAACCTGAAGCCCTTTTTTCTGTCACATTTCAAGGTTCTCCTCCCAGAAAGGAGCAGCCCAGCTTTCCTTCCCAGAGTGACTATCATTTCTGGCACATGCTATGGATAGCATCCTAGCTGCCCTGCTGATGTCTCAAGGGATTAAAGCTGGATTAGAGCTGGGTTAAAGCTGGACTGGGAAATATCTCAGAGCTTGAACCCCTGTACCGTGTGTGTGGAGTGCTTGGGTTTAAATGTGCCTTACATAGGATTAATGCCCTGCAGGGCAAGTCAGTCCTCCTCCTCTGCTCCCTTTTTGGTCACTGTCACTGGACAGACCAATGGGGGTCCTGTTAGAAATGGTTCAGACCTGAGAAATAACACAGCCTAATTCTTAAGGAACACATGAAAGGTCTGGATATGGGGCCCAAAGAGTAGGGTTTCTGAAAGAACTGAGACTATCAAAGCAGTTTTGAGAAGCACCAGATAGAGACTGAGGTTTTAGTATGGATTTCTACGTGGATTCTTTACCTTTCTCTTAGGAATTGTGGGTCACTAGGACTCTTTCTCACACACTCAGCTTCTCTTCTGAGAGATGGGGACTGGCTTGAATTTGGCCATAAAAGGCAGGACCTCCCAAGCTTTCTGCATCCAGGCCAAAAGCTGGGGCTGCAGGAGGCCACAGGCCATCCTTACAGTAAGCCACACCTGCAGAGCTGCCCCTGGAAACAGTGTTGCCAGAGGGGAGCAGGAAAAGGTGCCCCACTTCTCAGCCCTGTACTCTTCACACTTTCCTTTGCCCCTACTCTCTCCTATCGAAACCTGCTCCAAAGTTATAATGGGTGCCTAAATACTCACACTTTGTACACGAGCACTCCCAGAAGCATCAGCCATGAAACACGGGGAAGGAGAGGGGTGGATTACCGGGTGCATAATTCTAGGTAACATTGAGCTTCGGTGGCTCCTTTGATTAGGGGATTCTCAACATTGTGGAGCTCTGTTCTTCTCAGAAGTTCCTACTAAGGGCTGATCATGAGCCTGGTTTTGAGGATTAGCTGGGGAAAAGTTTGCCTCAGCACTTCCCTCAAAAGACCCTGTCATTGCCACGTCAAACAGCGACAGACATTTCACTTTCATCAGTGCATTCTGGATTAGAATCTTTACAAATGTATCACTCTTCTGTTTTACTAATGCAAAGTTCGCTACAGTGAATCATGTGAGAAGACTCTTACCCGTGTTAAGTTATGCAACTTTTTTAAATACTTTTTTTAGAGCAATTTTAGGTTCACAGTTGAGTAAAGAGTACAGAGCTTTATGCCCTGTACCCATGTATGCACAGCCTCTTCCATTTTTAACATCCCCCACCAGAGTGATACGTTTGTTATAATCGATGAAACTACATTGGCATCATTATCACCCAAAGTCCATAGTTTACATTAGAGTTCATTCTCGGTGTTGTACATTCTATGAGTTTGGACAATTGTATAATGACATGTATCCATCATAATATACAGACTAGTTTCACTGCCCCAAAAGTCCTATTTATCCCTCCCTCTCCCCACTTGTTGATCTTTTTACTGTTTTCATAGTTTTCCATTTTCAAGAATGTCATATAGTTGGAATCAGATAGAATGTAGTCTTTTGCGATTGGCTTTTTTCACTTAATAATATGAATTTAAGGTTCCTCCATGTATTTTTATGGCCTGATAGCTTATTTTTTGCGTTGCATAATATTTTATCATCTGGATGTACTACAGTTTATCCATTCACCTACTAAGGAATGTCTTAGTTGATTTCAAGTTTGGGCAATTATGAATAAAGCTGCTGTAAACATTTTTGTGCAGGTGTTTGTATGCATGCAAGTTTTCAACTCCTTTGGGTAAATACCAAAGAACGAGATTCCTGGAAGTTATGCAACTTTTGTTTTGGATCAGTGGCTCTCAACTCTGGCTGCCCATTGTGATCACCCGGTGAACATTTAAAAAAAATCCCTATGACTAACCACCCATCCTAGGCCATTTAAATCAGACTCAGTGAATGTGGAGCTTGACTCTCAGAGTTAAACCTATTGAATGATCGCAGTGGGAAGCCAAGGTTGAGAATCACTAATTCTGATGCTGACACCAGATTCTTGAGTTTCCGTGGATTTCTATCACGGAAACTCAAGTCAGCTTTTCTTCCTAGAGAGACATGTAGCTCTGAGAGTAATCGGGAAATGGTTAAGTGACCAACTCTTTGTTATGTTTTATGAAACATTTCTATCAGTGGTCTCCATTTGACCAAAAATCAATTTCTTTTTTCTAGAAAATCTGTGATATGAAGTCAACAGCTGCCCCCTTTCATTTCCTTTGACTGATGCAAGCCCCAGAAGGTCTCTTTTTATCACATTCCAGCATCCTTGGGCATACCCAGGCTACCTTGGACTATGCCAACCAATTCCTCCTCCCAGGGACAAATTTTTGGTATGATGAACATAGACTTTCTCTGTCTGACCAGGGGATGTGGGCCAACTCCCCCTCCTTGCAGCCACCTGATACCAATACGTGGGCAGCCCCTCATTGCTAGTAGGGATTGTGGGCACCAATCATTGTCTGCCTGTGGCAGTGTGGGGAGCACTGGATGTCTAAGGTGGGAGGGTCCTCAGGGGGTGTCCAGGTCAGTAATTTACATGCTTTTGTTTAAGTGTTGGAACCTCCTGATACATGTAGAAAAAGGTGAGGAACTCTACATGAATAGTGGACTGGGAGGTCAGTACCCCCTCTCTCTAAAGGCCACGTTTTGAGCCATTTTTTTCCACAGATGAAATGAGGGTGGGTATGGGTGGCTGGCAACCCAAGAGGAGAAGGGTGTTGCTGCTATAGAAAATCTACCATTTCAAAGACTTGGTGGGGCTGGTCTTGGTTACTAATGTGATGAGCATTCTTGAAGCATGTCTTATAAGCTGGGTGCTATGTTAACTGCTCTTCACATGGCATGGGGTGTTGGTGAACACTTTCTCCTCTTCCCATTACCGCCCCCCACTATTGTTTCTCCTTCTAGTGTTTTGCTCCCTGCCCCGCTTTCCTCTCCCTGTCCCCCATTCCTCACCCCCTCCTCAGGCTTGTTCTGAAAGACAGATACCCTCCCCTGAAAGGCAGCTCCTCTTGAATGACACCATTGATCTACAAATACAACAGAGCTCCTCAGTATTAGAGGAAAACATCTTCCTTGAAAACCAGACTCTGAGCCTGGGGCTCACCCAGGTTTCTCTCTGCCTTAGTGCAGCTTGGATCTGCCAAATTCAGACCCAAGTGAAAAGCAGGTCAGCTTCTCCTGAGCAATCTAGTGTGGGGCTGGGAGCTCCTACTCAGGTGGGAGTGGATGGAGGGGAAGTCGATATAAAAGAGCTAACACTTCATCCTCTTATTTCTTCCTACCCTTTCTTGTCTTTCTACTTTCTCCTCAACTTTTTCTCCCTCTGTTGCACTGACACCCCTGGGGAGCTGGCAAGCAGAAACGTACCCAGAATGTGTTGAAGTCAGACTGGGGAGGCCTCCGGGGACCAGCACGGGCTCCCTGTGTGGTTCATAGCAGACTCTTTGGCACGGAACACAAGGGGATCTGGGAGATGAGCACGCAAACATTTCAAATAGTAGTAATAATGCAGTGAAAGAACTCTCTTGTATACACTTCCCGTCTCCTTGCCCCTGAAGCTTCCCTGAAGTGCATGCGGTACAGAATCTTTGAAGCAGTAATTATGAGATGTTTGGCTCTGAGCTCTCTGCTCTGACCCATGAGAAGGCAATAGAAGAACTCTGTGCATGAATCCCAGAAGTCATCGATGGAGAGTGCTGCTGGGATCCAAGGCTAGCAAGGCCTTGGCACCAACAGGAAGGGGAAGATCACAAAAATAATGCTTCACACATCCTGTCTGAGGAGCACTGCTGTAAACCCAAACCTGAAAATGCTGCATGTTTTTTTACTCCTGCCTGCAAAGAAAGAGACCCGGAGATGGTTCCCTCGAGGGCAGTTGAAATGATCCCGATTATAGAGATGCGATTGAGGAGATCAGACTCAAAAAGGACTCTTAAAGGTGTGTGGCTCCGTGTCATTGGGGCTCACTTATAGCAAAGGTGGCTGCCACAAAGAATGCTGGAATAGCCTGCACTCTTACAATTGAGCAACAAAAATACAAACACCCTGATTTAAAAATGGGTGAAGGACCGAGGCATTTCTCCGAAGAAGACATACGAATAGCAATTAAACACACGAAAAGAGGCTCAACATCCCTATTCATGAGGGTAATGTGAATTAAACCACAATGAGATACCATTTCACATGCATTACAATGGCTATTACTTAAAAAAAAACAACAAAACAAAACAAAACAAAAAAAAAACAGAAAATAAGTGTTGGCGAGGATGTGGAAAAATTGGAATCCTCATACACTGTTGGGGGAAATGTAAAATGGTTCAACCATTATGAAAAACAATGTGGTAATTCCTCAAAAAATTAAGCATAGAATTGCCAATATGATCCAGTAATTTCACTTCTGGCTGCATGCCCCCCCCACAAAATGAAAGCAGGGTCTCAAACATATATTTGTACCCACCATGTTCCTAACAGCATTATTCCCAATTGCCAAAAGATGTAAGCAACCCAAGTGTCCATTGATAGATGAATGGATAAGCAAAATGTAGTATACGCATACAATGGAATTATTATTCAGTCTTAATGAGGAAGAAAATTCTAACACATGGTACAACATGGAGGTATCCTGAAGACATTATGTAAGTGACATAAGTCAGACACAAATGGATAAATACTTATGATTCCACTTATATGAGGTCCCTAAAGTAGTCAAATTTGTAGGGACAGAAAGTAGGCTGGGGGAGGGAATGGGGAGTCATTTAATGGGTACAGAGTTTCAGTTTGGGAAGATGAATGAGTTCTGGAGATGGTTGGTTGTGATGGTTGCACAATGGTGTGAATGTACTTAATGCCACAGAACTGTATGCTTAAAAATGGTTAAGATTATACATTTTATGTTATGTGTATTTTACCACAATTAAAAAAAAAAAAAGGTAGGCAGGGAATGTGATGAGCACTATGCGCAGGGAGGTTGAATTTGTGTCCCAGAATCTGGAGCAGAGTAGGAGGCCAGAAGAGAGAACCTGCAAAAGGAGGCTGCCATGAGAGGGCCCTGCAGAGCATCCTCCCACTAGAACCTGGTGTAGTTGTGGAGGGTCATCAGGGTGGGGTAAGCTCACGCTGGAGGCGGGGCCTGGTGGGATCAGCTCAGTCCAAGTTTCCAGTAACATCCCTGGAGCAAGAGAGTGAGGCTGCACTCTAGGTCCCTGGCTTGAACGGTCAAGGGACTTTCAGAGGATTAATAGACCAGGACTTCTCAGGCTTCCAGAGTGAGCACAAAGGCTTAGACTAGCTTCACCCTCAGACTGAGAGGTAGAGTGGAAGTTCTGTCAAAGAGAGTCCTGATCTCATGGAAGCATCTTGGACAATTTAGGGTGCGAGGAGAGAATATCTGTATGGGTCGCCACTGACCTGCTGTCTACACTGGCATGACTCAAAGTCCTGGGGAGGGAGCTCTTGGACTCAGCAGCACCTATCAAACCAGCAGCTATGACTAAAGCAAGGTTCAAAGAAGGAGTTCAAGGCCATTCAATCACAGTAGCCAAGATTACCCCACATTCACGCCTTTAACTAGCCTGACCCACTTGGGCCACACATGGAGACTGCCTCAATGAACAATCCAGGTGTTCCATGGGAGGACAGATGTTCAAGACAGGCTGCAATAAGCAGCTTCACAGGCATCTGCTTCTGTAGTCTTGGGAAGGCTTGCAAAGGGGATGCCACCTTGACCTCGAGCAGGCTGGATGGAGGCATACTGAAGAAAGGACACTTTCTTATCTGGGCCTCCGAGGCTGCACAGGATGGAGCTGGTGCTGAGAGACAGGGCAGTACTTATATTCTTGTGGGAGGCAGAAGGAAAACAAGCCCCAAGCTGTGGGGAAGTTCCTGTCACCTCCAGGACCGTGCCCAGTATCCAGTAGACCCAGGGATTCAAAGCCCCCAGTATCTTCTCCTGACATTGCTGCCTGAACGGGGATGGGGCGGGGGGAGGGGGGGGCCCTATTCCACCTCCACCAGCGGTGCCTGTCTTTAGAATCAGACTCATAGAGCCCTGAACAAACATTTAGTTCCTGAGCCTTAAAACACTCAAAAGAAATGCAAGAAGTGAGCCTAAGACTGGTTTCTGCACCAAATGCATGTGATGTTCCCTTCAGCTCCTGACCCTCCCTGTCAGCTTTAGACAGCACCATCTCCAGCTCCGTGTCCATGGGACAGGGTGTTGCCTGTTTCCACTGATCCTGTGAAGGGCCGTGCCAGGAATCACACTTGCCACAGAGCTCACACCTTCTGCCCAGAAGCAGCTCCTCATCCAGGGCAGTCAGGAGGAATGAGCTCTTCTTGTAAAGTTAAAACACACACACACACACACACACACACACACACACACACACACACACACACATGTTATTTCATCTAGATTAAAAACAAGAAATCTGAGAACAAACTAGAGCTAGTAACCAGGAGCAGCACCACCATTTGAGCACACCCACAGGGCCAGCAGGGGCTGGGCGCTTACAGTGTTGGATCTCATTTCACTTTCTTTCTAACCCTGCAAGGCGGGTAGTAGTATCTCCATTTACCCATGAAGGAATGGAAGCTCAGCCAGCACACTGCAGAACCAGAATTCAAAAGCCCAGTGTTCTCCCAGGATTCCATCAAAGAGAATATAAAGAGGTAGTTGGCCCTAAGCTGGACCCGGCCTCGGGGGAGGCCGGCCTGACCATTAGGAAAAGAAGACAAGAAACAGGAAATAGATGTCAGGATCTGAGAACAAAGCCACAGTGAAAGCCACCCATCTAGATAGACTTGGGAATGTGAAGAACTTCAAACCAGGTAAATGGTGACTGCAGAAGGAAGAGGGATAAACAAAGTTGCTCTCTGACAGGACAACAGGAATTTTGGCAAGGAGTGAATTAGGCCCAGTGTTATCTGTGATGATGAAACGCAGCAGCCGGTGGTAATGAAATATTTATGAATGGGGAGAGGATACTGCATTCTGCAGTGCAGCACAGGGAAAAGCGAAGTTTCAAGAACACTGTAATAGCAAAACCCTCCATTAATTATCAGAAGCAAGCTGTAACGCCAGTTCCTATGGCAACGGGGTCCCCAATGGATTGTGTCCTTTTATTTATTTATCTATTTTTTTAGAGTTGCTCCCATTTACTGTGGTACATTGCATTTGTTTTCCACCAGAGGTTGGTGCTTGTCCTTTGCAAATGAATTCATCCTGTCTTCACAGTGGCTGGAGCAGAGACCAGCAGCCTGGATCCCGGGAAAGTCAAAGATTATGCAACTCTGTGCTAAATGCTCTGTAATGACAGTGAGGGGTGCTAGGAGCACTTTCATTTTGAGGGGGAATGCAATGAAGGCAGGCAAACGCACTGAAGGTAACTAATAGGGAGTGTGGGCAATTAGAGAGGATGTAGGTCAGCCTCCTCCCCTCCCCCCCACACCGCCCCGCCCCTCTCCCTGAAGCCCAGCTGGGCTCTCGTTCAACATGGCTGCCGCAATTGCAGTGGAATCTAATACTTGCACATAAAGCTCAGACGAGGGGTAGGATATTTGAGAGAAGAGTGCTTTGGACCCCAGGGGAGAGAGAGAAGCCCTTCTGAGAAGAAATAATGCAGCTCTTTTCCACTTGTGTGGCCAATTCTCTCTGTATTCCACCCTTTCACACGCGTTCTTCCCTTGCTGAAATGCAGGTTTAATTTGGTGGCAGTTTGAAAGTAGTTTTTCCAGGGGAGACGGTCCTGTGATTGCCTGGCCCTGGACTGATATTTCCTGAAATGCTCTGTCCCTGACCACAGGAGCACCTTGGAGCCACCATTCTGGAGCATGGGCAGAATGGCCCGCAACAGCTCTGTGCCTCCTGCTCCAGCTGATGAATGGCTCTGGGAACTCAGTGCCCAAAGAGCCTGCTGCTCATTCAGGAGGAGGCTGCTGCCTCCTGGGAGGGAGACCGCATGCATTTCCCACTCTGCCCTGCAGCTTGTGGCTTAAGGGATGTCTCATCTCTTTGGTGGCCTCAGAGTGGTGTGCGTCATGCTAAATGGCATGGAGGGAGGGGCTCTGCCTTGACTTGGAGAGAGTACAGGTCTTACATCCATGGGGCTATTCCCGCCCCTAATGAAATTCTACTGCTTCAGGATTGTTTTTCTGGTCCTACTCTGCTTTCTAAGTTTCCAAAGGGACATACAAGCATTTGTGAGTAAAACTGGGAAGATGCCAAAAGCAACATTAAACCAAAATTTTGTATGTGTGTGTTTCTGTGTGTGGAATTCTGCCTGGAGTGATGCCAGCACGCTTCCCTGTGGGAGGTATACCCAAGAGCCAGTCAGCCTTGGGGACTTTTCTCCTGGGCCATCAGGCCTCCCCATTTAAACTTCATCCTCAGGACTGACCTTTAGATACCCAGGCTACTTACTTACCTCCCCAGTTCATATGGGGACAGAGAGCTCATTAACACCTACTGTGTGCCACTCACATGCTATGCAGTGTGGCCATCGCTTTATTAACTTTGCATGGGAGGGTGGTCTCCCTCGTTTGACCAGTGAGGAAATGCAGGCTCCAAGAAGGAAAGTCTTTTCCTCAGCCATATGGCTCCTCAGACGTGGAGCTGGGCTCTGAACCCACTTCTGTTTGACCCCAAAATCTGTGCTCCCACACGCCTCACTCACTGGCCTCTTACATCCTCACACAGGTCCCCAGCGGGTTCTCCATCAAGGTCCAAAAGCAGTGGCCATTAGCCTAGTGGGGCCACAGAGGGACTTGTTGGGTGTGCAGGGAGAAAACATCAGGAATTCTTATATGGGTTTCATATTATCCCCTTAAAATGTCAACATTTGTGTCTGCCTTGTGATGCTTTCATTAGCTCAGGAGCACATTTATAGAATGTATAAATAGATAAACATTCAAATATTAGGTGCCTGCCCAAAATTATTTTACTGATATTGGAAGTGAGCAGAAAGATGGGGTCTAATGTGGGAGATAATGACCAGAGTGCAGACTAGGGCCTCTCAGGGGCCAGAGAGAATGGCTTGCCACAGACACTTGCCATTCTGGGTGCTCCTCAGGACCCTTCTAGGTGCCATTCATCACCCATCTTTTCAGTAGGTCTGTGCATTTCTGTAAAAATGAAATTGCTTCTACCAGACCTAGAGTGCAGGAAACCTTCATCACTGGAGATCAGATGCTTGGTCTGCAGCTGCTTTCCTATCCCTGGTGGCATTTGGTCCTCCCTGCAGGCATTACTGGGGCACGGGAGGGGGACGGAGAAGGGAAGGTGAAGAACACATGTATTCAGATCCTGCTGGCCTCACTAAAGTCCCGAAGGGGTGGCTGTTTCCAAATCGATGTCCCTGTTGGAAGCCACTGTCTCAGGAGCTCCCCGTGACTGGCCTGAGGGATTTGGGGGTGGGGTGGGGAGGAAGCATGGGAAGGACACAGAGCTCACCCTCACTGTGTTCTCAGGCGGAACCAGAGTTGTCACATACTCCCTAAAAGCAGAGAGGGACCCTTTCTTTCCTTCCTAACAAGTTTCAGAGTATAATTAAATGCTCCAGCCTCAGTTTCTTCCTCTACTGAAACTACCTGACATTATGTGACTGCAGGAGCTTGAAATGAGCACAGCACTAGGCATACAGGAGGTGCTCATAAATGCTGTTTTTCTTCCACTGTCTGCCACTTGCTAGCTGTGTGTGACTTAACCTCCCAATGCCCCAGTTTCCTCATTTTGAAAAAGAAAAACGACGCCCATCCTATTTCATGGCATATGTACAGACAAAATGTGCTGTGGACATGAGAATGCCCAGTGGACTTTAAAACAACAGGCACAGTCATTCAGTTAGTAGAACTACCACTAAATGAGCAAGTGGAAAAGGCAGGAGAGAACAGTGGTTATCTAACGCTTCTGCTCCTCATTGCTTACTGTCTTCGTACCCTTGTCAGTGGTTCTGGGTAACCTATTTAGCCTTTTTTGAGTCTCAATTCTCTCACCTGTAAAATAATGAGAGTAGTGATAACATGGACTTCATTAGATTTTTAGGATAATTAAATGGAGCAATTAATACAAATGCCCAGCACAGAGCTCAGTCTATACTCAGTGCTTAGCAAATGTCAGTCACTGGTAGTAGCAGAACTGACATTATTATGATACAATATTTCCAGGCTCCTATGATGACGGTTCTCATTTAATTGTCACACTAGCCCCACAAAGTGGACACTTTTGTCTCATTGTACAGGTGAAGTAACTGAGGCTTAGAGAGGCTGAGCAACTTTCCCCAAAGTTGCACAGCACAGCATTGGAGCCAGGTCTCCCTGCTTCACCAGCCTGTGCTCTCTCTCCTATACTAGCTACCTGGCCCCATGTGGTCAGATTCAGGGGTGGCCGCAGGACACTTCCGCTGTGTCATCCTCCTCAAGACCATATAGTGCTGGCAATAGGAGGCCGTGGAAAGCATAAAACAGTTCTCCAAATAGTGTGTTTCTCTGGCTGTCATGGGGTGCCTAGGATCCCTTAGATCACAGAACGCAAGCACTCTTTCTTGCCACTTTGCTAGTGAGGCTGGCATTAGTGGACCAGGAACAGGAAGGGACGAAACCATCGCTTCTTGCCAGATGCATTATTTTACTATAAAAGCCAATCCTTCAAACACTCTGCCAGAAGTCAACCCCAGGAACTCGAGAAAGGAAAAAGACTGCCTTCATGGGTTTTTCTTCAGAGTGCTTTGAATTTCTGCACTGAAGGAAAGACTAGAACTGTGCCAGGGGGCCCTGGAAGCTCTGACTGACCCCAGACAGACTAGCAGCTGTGAGGGGTCCTCTGGGGTGCAGGGCTGCTTCTGGAGTGAAGTGCTGCCTTCCTGTGTGTGTGGCTTTGGAGCCAGGCTGGCTGACTTGAGCCACACTCTGTGTGCAGTAGCCCAGCCCTGGGTAGTGTCCAGCCCTCTCATGTGGCCTTCTGCAGATGTGGCCAAGTGGACCAGGCCCCTAAGGCCCTTTATTTCACCATTTCACACCCCAGCGCTAAGATAGACTGTACATAAACAAAAGAATCACAGTATTCATTTCTCTGAGTTCCACACTTGCATAAAACCGGATCCCCGAAGAGCTTGGCTACACTCAAGCCCAAAAAGAGCAACTCAGGAGGCCTCGAAGAACAGGGAGAAAGAGAACAACCACATTAAAGCCCATTTATTGTCTAGTAGCAATATAAAGAGGAGACCTTAAAGCTGTGTGACCTTGTCCTTTGATTTAACCTCTCTGAGCCTCAGCTTCTCATCCTTAAAGTAGGAATCAATTTGTTCTGATTAAGATTTTATACAAAGCTGCTGGCTCTGCTTGTGCCTTTTCTCTCTCTCTCTCTCTCTCTTTCAACTTTTTTTCTGAGGTATACTTAATAAATGAAAATTGTATATATTCGAGGTACACAGCTTGGTGTTTTCATATATATATACACATTATGAAATCATCACCACAATCAAACGAACAAATCCATCACCTCACTTAATTACCACTTCCTTCCTCCCTTCCTTCCTTCCTTCCTTCCTTCCTTCCTTCCTTCCTTCCTTCCTTCCTTCTTTCCTTCCTCTTATGGTGAAAACACTTAAGATCAACCCTCTTAGCAAATTTCAAGAAATCTCCAGAACTCATTCATCTTGTATAACTGAAACTTTGTACCCCTGTCAATATCTTTGTTTTCACCACTCCCCCAATCTTGCTACCACTATTCTACTCTCTGGTTCTATGAGTTTGACTCCTTTGGAATCTACATATATAAAAGTATCATGCAGTATTTGTCTTTCTGTGTCTGACTTATTTCACTTTGCATAATGTCCTCCAAGTTCATCTGTGTTGTTGTAAAGGGCAGAATTTCTTTCTTTTTTAATGCTAAATAATGTTTCATTGTAAGTATACAATACATTTTCTTTATCCATTCGTCCCCTGAAGGACATTTAGGTTGTCTTCATGTCTTGGCTATTGTGAATAATGCAGCTATGAACATGGGGGTGCAGCCATCTCTTAGAGATATGATTCTGTTTCCTTTGGATATGTACCCAGAGTGGGATTGCTGGATCATATGGTAGTTCTATTTTAAGTTTTTTGAGGCCCCTTCATGCTTTTTTCCATGCTGGCGATAGGCTCCTAGTCTCTCTTATCTTTTAAGGTGAAGTGGCTGCAGGTGCCAGCAGCTGTAGAGCCATACGAAGGTTATGAGTGGATCCCCTGCCCTACAGAGCATCTCCGCCACCATCAGGGCTCAGAGGTTCCTCTCTGGAGATGAATTTCCTTGAGTCTTGGAGCTAGATAGACAGTGTGGCCATGAGATCAAGTGTTCAGGTCCTAGAACCAAGAGGATCTGGGTTCAAACTGTCAGAGCTCGGCTGTGTGACCTTGGGGACATGATGGAAATTTTCTGACCTCAGCTCGTCCTCTGCAAACTGTGACTGATGGTACCTGCACACACGGTCACAGGAGTAGATGGAATCAAGCCTGTGGATATCTGTCGCATATGAAAGAGCTCTGTAACACTCAGCTGTTATTTTTAATAATAATAATAATTAGAATGTCTGTGAAAGAGCAAACAGCCCTGGGTGGAGCATATGGTGAATATTTGTTGAAGGAGATTAGGTGACAGCTGAGTAAGACCCTGCAATAAGAGAACTAGGAAATCCTGTAGCTGGAAGACAAGTGAGGGATGGGGATCAAGGGTGTGCAGAGATGGCAGGAGGTGGGAGGACAGAGAGAGATGGGGGTAAGGAGCAATAATGCCCTTCTCTAACCTCTAGTTGTGCAGGATTCAGGTCTTCAACTGGGGAAGAAAGGAGCAGCCAGGACTTCTCTCACAATCTGGAGTGAAAGATGCACAGTCAATTTTCAAGTCAACCATGTCTGCCAGGCTCCAAACCAGTGGATCATACCTTTCCCTGAGAAGGACCTTGAAAGGTGTGTCCTCTTTGGGACCTTTGTCTTCATATAAGCCTTGTCCCATTATCAAGGGAAGATCTCAGAGGGCAGCCTGACTCTCTGGTGTGCTTGCTATTCCCCCAGCACCCAGAATGCCATATTCAAGAAACTGTAATGTGGTTAGCCACCTGCTCTGTGCTCATGAGAAGACATCTGGTCTGCTGGGGAAGCCCCTCCAGTGTGATTTACTCAGAGTATGTTTCCTCTTGGGCATTTGCTGTCTAGAGGCTAATTTATTAGCCAAACGAAATCATTAGGGCATAAATTTAGGGCAGGAAGCGAAAATAATCTGCAGGTTAGAATGCGTTATTGGTGAAGTAGAAGTGGGGTGGAGGACTGAGGAGGAGGGCGCCAGGAGAGGAAGGGAGGAGAATCACCTGAGGTTTCATCTCTGCAGCATTTAATGGGAAAATGAGATATTTCCTAGGCAATTGCTTTTAAGTGACTATTGAAATTAATGCCTCATTCCAGCATCAAATCTTCTTTAGAACATTTGCCTCTCAGAGGAAGCAAAAAAAATGAGAAGAAAAATTAAAAAACTTGAAATGAGCACAGCATAGCTGCTGCAATGGCTGAGGACAGTGGGCTATGGGACTGCAGACGCTAGGCAGTAAAGTGGCCCTCAGGTGATATAAATTGTCTGAGCATCAAGGACTCATGGTGACAAGCTGATCAGGAAGGATCCCCCTGCTGGGGCTCGTCTTCATAGAGAGCTGAGCAACAGGGCAGCTGGGGTCACACAGTTGGGGCCTGGGCTGGCTTTCCACATGGGCAAGGCAGTGAGGCTCTGGGCCCCAATGTGGCCCCTCACTGGCTTTGCAGCCGCAGTCACATTTCCTCAACTTCCCCATGTTGGAGGTTCCCTGGGATTTCAAGGGCCCTGTGGTGGTAATAATAATGGCTATGATTTATGAGTGTGTCTTCATTTTTGAGCATCAGGCACAGTTCCGCAACAGGGACACTGGTATGGTTGGAGTCTCTGAAAATATTTGTGTTTGTTTTCTAAAAACTGGAATTGGGCCCCGAATCCCTTAAACATTGCCAAAAGCAAGGCCAACAACCCCCTCCTCTACCAGCCTTGAACCTTCTCCTGAGATGAAAACCTTCTCATGGTCTGTGGCCCACTGGCCTCTCTCCCCTCTGGGGCCAGGACATGAGAATGAGTACTCCAGACTTGGTTTAATGAAGGTAAACATCAAATATTTGTGAACATGAACTCCACTCCTCATCTGAATCTGCTCCTTCAAGAGCTGTGCTCTGTGACATCTATTCAACTGGATGCTTAGTACACTCTGTCCTGCCCTTGCAATGCTAGAGCTAGAGTTGCGGGATGAAGTCAGCACAGTTGGCAGATGACAGGATTTGGCCTTGGCTCTGGCCCTGTCGGGACCACAGGCTTTGCTCGCTGTAGAAGCCATGTCTTGGGTTCATCCTACCCGAAGTCTGGATAGCCCCTTGCTGGTCTGTGTGCCATCTAAGATGAGCTGAGTCCCTGGTCCACCTACTGTGCCCATGGCCCTCTCTGGGGCCTCTTCCTAATGGAGCTATTGGGTGGAATTGACAGAAAGATTCTTTTTGGCCTGAGAAGAGAAATAACCACTGAACAGTCAGAGCTGTGTGTAAAATTTGGGCAAAACATGAGCAGGAGAAGCCTGTCAACTCGGGAGAAGGCAGGAGGAGGCTGGGTCAGGCAGGGCTGAAGAGGGACTTCTTGCTCCCGGGGGTTCCTGGACTACAAGGCCCCTGAATCCCCTCTCCAGGATCTGTGAATGAGCAAGCCAAGGACAATCTAGATCAAATCCTGAGTCATAAAAAGGGACACACAATGGAGGGTAGGGAGAACAAACTGTGACTCCAAGTTATCACTTAACCTCTCTGCACCTTAATTGCTTCACCTATAAACTAAATCATTAGGACAAACTTTGAGGAATGTCAGACACAGAGATTTTAGTCTGGGATTCTTGCATGCAGTCAGGGCTATGCAAGTGACTAGAATGCCTAATTCTGCATCTACCAAACCCACCAAAAAGAGTGGAGGACAACACAGTAGCAACAGGGATGCAGAGGAGGTGGCTCTGGGAGGCCTCCACAGTTCCTATCTTGGTATGGTGTCTAGGCCCCTGACTCTGGACAAGTCACTTCTCAGGCTTCCATTTACACATATAGAACACAACTTCCCTCCTCTATGGAGTGGTATGGAGATGTAAATGTTTGTTACATTTATTGGGGTAACATGGGACCAAGTGCTGGGCCAAGCACTTCCTGTATATCATCTCACTCAATCCTTCAGACAAACCAGGAGGTTGACATTGTACTGTCCTATGATATAGATGAGGACACTGAGGATTAGAGCACAGGTGGTGAGGACAGGGCGAAGCCGGGCTCATTTCTGTTCTGTTTGAATTCTGAGCACAAATGTATTAGGCAAGAATGTTTTTTTAAAAAAATAGCAGTAATATGGGAGTAATATGGGAGGCCTGGTGGCTCCTGTTTGAAAAGACCTAGGGCTTCAGATGTGGAAACAGAGGCCCAGAGAGGCAGGGAGCCTGGCCAGGGCTTGGCACAGTTGTGTACATTTGGGGGAGTTATCTCCAAACTGTGAAAATCACCAACCACCATTTTTAGCTTATGGATTGGCCCAACTCCCCAGCCAGTTTCCTTGCAGGCAGGTCCTTTGGAAAGTGGGATGCAGGCCTGGGAAGTCTGGATGGGGCAGGGAGGGAGAGGAGAAAAAGTTGAGGACTAGGGCAAGGCCCTGCCCTGGGGGCCGGATGTTGATGGAGGGCAGCTGGGCAGCTAGAGGGCAGGCGAGGGCCTGCAGGGAGAGGCAGAGAGGTGGCTAAGGAGCAATTTAGACTTGCTGAACCTGACAACACTTGACCTCCTGGCTTTTTCTAGAGTCCCTGTTTTCCTCCTACAGCCGCACGTGAAAGCCCCAGACATGAAGGTGCTATCTGCTTCCGGCCCAGCCTGACATTGTGGTGGAAGAGAAATCTGTGTTCTACCCTGAAGAGAATCTTCATACTAAAGAAACTCTAGAAAACAGAGCGAAGATGACAGCTGAAGGGAATAGGTCTGTGGACCTTGCCTGGGGCTAAGGGGAAGACAGGAAGGAATTGAAGCAGATGCCAGCTCAGGATTGGCCATCCAGCCCGTGTATAGCCCTACTCTGGCCACCTTTGAGGAGTACAAGGGGATACAGAGGATGCACGGTGGCTACTCTCTGACCTACCTTTGCTGCCTCAGTTGTCTACATGCCAAGCTTCCAGGAGGGGGAATAGATTTTCAATTTCAAGTAATGCATTGAACAGAATACAGAATGACGTGACTGTCATTGCTAGGTGTCAGAGTCGCCGCAGGACGCCAGCATATGCTGCCCTCTCAAGAAGAACTTTGGATATCCTGATACTTGAGGGCAGCCAGTCACCGACTTCTGTGTAGCTCATCAGGCTATTACTATAAAGGTGTCCCCTTCACCTGCTCTCTATCACTGCCTAAAGACAGGTTGAGCTTCTACCTGCTTTTCCGGGAGTGACCTGAGCCCGGGGCATGTTGTCCTTTAGAGTCATCCTCACTGGTGTGCCCCCTTGCAGATCTCACCTCCCTAGTGGGAAGAGATCAACTGCAGATGCTCCTGAAACTGCAACCTGAAGGCATGCAGGTCATAGTGGAGTCCCTTAATTTTAAAGAAACTAGCTTTAATTGTGTGTGTGTGTGGTGGGGGGTCATCAGATCAGGAGGCCTGGATTCTCTTCATACCTCTTCTACCTGCACAGCTGTGTGACCTTGGGCAACTCACTTAACTTGTCTGGGCTTGTTTCCTCATTGGTAAAATGAATGCCAGATGGCCTTGAAGGTTCCGGCCAAATGGAGACTCTGTGACTCTTGCTGGGATCATGCAGTAGTTTTTCTCCCAAAGGTGAGGGAGGCACGAAGTACAGAAAGTGGTCACTGGAAGCTGGCCAAAAGCTGGAGTCTGAGGACCCTGCAGACAGAGTTCACAGGTGTGTGTGCTCTCACCCAAGACATGCCATTTGAGACACTGTCTGTGAGGCTGCCTTTGCTGATTTCCATGACAACACTGGAGCAATCTGGAGAAGGCGGCAGCCCTGAGGAAATCCTCCCTTGGGGTTGAAGAAGTGCTGCTGGACTGAGCTTAGAACAGCAGCTCATTTCCCAAAGCAGAGCTGTAATCACATCACCGGGTTGCACCGTACCTTCCCAGCGAATCACAGCATGGCTTTGTGTCTGCAGTGCTAAACTGGTGTGATCAATATAGATGGAGAGTTCTCCACAGACAGGCCGTGATATGAAGAAGGCAATGAGGCTGCCGGGGGATGGGGATGGGGGGTAACTTGGGCGTCCCGCCATTGTCTGTTAACAGGGCAGCCCTGACAGCATCGGCAGGGCTGCACCCCAAGCAGAGTCTCCCCAGGTTCTGATCAGGCTTGTCTTGAAACTGGCAAAGCTCAGGGGTCTCCTCTCTCTCATTAAGAGAAAGAATAGGCAGGTTTAGAGTCTGGTGACACTGTCCGGCCCAGCTGGGATCTGGGGAGAGCTGGAGGCTCTAGCTGGTGAGTCCTGATAGATTGTCCCCAGGCCCTGGGATAGAGGAGGGGACTGCGGAACTCCCCTTTGATGGCAGTCAGCCCAGGTTGTTACTTGCAGAAGGAAGGTAGCCACTCAGGGAAACTAAAATTGCAAAGAGATTCTCTGGAAAACACCGGCAGTACACAGTGCAGTGATAGACCCTGGACCCTGGTGCCAGATTGTCACTTCCAAGAGAGGTGGCATTTTGGGTAATGTTTCTCAGGTCCTCTTCTGTAAAATGGTCATGGTTTAGGGAGTGTGTGTGGGTGAACTTCGGTGGTTCCAGGCACATAATAAATATTTTTTCGTAAGAACAGGTACCCCATCTCAGAGCTGGTTCAATGACTGAGTTAGAGGAATAAGAAATTTTCTCTAGCCTGATGCTGTGTCCTCTGAGGAATCCTCTGGTCAGTTCGTCATTGAGGAAGGGGTGACGTGGAGAGGAAGGAGAATGTAAAGTGGCCCCTGTCTTATAGTTTATTCCCTTTTGTGTCTAGTCTCAAATGGAGTGTGTGGACATGGAGCAATTAAAGAATTACACCAAAAAACACATGACCCAATGCCATGCATGCAGAAGTTGCACTCTAAATCCTAACTCAATTCTCTATCCTTGCAGAATTAGTAAACTAGTGAAGATAGGGAGGGAGGGGAATTATTCAATCCAATTGAACATAGGTAGTACATTTCACTCTGGACAGCAAATATGTTTCTAGAAAGTTCTGTGTGGTGTGGAAATTTTGTAAATTAAGTCATACTTTTAAAAGTCTTTTTTTTTTTGAAGTATAATATACTTATGGAAAAGTGTGCATATCATAAACTGAACACATCTATGTTACCAGTACTCAGATTAAGAAATAAAACATTATCGAAACTCTAGAAGCTCCCTCCTCATGTTCCCCTCCAGTCACTTACCCACTTAGGATAACCACTATCATGGCTTGTAAGAGCATAGGTTAATTTTGGCAGGTTTTACTTTATTTAAAGGGATTTGTATAGTTTATTTTCTTTTGCATCTATCTTCTTTTGCTCAACATTGTATTTATAAATTTCACTCATGTTGTTGTATGTAGTTGTAGATTCATTCTCATTGCTATAGAATATTTCATTGTGTGAATATATCACAATTTGTTTGTAACCATTCTAGCATCATTTGACATTTATATAATAACCAGGCTTATCCAACAACAAATAATGCTGATTTGTACATTCTAGTACATGTGTATTGGTGAATATACATATGCATTTCAACTGTTGGGTAAAAATGCATATGCATTCCATACATAAGAGTAGAATCTTTGAGTAAGAGGTTATGTGTTTTTTCAGTTTTATAAATATTATCAAACAGATTTCTATAGTGGTTATACCAATTGCCCCTCTTACTAGCAGTGAATGAGAATTCTAGTTGCTCTACAACCTTGTCAACACTTACTATTTTCTGTGTTTTTTATTTTAACCATGCTGATGGTGTCTATTGATATTAGATTATGGCTTTAAATTGCATTTGCCCCATGACTAATAAAAATGAGCATATAGATAAACTGTCAAAGAAAATACTTGTTTAAACATTTTGTCCATTTTTCAGTTTGGTTATCTATCTTATCCTTATTGATTCGTAGGAGTTCAAAGAGGATAATTTATTTGAAAATGGGAGAATCCTTTTGTGATATGAATAATTTTTGAGTTATATTTAGAAATATAAATATTGAGTGTTCTTAGAAGTAAGTCACACAGGTACTTAATGAATTTCAATGGGGAAGTAAATCTAAGCATGGGGAAATTCAGCCTCAAAATTTCCCATCAACAAGTCTCCTCTTGAAAAGTTGAGAAGATGATTACTTTTTCCTCTAGTTCATTTCACGCTTGTTTGGCAAATGGGGATGGGCAAAGCCATTCCCAAGTGGAGCTGGAACGAAAAGGACAGTGAGTAAAGTGGTTGGTGGACAATGAGGAAGGACAAATGGGAGGACCAAGAAGGATGTGTAGTCTTCTGGTTGGACTTGTTATATAACTGGGATCATCAAAATACTCAACAAGAGCTCATGGGATAAAATTTCCTCTGACAAGGGCTTGTTGAGAGATGGAAAATGAATGGTGGAGGGCTTATAAGTTGGTAAGGCAGGTATCTGGAGAATCAGTATCTGCTCAGCCAAGAAAAATGCTTTGGAGACAATCTAAACAGCCAAACATGGGACAAAAGCCCCCCTGGCAGCCTTGGTGCAGATGTGCCATCACGTGCGTTTTAAAACTGCTCTTATGTTCCTAGCTGTGAAGCACAAGGATTGGTACTCATCTTAAGTTCGCATTTCAGAGAATGAACCAACCACCAGCCATGTTTCATCAGCCACCTGCCACATACAGCAGATCTTACAGCCTTTTGATAGTACTATAAAAGGAATTTCCCTTTAAATTTTTATTTTGCACAGTGCAATAGAGACATATATGTCCTTTGTTAAATTAAAATGAAACCTAGAAAAAAATTTTTGGCTTTCATTCATTCAATAAACTTATACTAAGCACCTACTGTATGCCAGGTGTCCTGCTAGGAGATAAAGAAATAATTAACAAAAGGTTTTGCTCTCAAAAAGCTCAGAATATTATGGAGGAAATTTAAAAAAAGAAAATAATGTCAAGATAATGTAGTGGTTTGCAGAGTGTTAACAGGGAAGGGGACAAAACCAGGGGTGAGGAGGGGAACAAATAGGTGAGAAGTCTTGGGAAAGGCTTCCTAAAAGAATTAATGCTTTCAAGTCTATTTCTTCCTGTCAGCTGCAAAGGGGATATGTTTGAGAAAAGTTAAGAATTCACAAAACCCCACCATGCATCAGAGCTGAAGAAAAAGATTTCCAATTTTCTATTCTGTTTAAATACGTCATGCTGTTATACCTATGGTCCTCATAATTTAGTTTAATAAATCTTTTTTCTCTTTTTGAACATGAACTCAATGAAAGTTAATTAAAATGATTTAAAATGTGACCTTGTGTGAATTAATTAATGTTAGAAAAATGAGCTTATTTTTTTTCCCTTCCTATTACTCACCTATGGAAACCCCAGAAACATTTGTCATCCCTTTACAAAGCATTGTCAGGAATTATAGTTGTCAGCATCTTCTTCTGCTTCCAATCATAAGAATGTACAGCTGGGCAACCAGGTGGGAAACTCAAGGGTTTGTTGTGTGGTAATTCAGTGCAAAGTCGCTATGACAGGTAGGGGCTAAGATGAGTGAAATTGTAAGAGAAATGGGAAAGAGTTCATTATAAATCAGAGTGGGGGTGTAAGTCCAGAATCTACCTAGAAATCCAGGTGAGCCACTAAGTTAGAAGTGCTTTTCTGTGCTCTTCTTCACAGAGCTTGTAACAAAATATCACTTGAATTAGTTGGAATGCATTTGGTTGCAAGTAATAGAAACCCTAATTCATCACGATTTGAACAATTAAGCAGTTTATTATCTCACATAATAAGATGTCCAGAGGGATGGCCACTCCAGGGTTGGTTGATTCACCAGCTCATCAATGTCTCAAAGACTCAGGTTATTACTGTCTTTCTACTCTGCCATCCTAAGTGTTTTGGTTTATCCTCATAGACTGCTCTCCTAATGGACCCAATATGACTGCACAGACCTCAGGCTCAAAGCAAACATTCTTTTTTTGTTCTAGGAGAGCCTTCCCTGAAGACTCAATCAGTAGATTTCTTGCATAGGTCCATTGGCCAAAATTGCATCCCACGCCCATGCGCAAACTAATCATTTGTCAGAGAAAATCACTCCATCATATTCTGCTTATGGCATGAACTCTCCCCTCTGGTTAGGAGAATAGCCTGGACTTCCCTGAGGGACTTAGTAACTTGATGAGAGCGAACAAAATCAGTTTCTATTAATAAGAAAAGGATTGGATGGCAGATCAGAAGGCCACCAAGATGTCCATGCTAAACAAGATGTTCTCTGCTTAGAGTGGGAGGGCACAGCCTTGGGGATTCAAGGGTTTGCCCTTTTGATCATCTTATTTCTTCAGTAGCAAGAAGTCATTAGAATCACATGAAACAAGTGAGCATAATGTAATGAAGAAATAACTTTATTTCAGTGAGCCTACTGGGGGACAGGCCACATATGAGCAGGTAGGAAAGACCTTAGGAAAATTGTGGAGTGCCCAAAGCTCGGCTTCTGATGCTAGAGCCTTTCTTTTCTATGTCCTTCCTCGCTGCTCCATATCCCACCCAGGGGACCCAGGGATTCCATATTCTCCTCTCTGCCCCATTAATGCCTACGTATGGGAACGTAACAAACATTTTCACACAAAGCTTTTCATGACAATGAGCACAGGATAGGGATTAAAAAATAGACTTTGAATTCCAGCTCTGCCATTTGTTAGCTTTTAAACCATTTGAGCCTCAATTTCCCCCACCTACAAAGTGAAAATAACGACACTACTGAACAGGTTGTTGCTTCTGTTCTTATTACTATTGATGGTAATAGAGTAACTTAACTGTTAATGACTTGAAAATCTCTGTGGCTTAATAAAAGTTTATTTCTCACTAACACAGAATGTTGGTGATTCTGGTTGGGTGGCTCTCCAGTGACCTAAGAACTCAAAGATCCTATCCTTCCATTTTGGGGCACCACATCTTCAATATGTAGCCTTTAAGGTTTTTGAAGGAAAGTCACACCTGCTTTAACTGCCTTAACCTGGAAGCAACTTCATTGTTGAGAACTAGGACCTGACTAGATCCAAGGGAGCTGGGATGTAAAACCTTGCTGTGTGCCAGGAAGAGAAGATAGGGGTGGTGAGCATCAAGCTAGTCTCAGCCATATTATTATGATTGTTGTAGCTGTTACCATTATTAATACAATGTGTTGAGAGGACAGAAATTTTCCAGATGTAACTATGCCTCCCAATAGTTCATAGACGTTCACTGTCATAATCCCAGGAAGCCATACCTGGGAGATGACAAACCTTAAAGCCTGCTTTAAGGGAACAAATGTTCATTACTGATGAGAGTGGGGAAGTCTGGAGATTTCTGGCCTCTCTACAGTACCCAGCACGGTCTCGAGACACAGTAAGAGCTGACTCAGTCACTGTGGTGCTTACTGCTGACAGATGCTGTTTGTGCTCTGCTCTATCTCCTCAGGTTCCTTTCCCATCTCAAAGCCCCTTAGCTCCCAGTTTGCTTTTACTCCGAGCACCAGACTCCCTTTTCTTTGTCGGAGGGCTGCCCTCATGCCTACAGAAAGTGCTTTGCCTGTGTGCACGGAGAGCAGGAAGTGCCTGGAAATGTTTGTCCCTCTGTCTGAGATAGCCCTTAACTAATGACAGATGGGTTGGGGGGACTCACGCTCTACAGATCTCCCAGGTGGATGAACCGGTCACGCTGGCTTTGCACCTTCATTTGGCTTCCTTCTCGCTATCCTGGGAACACTGCTCAATAAATCACTTTCCCATAAATCCTCGTTCAGGATCAGTTTCTAGGGAACCAACCTGAAATAGTAGATAAATTGAAGAATCAGCATTTCAAAAATCTCAGGCCCTGTTAAACCAAATAGCTAAGAGGGGTTGTCAGTACATCATTATTTGCCTCCCTCCTTAGTTTTGACACTCATAAATCAAAATATCACAGAGGCTGACTTAGGTATGATATGGAATCCCTAAATGGAATGGGGACTCACAATGTTCTATATAAGCTCATCTGCCTATAATTAGAGTTTCAGAGGTTTCTGAGAGATGGGGCTCAGCACGGCCATCTGAAATCAAAATCTAAATCAGTCTCTATCAATTGAGTTAGAATTGCTTCTCTCAACAAGATATTATATTGTGAACTGGTAGACTCTGGATTGCAGAATATGAATTTCCCAAAATGCATGTTTAGAGATATGGTCTGCCAAAGGTGAGGCGATTTCAACTTTATGTTGATCATGTATAAAGCCGCATCTTTCTCTTGTGCCCCAGTAGATGGTCTCCTTGGCTTTGATTTGGCCTGCCTTTGCCTCTGAACTTCTGATTCCTCCCATATTTGGAGCTGTATTCAGTCATGACCTCAGAGCAGGTACATACAAAGCACAGTGAAGTACATACAAGGTTTCACCTCAAGCCATTTGAGGGGCTTCTTTGGCCATAATCACTATGGTGAACATTGTGAAAACAGATCCTATCAATAAGAACTTTCTGTCCCCACAGTGGGGAAGCTGCTGGAATCTACTGACTGAGGGATGTGGGCATATAAAGGTCTGGTCATCTAAGCCTGACTTGGAACAACTCTGAAGAGCATAGGTTGACCAAGGATGTCATTGGGTTACTCTCAGTGTCTTTCTCTGCCTGCTTCTCCTTCATTCCCCTCCCTTATACAGGTGTCGACAACATTCTTAATCAACATTCTGCATGGAAACTCCATCGAAGAGCCTCTTTTCAAGGGCACCAAACCTTCAACAGTCACATTTCTCTCTCTCCACAGCCAGGACTCTCTCCCAAGGGCACCAGGGATGACAAACAGAATGGCCACATTCAGTGCTGGATTCAGCTCTCCTGTGATTTTCAAGCCCCCTGGGTCAAGGACAAGAAGAGGAAGCCTCAAATGGTGCTGTTTGGGGATTGTACAATGACCATGGCCACCTCATTTTGATGCACACAAAGGGTTAGAGGCTTTTGTGGGCAGGAGATTCCAATCTCAGCACTCTTTACCCAGAGCAGCTCTGTTTAGTCCAGACATCACCTCTAGTGCTCCCTCTTCCCCATCCTCACATCCAAACCTGTAGCAAGTTAGAAAGCCCTGTAGACTCTCATTCAAAATATATTTGGTTACATTTGCTCCTCTCCCTCTCCTGCCTCCAACCTACCTAAAGCCACGAACATCTCTTACCTGGATTATATGCATGTTACCTCCTTCCAATTCATTCCTCAAACTGTAGTCAGAGTGATTTCTAAGATCTCTTATGGGTTCTTTTCATAATTACTAGCTCTTGATTCATAACCATCTTTTCTCATTTAGATATATAGATACCTTCCCTTATCTCTTCAAAGATATTAAATACACAAATTTTAAATTATCTTTTCTGATTACTTTAGTAGTGCAGTTTCCTCAGTTATAAGGTTTTTTTTTGTTGTTAAATTTGTTAATGCTCTTTTATGAGATTGATCATCTTTCTCATGCATGTGTATGTCTGTGTGTATGTACATTCTTTATTTGCCAGTTTCTGTGAAGGAGGAATGGTTTTGCTTTTGCTTTTCTCTCTCTCTCTCTTTTAAATTGAGGTAACATTGGTTAACAAAATTATATAAGTTTCAGGTGTCTAACATTATAATTTGATATCTGTATATACTATAGTGTGTTCTCCTACAGAAGTCTAATTTTCATCCATCACCATATATTTGACCCCTTTCACCCATTTTTACCCATTATTCCTGCTTCCCCCCCTGGTAACTACTAATCTGTTGTCTGAATCTATGAGTTTGTTTTTGTTTTATTTGTTTTGTTCATTTCTTTCTTTTTTTAAATTTTATATTAATGAAATATGGTTTCTGTCCTTTTCCGTCTGACTTATTTCACTTAACATAATACTCTCAAGATCCATCCATGTTGTCACAAATGGCAATATTTCATTTTTTAAACATTTGAGTAGTATTACAGTGTGTGTATGTGTGTATATATGTATATATATGTATGTATGTGTGTGTGTGTGTATATGTTTGCGTGTGTAACACACCCATTCATCTTTTTTGCTACATCTTATTAAACTACACTTGATTTCTGGCAGGCCACTGGGGGCATGGATGGGAGCTGTCATCTAGGCTTGTACTGTGAGGAAGGTCAGCACCTGCCATCCGTCAGGGGTCTCACTGTCTCATCTGCATGTGGGGGCCGCTTGTTCCTCCTGGGTGTTGTCAGCCACTGAGGGCTCCTCCTGGCTTTCTCCCCAGCTTTTCACACTGACAGATCCCAGCTAGTGGCAGAAGTGCCCCTTCCCAGGAAATCCTTCCTGACAACTCAGCCTAAAGGCATCCTCGCATTCTTCTCCTTCGTTGACTTGATCACAAGAGTTCATTAAGTATTTATTTGTTAATGGTCAGCTTCACCCACTAAACCAAACTCTGTGAAGGCAGAGACCAAGTCTTCTGAGGCCACTATCATGAACCCAGTTCTCAACACTGCACTTAACACAAACTTATTTCAAGAAATAATTATTAAATAGTGTGTTGTTTATACTTCCACATAAGATTGCATTTAAAGAAAGGATTCTTAGTTAAACACAGTTTGAAACAACTGCAAGAGAAGGCACCATATCAAATGAGGAGCAAAGAATGATCCTGTTTTTGTTTCTGTTTTTGGATTCAGTGGGGCAGACTAACGAGTGAGCTTTGCTATGCATAGGCCTTATGTCCAGAGGAAATTGCAGCTCTGCCACTGTCCTAAAATGACTCTGGAGCCTGACTTCACCTTCCCCAGAGCAGAGAGCTCATTTTCCCTCTGAACTCACAGCCTGCTGTCAGCAGAGAGAGGTGGAGCCAGCAGAAGCTGCTGCAGGACTATTATGGGATGAGGAGACCATTACATTAGTCGCTGGGTCCTGGGGGTTTCAGCAGGCAGGAGGTGGAGAGGAAGAGGGAGGGAGGGCTGCGTGCTGCAGCACTTTTGAGTCAGCCCAGGGGGCCAGCACCTCAACCCAGTCCCATCAGCACCACTGTGCCATCTGTACCTATCTGCCCATTTTCACTGATAATGCTAACAGCTGCAGTTAGTAAGTGACCTTCTGGAAAACAGAATGTTGTGACCCTTGAGGAGAAGGGTGCTTTACACAGTTCCTGTCCCCACCTCATTTTATACTTATGGGAACTGGCCCAGAGCGGAAGTGACCAGCCCAAGGTCACACAGGCAGTAAGAAGGGGAGCTGGGACAGGAGTGCAAAGCTCCTAACCCCAGGGCATGGGCACTGCACCAAACTGCCCTCTCTTTTTGTCTTTTCTCTTTCCCTTTCCCTGTTTCTACTCCACCTTGTGCCCAGCCTCTACTGACCACTTGAGCCTTGTGCCACACCTGGAAGGGCAACCACCGCACCACCAACCCCACGTCTCTGTCACATCACCATACAATTTGCTCAATCTTTCTTGGAGCTTTGGGGCTTGCTGGCCCATGGACATCTTCTGACCAGATCTTCCTCTGTGGTATCTAGCAGCATTTGGGAGCTGAGATAAGAAGACCAGGAATGGGCTGTAGCCAGGGCGAGTACCAGTCTAGGCTCACTGCCCTTATCCACAAGCACCAAGCTTCCATTTAACTCTCAATGTACCAGCTAGCATGACCCTTGTCCCATGAGAATGAGAACCTGATTCTCAGATTCCAGACCTGGTTCCCTGGGACAAGAACATTTTCGAGGCTGCTGAAATGTGTGTGGGTTTCATTTGACAAAGTCAAGCACAGACCTCTGTCTTTAGCATC
Organism: Eidolon dupreanum; assembly: GCA_028627145.1. Lineage (NCBI taxonomy): Eukaryota > Metazoa > Chordata > Mammalia > Chiroptera > Pteropodidae > Eidolon > Eidolon dupreanum. The sequence continues at coordinate 76,205,608 of CM053502.1, read as the reverse complement.
ACTTGTTCCCTTTCTCCCTAGTGCCACACTTCCTGCCATCTTCACCTCCAAAGCAAAGTGATCACTTCCTTCTTTTGAGTGACTTTAACTCTTGTACCCAACACACTGTATTGCTATGACTTGGTTAGTTCTGTCTGTTGATCCTTCCAGGAAGCAGCTTGAGGTCAGAATGTGTGTCCAGCACCCAAGGATGCTGGTGCTGAGAAGGACCTCAGTCACTGTTGGTTGGATAGGATCCTGACTACCTGCGATCCAAACTTGTGTGCAAATGGGAGGATAGAAGGCAGAGCAAGTCTTCCTCAATCCCAAATTTCTCACCTCCTCCCACCTCCCACCTCCCAACCAAAGTTTGGGCCAGGGGTGACAAGGGGCAAGTGCTCATGCCTTCCTTGTATGTCACAGCCCTCCAGCTAACCAGAGTCTGATAAAGCAGACACCAAGGTGGGTATGAAGAGAAGATGACAGCAGAGTAAGGAGGCTTTGGGAGCATGGCTGACACTGGGGATTCTAGTGTGAACTGTCCATCATAGGAGCATTTTCTAGAGTATGTTCTGTGGACCACTGGTCCCTTGTGCTCTGGGAATAAAATGTTCTGCTACCACACAGGTTTGAGAAATGTTCCTTACTTCCAGACATATTCCTGTTGGAGCTCTGTGGTGTACTTTGGTGTGTTAAAGGCTTCCAGAGACTACAGTAAGAAGCATGAATTGTAAAACTGTAAAGACAAAAATAAATAACGGGGGAAATCCCTCTGCTGACCCTGGAGTTAAGCAGATGCCTGAGCAGGAGAGCCCAGCCACCCCAGGGTGTGTGCAGGACTACAGAAACTGTCACTAGTTCTGTCCCCAGGACAACACCGTACTTCAGGAGTGTGTTCCCCCATCCAACTAGGCTCAGGCATTCAGTCCCTTTCCTCTGTATTTTGTTTATGCCTAATTGCAATTTCTTAAAAATGAATAAATAGTTTAAGCCCAGAAAGAGCACTGGCCAATGAAATGCTGAGCTGGAGCATTACAGCATCAGCGAGACCGCCCATTGGCTGGCTTGCCCTGAGGAGATGGATGCAAGTCCACGCCTTCCCTGGCTTCATAGAGGACCGTAGGGGTGCCCGAGCGGTCGCGATGTCCTTGGCCGTGGGCCCCGTTAGTCTGTCAACCTGACCATCCTTGGCTGGCAGCTGCTGCTCGCCTGTTGCAGAACAGCCTGCCTTCCAGCAAAACTTCACACTGCTGATCCTGGACTGAGACTGCCCACTGTCATGCTGTTATCACAGTGGGGTTTATGCTCAGCTTGGGGCAAGTATGCTGGGATGTTGCCTGCTTCAGCGGATTAACCCTTCCTTCAAAGTTAACCCAGTTTTTCTTCCACTGTGGAGCCCTCTCTGCTTGCCCCTACCGACATTAATCTCTTCATTCCTTATTGGCACCCGTCACTTGGTACTTGTAGCAATTGCTGTATTATGATGCAGTGCCATATCCATATCCTCTTTCTACCATTATGTAAAGCCTTGTGATTTTACCTGGGGATATCTATAAAGACTACATTAACGGTTCCCTTGCAACAAAAATGACTAAGTTCTTGTCAACAGAATGTTTATGTTCAACTTCCAGAAAGTGTTCCTAAATGCAGGTGGTGTGCCCTTTGTGTCTTTTCGTCTGTCCTTATAGCAGGAAAGGACACATGATATCTGGAGCTCAAGAAGCCAGCTTAGACTATGAGGTAGCACACTAAGGATTGTGAGTAGCAAGATGGGAGTATCCTGGGTCCCTCATGATTTTTGAAACACCGTTCCAGCCCTGGACTGCCTGCTTGTGGACATACATATGTATGTGTTACCAGATATCTTTTTGGGTATAGGGTTGTATTAGTCAGGATTGTCCAGAGAACAGAACCAGTGGGATGTGTGTGCATATACAAAGAGATTTGTTTTAAGAAATTGGCCCATGCGATTGTGGGGGCTGGCAAGTCTAAAAGTGCAGACCCAAGGAAGAGTTGATGTTGCAGCTTGAGCCTGAAGACATCTGGAGGCAGGCTTCCCTCTTCTTCAGGGGATCTCAGTCCTTTCTCTTAAGGCCTTCAAGTGATTGAATGAGGCTCACCCACATTTTGGAGGGTAATTCGCTTAATTCAAAGTCTGCTGATTTAAATGTTAATCACATCTAAAAAATGACTTCACGGCAACATTTAGATTAGTGTTTGATCAAAAATTGGGTACTATTGATTTATGGGCTGAATTGTGCTCCCACCAATCATATGTTAAAATCCTAACCCCTTAGTAACTAGGATGTGACTGCACTGGAGACAGAGCCTTAAAGAAGTAGTCAAGTTAAAATGAGCCTGTCAGTGTGAGCCTTAATCTAGTCTGACTAGAGTGCTTCTAAGAGATGAGGACTCACAGAGAGACACCAAGAGTGCATGTAGGCAAAGGGATGACCATGTGAAGATATGGTGAAAAGGTGGTCATCTATAAATCAGAGAGAAACTTGAGGAGGAACCAACTCTGGGGAACCTTAATCTTGGACTACCAGCCTCTACAACTACAAAAAAATAAAGTTCTGTCGTTTAAGCCACTTAATCTGTGGTATTTTGTATGGTAGCCTAGCACACTGACACACTTGACCTAGTTAAGATGACACATAAAATTAACCCTCACGGTGGTGTTAATTAACCTAGACTTGAATACTTTGAAGACAGGCACAGTTTGTTCATCTTTGGGGATTGTGCGAATTTTCATACCATGTTAAGGAGCTTGGGTTCTAGACTCTTCAATACTGGTGGGTGATGGAAGGTGGTAAGGAGAGAACTGACTACATCAAATCTGGACTTCAGAGCAATCTCTCTAGAACTATTGCTAGGTAGAGTGAGACTGTCATCAAAGAGACTGATTCAGAAACTTGCGAGTCTGAGTAGAGAATGTAGGCGATTTCCTCTTTCATGGCAGTGGGTGTGGTGGGTGCAGCAGCCAACAATTCATTTTAAGCATGTTGAGCTGTATATGTTTGTGGAACATCCACATAGAAATTTTAGGAGGCAGTCTGGAGCTCAAGGAGAAGTCTGACTAGAAATTCAGATTACTATGTTGGTTTCTATACAGCAATTAAATTTCTAGGAGCAGTGAATCTTTTTACCATACTTGCGTATCTCAGTGCCATATTTCCCAAACATACATGGCTACATGCTTTTCTTTTTTTTCATTGTTATCATAAGATGAATTTCAGAAAGGAAGCAGGTACTGTGGAGGACTCCTGCCACGAGAAGACTCCTGTCTCAACGCAATTTCATAGCAGACGTAACTCATTTTACAGCCTTGGGTCTCTCTAGTGCTCTCTCACTGTCTCTCCTTCCGTCTCTTCATCTTTCTCCTCCGCCTCCTCCTCCTCCTCCTCCTCCTCTTCCTCCTCCTCCTCTTCCTTCTCTTCTCTCCCTCCTCTCTCCTTGATTCAGGATCACTGACTCTCTTTCCCAAATATCTGAGGCTACCTTAAATAATCAGAGGGATCTGTCATTGGGCTGTATGGAGAAGTCTGGCTGCTCTTCTAAGGGCTTATTCCCCTACAAAAAGCTACCGCTTCCAACATCTGTGACTTTCTTCCAGGAACCAAAACCCATGAAGGCTCTCCTAGTCTCCTGCCCAGAATAAGCAGGGAGGAAGAGAGCAAAGTGGAGCCAAGAGTGGCCTGGATCTTCAGAATCTGCGTTTGAATCCCTCCTTCTGACTGTGACCCTGGACAAGTCTCTGTCATTCTCATTACTGAGCACCTGCTCTGTGCCAGTGCCCAGCTTTCTGCTTATACCTGGGCCTCACCATCTTCATTTGACAAAAGTGGTAAATATGCCTGCCAGGCAGGGTTACTGTGACACATAAAATGAAATAAAAAATGTAGAAGGGCATTTCTTGGTGTCTGTTTCAGAGTAGAAAGTCAATAAATATTAGGGTGTTCTGCATCTGAAAAATCTTGCCTCTAATTACTCTCTTTCCTTTCCCAATTAAAAAAAAAAAAACAGCAATAGCAGTGGCAAAAATGCACTCCAAGGTACTTCTAACCATTTCCTGCTGGAGGAACGTTTGCATCCTTGGTTAGTTGAAAATTACATGCCCTTCCCATGTCAGAAGCTCCTGTACTGCTTGATTAGTTTGTGTCTCTGCATCCACTTCTGAAGGGCTTTGATGCTGCCTCCAGCCTGGGGAATTCACATGCTAATACAGTGCTGTGTTGCTGCAGGATTGGGCAAGAAATAGAGTCGTGTTAACTCTTTGTTGCCCACCGGGGACCTCTAGCACCAAAATGGGAACAGCGCATGGTCCATGAAGACAGCATCTCCCTGACAAATGAGGGGGCTGCTTTGTGGAGAGGGCTTTGTTTTTCTGGCCTCCCAGCAGAAATACAGAAATCTTGGGGAGCCACGTCGGATCCCTTTCGCCTTGCTGTTGGGACCATGTGTGTTTAAGGACCATTTCTAGTACAACTTGGTGTCTGCCATGCAATAGAGCAAACCTCCTTAGGCACGTCTACCTGCAAATGACCTTCCTGAGACCAGTTGCCAGGTTTCTGATGAGGACACTACAGTTTAGATGTTTCCTTTTGCAAACGTGACATCTAATGAGCATCTCTGCTTACTTAACTGTAATGAACTAGTGACCAAAGCTCCCATCCAGTATTGGTAGAACCACACGGGCTGGTTCTGATCCCATTGGCAGAGTCCTGAGCTGTTTCCCACACAATCCTCAAGATGACAGTGGTAATGATAATGCTGCTAATGATGATTGTAAAATCCACAGTAGCTCCCACTTATTGCCTGATTTGGCTTTAATATTTGGCAGATCCCCAACTTTTCTCTCTCTTTTTACTTACAATGGGCCCAAGCGGCTAACCACCTAGCGTTAATTGTAATACTTTTCCCAACAGTCCTGTAGCCAGGCACTATTATCATTCTGTTTTAGAAATAAGAAACCTGGGGTTCAAAGAGGTAGGGAACTTGCCAGAGGCCATATAACCCAAAGTGGCAGAGCCAGATCTTGTACCCAGGTCTTTTTTTAAAAAGCTGGCATTTCTCACTGGCGCACGGCAGCGTCTTCCTGGTGGGCTGCCACCCCTTGGTAGTGGGACCATCCTTGTCAATGGCTCCCTGCCACGACCGGCTGACCCCGCTGCCTGAGCATTTTCCCCATGGGCCCCAGGGAAGGAGGGAGGCCAGCTCTCAGCTTTGCTGGCTGGGAGGACAGACCCATGAGGTGGGTTGTCTATTGATTGACTGAAATTGGATTTGTTGACACAAACTGCCAGCATTTCGCAGTGATGAAAGGATTGCCCACCGGCCTCATAACAAGCAAAGATTTCCCTAAGGGCCTCCAGAGCTGCTGGTGTGGTTCTTTGTGAGGAGAAGAAAGCAATTAGGAGAACGGGTGAGGTTATTAGGTCTTATTGCTTCCCTCAGCTCCTGCGCACACTGGCGTGCAGCAGACTCGGGATTTCGGGCTCCCTAGCGTACGTGCTGTGTATCACTGCCGCCGCATCCACTGCAAAAAGGCAGTTAGGGGATCAACATAGCTCGTGCATACTGACTCCAAAGCTGACGGAGACATGCACGCACACATTTGGGTCACCAAAGAAATCAGCAAGTGGAACCCGATTTAGCAGACTTTGAAAATAACGCCATTGGATTAATAAACACAAATCTGTGAATGCGCAACATACACATCTCTCTTTACCTTGCTTTCTCCATCCCTTCTCACAGTTTGTCATGTTAAAATATTCAGACTGGCATGGTTGAAAAAACATTCAGGTGAGTTGGTAAGCTATACCTGTCCGCAGGACAGGCAAGGAAGGAAGAATAGAGGAGCATGTTTTTCCTTGCGGGGGCTCACTGCATTGCCTTAGCAACGATTTATTGGGCCATGGAACATGCATAGGTGAGAGGATGAGAGAAAGAGGTAATGAAATACCAGGAATAATGTCATCTTAAATTTGTGTACATGTTATAGCTAACAGAGCACTTTTACTTACATTGCTTTATTTTTGTTGTTGTACAATATACATAGTATAAAACTAACCATCTTACTCACTGTTAAATGTACAACTCTGTGATATTAAGTACATTTACATTGTTGTGCCACCACCCCATCTTCCCAAACTGAAACTCTGTACCCATTTGACACTAACTCCCTATTTCCCCTCCTCTGAAACCTGACAACCATCATTCTACTTTCTGTCTCTATGAACTTGACTACTCTAGGACCTTGTATGAGTAGAAAAATAGACTTTATCTTTTTGTAGCTGTCCTATTTCAGTTAATATAATGTCCTTGAGGTTCATCCACTTTGTACCATGTATCAGAATTTCCTTCCTTGTTAAGACTGAATCAGATTCCATTGTATGTACACCACATTGTGTTTATCCATTCATCTATCCATAGAGATTTAGGTTGCTTCCACCTTTTGGCTACTGTGAATAATGCTGTAATGGATGTGGGTGTGCAAATATCTGCTCAAGTTTCTGCTTTCACTTCTTTGGGGTGTTTACCCAGAGGTAGAATTGCTAAATCATATGGTTATTTTATGCTTAATTTTTTTGAAGAACTGTCATACCATTTTTTACAACAGCTGCACCATTTTACATTCCTGCCAACAGTGCACAAGGATTCCAACTTCTCTGCATCCTTGCCAATACTTGTTGTTTTTTGTCTTTTTGATAATAGCCATCTTAATGGCTGTGAAGTGGTATTTCATTGTGATTTTGATTTGCATTTTTCTAGTTGATTAGTGATGTTGAGCATTTTTTCATGTGATTGTTGGCCATTTGTATATCTTCTTTGGAGAAATATCTATTGAAGTCCTTTGCACACTTTTTAAATTGAGTTTTTGTTTTTCTTGTTATGTTGCTTTATTTCGATTTTTAAAATGGCTAGGGCTAGAGTTAAGGATAAACCCCATTTTATAGAGGGGAAAAGGAGGATCATAGATGTTTGGAAAATTGCCTAAGGATTCCCATTTGATGGGTGGGATGGAAACGAGGCCTTTTGGCTTCCAGTTCTGTGCCTTACTGGCCTTCCATGCTGTCTCCCCCAAAGGGATGAGATGCAAGTCACTCCTTTCTAGACTTTAAATTTCACTTAGGAAACAGTGTATGATAATGCAAAATATGTGCAAAACAAAGTTACGGATGACAAATTTTATGGGCATTCAAGAAAGGAGCCACAGAGTGATTTGGGGAAGACTAAAATGGCAGAGGGGAGGCTGGAACTGAATGTTAAAGAATAATGTGGTAGGCTGAATAATGCTCCCCAGAGATATCCGTGCTCTGAGGCCTGGCACTGTGAGTATGTAGGTTACATGGCGGGGGCTTAGGTTGCAGAGGGAATTAAGGTTGCTAACGAGCTGACTTGAGATGGAGAAATTATCCTGGGTTATCCAGGTGGGCCTGATGAAATCGCAAGGGCACAGGCAGGCAGGAGAGTAAGAGGAGGTGTGGCAAGGAACTAAAAGAATCAGAGTGATGTGATTTGAAAAAGACTTAACCAGCTGCTGCTGCTTTTAAGATGGAGGAAGAAGACACGAGCCAAGAAATGAAGGCATTTAGAAGCTGGAAAAGGCAAGAAAATAAATTCTCCTCCAGAATCTCCAGAAGAAACAGAGCCCTGTTGGCGCCTTGATTTTAGCCCAGTAAGACCAATTTTAGACTTCTGACATCCAAAACTGTAAGATAATAAATTTGTGTTGTTTTAAGCCACTTACATTTGAGTTTGTGGTAATTTGTTACAGCAGCAGTAGGAAATTTGCTGCTGTAATACAAATAGCCAGAACTTGGTTAAATGGAGAATTAAGCTGCAAGATATGAATCAGAGATGAGTATTGGCAGGAGTTGTCTTCCTAGAACAAAGAGTTCCCCTTGGGAGAAAACAATTGCTAACATGCATGGAGTGCATTTCTTGTTCTGGCCTAGTGTAAGTACTCCGACACACATTTGCAAGAATCCTATGAGGTTGGAACTAGTATTATACCCATTTACAGGTGAGAAGAGTCACTGTGGTGGTACCTGAGCTGACAGTAAGAATGATAATACAATACAGATGCATGTGACTGCAGTGCTAATGTGGAGGCCGCTTGCAGGCTATTGCGGCCCCTTCCCCAGCTGATGAGAGGCTCTCCCATATTTGCTAAAGATTAACCTAGCAGCAAGAGGCAGAAAGAATTAGTGTGTGGAGGGGACATGTGTAAATGTTTATACACTATTCACAATAGCCAAAAGGTGGAAATAATCCAAATGTCTACCAACTGATGAATGGGTATATCATAATAGAATATTATTCAGCAATAAAAAGGAATGGAGTCCTGATACAAGCTGCAACATGATAACCTTGGCAGCATTATGCTAAGTGAAAGAAACCAGTGACAAAGGACCACATATTGCATAATTCCATTCATATGAAGTGTTCAGGACAGGGACATGTATAGAAACAGAGAATGGATTTGTGGTTACTTTAGGCTTCAGGGAAGGGGAAAGGAGGAATGTAACTAAAGGGTACAGGGTTTCCTTTATAGTGATGAAAAATGCTCTAAAATGGACTGTGGTGCTGTTTGCACATACCTGTAAATGTAGCAAAATTCATTACATTGAACTCTTTAAAGGGGTAAATTGTGTAGTCTGTGAATTATATCTCAATAAAGTTATTAGCAAAAAAGAATTAGTAGAAGAGAAACTCAAAGTCAGAAGAATGCTCTATGCCACACTAAGATGTTGGACCCAGAGATGAGAGAATTGAAACTGTCAGCCAAGGGCAAGAGCTTGAACAGCAAGGCTGGTACCAAGCTGTTGCAGAAGCAGTGGACAGACAAACAGGCAGATGAGGCCTCAGGGAGCAGGTGGGTCAGCTGTCAAGGTGGACGCAAGTCCAAACCAGGCAGTCCTCTGACCCTTGGTTCCCTCACTCAAAAACCATGAGGTCAGATGTCGCTGTTCCCACTGTAATTACACTGAAGACCTGTAAAGATCCCTGAGGAAACTCTGCCCTGTAGTTTAGGATTAAGGTGAGGGGACTGGAGTCACAGACACTCCGGCTGAGAAGAAAAGAGATTGTAAGTAGTTGCCTGTTGGTTGGGCCACCAGACCAGATATATTCTAAAGCTTTCCCAGCTCTGATCTTGTAGTTTCTGATGGCAGACATAGATATCACAGCTGGGGCTCCTCCCTCAGAGCCTCTTCCTGGTGGCCTCTAGAACTAGTGATGAAGGTAGAGCATCCCAGGCTGATGAGGAATAGCCACACCTACAGGTGCTAAAGGTAGGAGGCTCCTGCCACACGAGGTAAAGAGGAGGTAGGCATGGGAGGGAGAGAATCAAAAGCAAAAGCTACATTTAGTTTATTGTATTCTAATGTGCATGTGATCAATAAACATTTGGGAAGTGCTAAACACTGTCCCAGGCATGAAGAGAGAGGTAAACAGAAGTACAAGGCTGCTTTCCCCATAGACCTTATATTTTAGAGCTGTGCAATCCAGGTACAGTCACTCATGTGACCTCTTGAAATGTGCTGGTCTCAATGGGAAGTGCTGGAAGTGCAAAACACACAGCAGAATTCAAAATGAAGACCAAAAAATGTAGCATATCTCACGAATACTCTTTTATATTGGTTACGCGTTGAAACGATTATAGTTTGGATATCATGGGCTAAATAAAATATACTATTTAAATTAATTTCACCTGTTTCCTTTTGCCTTTTTATATGTGGCTGCTGTAAAATGTGGTCACATAAATGGCTCATGTTGTATTCCTACTGGATATAGCTGTTCCAGTGAGAGATAGCGGCAAAAAGTGATAAATAAATACCACTATTTCAGGTAATGATACATGCTATGGAGATGAATAGAACAGGATCAGAGGATGGAAGGCCTAATGGAAGTTACTATTTTTGCCAGGAGATAATATCTGAACAAAGACTTGAATATAAGGGAGAGGGCGATGCTGTTGGAGGAGCAGCAGGGCAGTGTGGCTGGGGTGGGAGAGTATGGGAGGGGCTGAGGTCAGGCAAACCAGACCTTTGAGCAGCCTCGCAGGCTATGGTGCATGTGAACTTACAGGCCTTGGTGACAAACACAGGGCACAGGAAATGGAGAGAGCAAGGACAGAGATATCATGAGGCGCTGAGTCAGCGAGACTTGGTGGGTGCTAGGGGCTACCTGTTTGCCTAGTTTGGGACAGAGAGAGGACCTGTGATGAGTTTAGAATTCATGTCTGCTCTGGCTGAGTCTGAGTTGCTGCCATAAAATTCAAATGGAGATGTATGGTTCATATTTGGGGAGAAAGGTCTGGAGCTTAGAAGCGAGGCTGAGGTTGAAAAATACACAATTAGAGGTCATCTTGGAGGACACCCTTAAATTCGTGTACATAAACACATTCCAGAGGACCTGAGGGTGATGAGGGGCAGGAAAGGAGTGACAGTTGGTCAGATTTGGTTTGAGTCCTGGCTGTGCCACTTCCTACCATCCTGTACTTCTTACCATCGCCTGCGGGATGAATTATAGATGGCCACAGATCCTTTTGATGTTCCTCCCTTTTCCTCTCCCCAAATGTGAGCTGACCCTATGACTGTCCTGACCAGTGGGGTACAGAGGAAGTAATGCTCTATTGAGCCTAGGTCTAGACCTAAGAGGGGTGGCAGCGTCTGCCTCACTCTTCTGGAGTCTTGAAACTTATGCAAGAGATTTTTCTACCCTGAGGCTGCCGTGTTGTGAGCAAGTCCACACATGAAGAGGCTGGATGGAGAGACAGAGAGAGGTGCCCAAACAAGCCCCCAGCCATCTAAAACATTCCACCTGAGGACCCAAGCATCATGGAGCAGAGATTAGCTGTCCTTCCTCTGTCCTGTCTAGATTCCTGACCCACAAAATGGTGAGATATAAGAATAATAAACTGTTGTTTAAAGGTACTAAGTTTTGTAGTAGTTTGTTGTTCAGCAATAGATAAACAGAACAATATGTAAAATGAGATAATAATACATATCTTATTTGGTTGTTAGTAGGATATGAAATAGTAAGCACAGTTTCTGGCACTGACTAGATACTAAATAAATATTCCTTTGTTTCCCCTAATGCAACTTAAACTATAAAGTAAAAATCTGTTCAACCCTGTAGAATGGTATCTGATGGTGGAACAAAGGCATAATGGCCACCATAATGAGAAAGTATTTTCAGACCAAAATATGAAGCTGGCAATTAATTCCACAGAATATAACAGAAGTTATTATAGGGTAATTTAGTTATGGGAAGATTGGATCGGAGCAGAGAAGATGACCAGCAGTCAGCACAGATTATTTTCTGCTAACAGATCCCTGTTACAGAACTTTTTAAAAACAGTATAGCTTGAGTACTAATGATTACTAAGGCAAAGGGACAATAAATGTAGTAGCACCAGCAGCCATATCTCCTGGTGGTCTTGTGATAGATGATTGCTTATACCCAATATTATTACCGGTTTAATATTTACCTCAGTTGTTGTGCCATTCCAGCTGTTGTTAACAAAAATATTTATGGCTAGATTTTAAGGAACACAGATAATCGTCAACTAGAAAGCTTTAATATGCTTCCTAGGGACAGTGAAGTTGCTCAAAGTTCACAGCATGAAACTTAAAAATGAAATGAAATCCAGGATACAGAAATAAGGTGGTTTGCTCACATCTACATCTTTACAAATGGCATAGGATAAATTAAAGTCCTATTTTGTTTCATACATATTCTTTTAAATGTATGGAAATGGCTATCCTGAAATCATAGGCTATCTTTCCTATGCTAGATTACATATCTCCCCTTAGTCACACTGGTTTCAAATCACATTCTTCCGGTCACTCTTTCTATAATCTGTTCTACTTTAAAATTCTCTTTTGGATGTGTTGCCCTGGAAGGACCACCACAGGTGTGTAAGTACAGTACAGGGCATGGTGAGTGCATCCCATCTTTTTATCTGGAAATATCACATCACTGGATGTTCTGGCAGATTGTACCAACACTGAAGCCTTTTCTGTTATTTAATGTACCTATCATTATTTCTAGTTTTATGATGGCACAGATGTGGTCAATCATACTATCCCACCTCTTATCCAAATCATTTATAAAAATGTTGGATAAGACTGTGAAGAGGATGAGCCAATAGAGATCTCACTATATACTGACATTTGTTCATTAATCTATCCCACTGGGGGTGTTTATTCAACCAGTTATGTGTGAATCACCCAACACTGTCACCCAGCCCACATTTTTCCCCATCTGTTTATGGGAATATTTGCTTTAGTTCTTTACCACATATCATCTGCTTTTGTTCTGTTACAATAGCTGATGTTATTTGCTTGACTGTGTCACATGTGCTATTGCAAGCAGGGGCCACGACCTGCTTTTTTTTGTTGTTGTTGCCCCCATGTTGAACATGTGAGAAGTAGTGGATTTTCAGCCATACCACTCAATCGATATGATTGTTTTCTTATTTATTTATGTCTATTCTGAACCTATAACATATTTTTTGTTCGTAATTATGAAATTGAAGAATGCGTGAAAAAAAAACTCAATTTGATTTAAATTCTTGTTTTAAGTGAATTGACTACATTTAACCCAAGGTGAATACTTAATAGGGGGATTATAGAGAATTATACAAGGCAGGGAAGAGCAGGTATGCCTTAGGCTTCTTGGGGAGAGAACCACTTTGTAAAGATGGGAGACAAGGTGCAGCTCCAAAAAGTAAATCTGCTCACTTGAGATGGGCTGGAGGCGAGGAGACTTTGGTTGTGCTCTGAAGCATGAAATAATCAGATCAGGTGAACCTAGTAAGATTTCAGAGATTCAGTGAGTAGAAATCTTTTGTCAACATGCTGTTTAGCCACTGAAAGCAGAAACAGTCAAAGCAGATTCAGCAAGGCCATATTAAGAAGAGATCATTTTAGTAGTTCTAAATCTTTGTTTATTTTACTCTATTTTTATTGTTTGATTTATTAATGACCAATAAATGAATTTTTAAATTTATGTTTTGCTCTGATGAAATCAATATTTACTGAGGCAGTATTCAATTGTGATTGAGTCTCTGGAGTAAATTACCTAGATTCAAATCCCCTGCTACTCCATCTATTAGAGTGGGTGGATTATTTAATATCTTGACACCCCAGTTTCATCATCTGTAAAGTGGAGGAACTGATTTATGGTGGTTGTTGGAAGGATTAAATTAGATAAGACACGTAGAGTGCTTAGAACAATGCCTGGCACATAGGCATTGCTAATTAGGTGACAAATATTATTGTTTATTTTAAATACTCAGGCGATATTTTCTTAGAGTTCTACATATTCAAATCCTGAAGTTCATTTTTAAATTGAAATAGCTGCTACCTTCAAGAAATGCATGCAGAGACAAATAAATTGGTGAAGAACTAATTAGGAAGAAAAAATTTTGGAATCTTGTTAGGACTTGCCCCAACTTTCAAATAGCAAAATCAAGGTCACTGAAAAATCACAGAAAGTAGATATATGGACCTGTATTATTTATGCCAGTAATGCTCAGATTTTATAATATTACCTGATGTCCCCCTGCACTCCAACTTCAGAAAGTTAGATTCAGGAGTCTTAGATGAAGATTCAGAAGCCAAAATTTTTAAGAAGCATTACTAATATGTCTTAACCTTCCTTCTTCTTTCCTTCCCTCCTTTTCTTTCTTATTCCTTCCTTCTTCTCTTCCCTTTTATTCATTATTCATTCATTCATTCATTCATTCACTTATTCCCTCATTCACTCATTTATTCATTCATTCATCTATGGTGCCTAGCATCTGTTTTCCTTTCCTAAGTTTATGGAATCCACAAGTCAAACAGATCAGACGTTTGTTCACCTTGAACCCTGGCAATGAAGGTATAGATGTATGGCTTAAACCTGGTCACTGAATACTCCTAGCAGAGACCTGGAATTTAGTGTAAGAGGGGCAAGGACATGGGGATAGTTTAGGATTTAAAGCTATGGTGACAATGATGGAAGAAGGAAAGGTACTCACGGCTGATTCTTTACAAGCTTCCATCAGTCACATCTAGTTTTTAAACCTGGCTCTCCAGGCTTCCCCCCAGTTCTCTGAGTTACTTCACAGCTTTCTGAAACCTCCTCTTCCTGTTGTGTATAATCAAGAATACTGAGTAGTTCATATGTGGTCCACACGTAAGGTGAGTACTGCCTGATGGAATATTCTGAACATTACTGATCTCAATTATTTTACAAACAATTCCTCAATTTGACTACTAATACCAGTGTTATTGTTGTTCTAATACTATCTAGATTCCACCTGAGATACTTCTATACTTTATGATATTATTAAATATGAGAGATAACATGCTTTCTAAATAATCTCCTCAAACCAGTTCTTAGTCTTTGCATTGTAAAACATAAATCCCATGACCCCCCGGCTGTATTTTTGATCATTCTAGAATAGTTATTATTTAGTAATGTACCATCAATAGAATAAATAGATAAATTTAGATAAATAACACATTGGTTTCAAGAGCATTTCAGAAAAAACTATAGAGCTGAAAAATATGACACATAGGAAAGTATAAATAATAACATTAAAACAAATACCCATTTACCCACCTTCCAACTTAAGAGATAGAACACAAACCTCTGAAGGCACCTTAAGTAACTTTGAAGGTAAAGGTATCTTAAGCTCTTTCCCAAAAAAGTTCCCTCTCTTCCCAATAATTCACCTTCCTGAATTTTGTTTTCATCAATTTATGCTTTTTATAATTTCATTATATACATATGTGTCTGAAATAACTAAATATTTAGTTTTGTCTTTTTTTTGTACATTACATGTATTCTTTTAGCCCTTGCTTCTCTCATTCTGTGTTTTACTTCTGAGATTAATCTATTCTAATGTATGTAGCTGTGGTTTATTTGTATACTGTTTCATGGAATAAGCATGCCACAATATATTTATCTATCTTATTGTTTGAATATTTGATGTTGATTTACGTTTATTATTGATGGATATTATTTTTAAATTTTGCTATTCAATGATGCTATGAAGATTTCTGTAAATATATTATGGTGTACATGAAAGTTTCTCTATGATATATTACTAAGAATGAAATTGGTGGGTGACATTTTGAACTTATTAGACAATGTTATGTTTCTAAAATGGTTATAACAATTTATACTTCTATCAGAAGAGTTTAAAATGTTTACCTAATTATCCTTTAATCTTTTGTCATATTTATTCCTGATAATTTACATTCTTGTTGCTTTTTTAATTTGTATTTTTTTTTTGTATTTTTACTGTTAATTACTGAAGTATAGGTATGCAGTTGACTTTTGTATGCTGGTTTTGTGTCTAGCAACCGTAGTAAACTCAGGTTCATTTGGGTTTTCTGGGATAGACAATCCTATTTGAAATTTTTGTCAATTTTGTTTTTTACTCTGCAGTTCTTACACCTTTTATTTCTTTTTCTTGTCTTATTTCACAATGTAGAATCTGCAATAAACTATTCATTAGAAATGGCAATGGCAAGCATCTTTGTCTTATTTGATTTTAAGAGAAATGCTTTTAATATTTCACCATTTAGTATGAATATGCTATATAAGGAAATTTTATATTATCACTTTGCTAAGAGTATTTTTAAAAATCATGAACAATTGTTGCTAGTTTCTAACTTACACCAACTTTAAAGTATTCAGAATATTTTCTGGATTTTCCACTTTTCTTTTCTCCTTAAAGCCTGAAATATTACTTTCATAATTAAATGCTAAGCTAATATTTAAACTCATTCATTCATTCATTCATTCATTTACCCTTCAAAACTTCATTGAATGCCTATGAACTGTGAGGTACCAAGAGAACACAGGAGTCTACTGAGTAGGACAAGAAGTACATCAGCAATTAATAGAGATTTCCTGTCAGCACTTCATGATTCCTTTAGGGTTTGGCATTTTTCTTCAGAGCTAAGAAGCCAAAGGAGAAGGAGCCAGCCAAAGAAATAACATTTTAAAATGGTCTTAAGGCCATAGGAGGTAGAAAGAATTACTGCCCTGTGGAGAGGTCTCTAGCAAACACCAAGGAATAATGCAGCCAAGAAGCCAAGCAGAACTAATTCTCAAAGTCATCAGCATTTAGAGCTACAAGAGACCCTAGGGCCATTTGCTTGAATCAAATGGTGCTCTTTTGGACAGCTTGCATATTTCAGCCAAGGATGAAAAATTTCACAGAAAACTCTGACCACTGTTTGTAGGCTACGTTGTTAGAATGACTTTTCTTAAATTGAGGTGAACTTTCATTCCTGGTGTTCTTTTTCAAATGGTTTCATGTGCCCTATGCATCCACCAGAAAATGTCTCCTGCCTCTCTATATGCTGGCCATCCACAGCATAGAATGCAGGTATGATGTCTCCTCCAGACTTCTCCAGTCTGACTAAGCACCCTCAGTTCCTTGAAAAGCTCTTCATGAGAATTCTTTCCTAACTGCTCACCATTCTCACCATTCTCTCTGGACATACTGCACTTGTCATCATCTCTCCTCAAACTTAGTGCTAGAGTAATATGAACTTCTCCATGAGCAAGTAGATCAGTGGTCAGTGCCAGGGGAAGCTGACATCTACCTGTATTCCTCACTCCTACCAATTTCCTCTGTTCTCCCCATCTTCATTCTCTGAGTCAATCTTTACTTTTCCCTTTCAAAACTTGGGTACCTGGGAGAGAGACATAGGTGTCATAAGAAGTAAAGGTGATCCAAAAGAATACACATCCATTTCTGAGAAGGATAATGGACTGTGTGAATAAGCAACTGCCCTAATATTCAGGATAACAGTTCTCTATATGCTAAGACATTGAAAAACTTCTCTCCGTAGGCCCAGGCAACAGTGAATTTCTGTTTGTTGTAACAATAACCATTGCTTGTGGAATGCAAATGTCAAATATATATAATATCAAAATGTGATATCAGAAGTAGTCTTGGCTGAATCACCTAACTTATTCATTCTTCAGTTTCTTCTTCCATTCACTCAGTTTCTTCTTTAACTTCAACACAGGTATGGCAGTAATGACCACTTGCAAATCTACCCGCCAGAAAGAGATACACATGTTGAATCTTTGTAAGTTGTGATCTGCAATACATATATAGGACGTTGTTGTCACAGTGAGTGTGGTTTTGGCAGATAACAAGAGAATATTGTCAAAATAACAAAATCCAACTCAAATAGGTATAGCCTTTGCATTTTTAAACTTCTCCAAATGAATTGCTGAGAATTTTTAGATATAGGATGCTCTAGAGGCCATTGAGGCTCTCAGAATAACATTTCAAACATTTATTTCTCACTCTTCATTAAGTGTGGTTACCTTATGGCCTAACTGGAGCATATATCTAATTTCCTATTTGGAAACAGACATCATTTTCATCATTAACTCTATTAGTTGCTCATCCTCCAACTTGTGACTTTTTCTCTTATAGATGAGAACACTTCTACATTACAAGCAGAAGTGCCCCAAAAACCCAGGTTTAGCTCCTGAGGTCCCGGTTCCTGCTATGATTTCTTGTGCCTGCTGCCCTCATGAGGTTCTCGGCTTCAATCCATTTCAGCTCTGAATGTCCAAGAAGAATAATAGGCACACATACAGCCAAACAAGATAAAAATTGACTAGTGTGGGCCAATGCAGAAAAGTCTCTAAAGGGAACATCCTAGCCTTTTGAAGGTTGTAAATAATGAAGATAATTTTCCTATGCTTTATGCAAGTATAATTTTTTGGTGGTAAACAGTAAGATGATACATATGTATATTTCCTATCCAAAACTGCATGCAACTGGCATTTGGAATATTGTAATTATAGCCTGATCAGGCTTTTTGTAGGTGCCAAAATTGATTTCTTGACTGAATTATTTTGCGATAGACTTAAATCACTAATTGTACACCTAAACAAAATTGAGTGTGAACAAATCAAATAACTTATTTTACCTTGGATAATAATTTATTGATGCAAATAAAACTCCTTAATTAAATCTGGCATAGCCAGGCCTGTAGAGGCCCACAAAAAGGCATTCTGTCACCCAGCTTTAGTGATTATTTTAATTTTAGAATAATGCTCTGCTATTCTTAGAGAAAATTGTGTATCTATTAAGGACTGTAGAGGAAGTGAGTTGTTTGAGTTCAATACCTCTTCGGATCCCAGATGGATTTAAGACAGATTTTTTTGGAAGAAGTGCTAATCATTTATACAATATAATTAAATACATCCAAAATTGAAACTCTCATTACTATTTCTGAAAATAGTCTCTTAATTTAGAACCGTCTACAGTCTCTCAACAAGGGAAAAAATGGGTGAGAAGTAGACAAACGCTTTAATTCTGATCAATACATGTTAGATATGTGGTCAAAGAGAAACCATTTAAATGCATGTCTAGTTTCTTAAGGCTGCTATAACAAAATATCACAAACCGTGTGGCTTAAAACAACAGAAATTTATTATCTTCTAGTTCTAGAGGCTAGATGTCCAAAATCAAGGTGTCAGGAGGACCCTGCTCCTTCTGAAACTGTAGGGGGATCCTTCCTTGCCTCTTCTAGCTTCTAGTGGCTTGTTCATAAGCTTTGGTGTACCTTGGCTTGCAACTGCATAACTCCCATTTCTGCCTTCATCATCACATGACTTTCTCCTTGTGTGTGTCTTTATTTTCACGTGGTCATCATTTTATAAGGACACCAGTCATACTCGTCTAAGTTTCACCTTACTCTAATATGACCTCATTTTAACTAATTACATCTGCAATGACCCTATTTCCAAATAAAGTCACATTCTAAGGGACTGGGGCTTAAGATTTTAACATAGCTTTTTTTTTGGCGGGGGGACACAATTCAACCCATAACAATAAGAAAAATTTATTTTAGACTTAATTTTTGTATATCTACTCAGGGAGGCAAACACAAATTTAATGAACAACTCACTACAAATAAGAATTGCTTTATATATTCTCAACATCCTTTAGTTCCCATTAATTGTGGGTCTGATCCAATATAAAAACTGTTCACTACCTTGAGGTATGGAAAAGGATGTTATAAAATGATGGCAACTTCTTACTGTTTGCACCAAGATTAGGACAAGAAGAACGAGGATTCAGCTGCAGTGGGAAAACATTAAGGCAATATTAATTTGAGTGAAAATGGTATAACACTGCAATATCTTCACAGGGAATTCTGCACTAGTCTCTTTCTCTGGTAGGTTGGCAGGTTCCTATCTGCTAGAGATGGATCAAGTGGAGACATTTCTAGAAGAAAGATGATGGTTTAGTTCAGGTTTTCATATTATGTTTCACAGAACCCCTGAAACCACACAATGATATATGTGGTTCTTGAGAGTGTGACCAGCAGCAGACACAAATTAATATTTGCAAATTCCTTTACTCTATAAATGAGAAAGGACTTATTCTGTCCTGCATTTCTACAGTTACCATGTATGTTTGGGTCCATCAGGCTTTTTATTCACTCCAGAGGTTTTTTCCCTCTTGAGTCTTCGGCTTGTAACTAGGCTATCTCCCACTAGTGATGACTTGGTAATGTTTTTATGGTCCAGATAGCTAGGTTCCCCTGTGTAAATATAGTGATTTTTTTCTTATAGTCTAGTGTGTTTGTGTGTTGCATGTTGTGTTGTGTGTGTGAGTCTGTGTGTATACACAACCAGACAACACAAGCATATATTCTCAAAGTACAGAAGAAAGACAGATGGCTCCCTCTGCTTTTCTAAGCTTCTGTACTATGCCTCACATTGTCAGCTCTAAAAACCTATAGTACTGTCCTATTGAATGAATTGGACTTGATAAGTGTGAAATTAAAAAATAGCTCCCTTCCGAGATTTGACTTTGGGTGGTGAACACACAATGCAATATACAGATGATGTATTATAGAATTGTACACTTGAAACCTGTGTAATTTTATTAACCAATGTCACTCCAATAAATTTGATTAAAATAAATAAAATAGCTCTCTTTGCTACCACATATATACCCACACACAAGTTACTCTTCTGGATGATTCTCCTCCAAGTTTGGTTGGAATCTTGCTTTTCTGGCTCATATCAGATATTAATAAATAGTCTCCTGTCACAGCTGCAGCTATTGCCTTAGTTTGGGAACCTCTGAAAGCAGAGCCTGAGACAAGGGCTTGCGAGCAGTCACTTTACATGGGAGGTGAACTGAACTGGGAGGCGGGAGTGAGAGCACAAGGAGGGTGATACAGGAAAAGAGGTAATGTAAAAATAATGGCATATTATTGAGATCATGGTATGAGCAATGGGGGATTGATTCTGATGGGATCCCTGGGAAGTGTCCAGGATGCCTGAGGGATTGGAGATGAGAGTATTTCTTCACTGGTTCCTATTTCCCATTGGTTGAAGATTGTCTCTGTGTGGTAATACTCCCCCACTTCTGGTCTGTGTTGAGCATGGGCTAAATGGGCTCAAAGGTCTTCTGAGAAGGCTCTGAAGCAGAAAGTAGAATAAAAATGTGTTGCATGGAACTATCTATCCACTGTAGCTATGGCTGTAATCAGAGGAGGGTCAAAAGGATGTCATGTAGACCATCAAGAACATCTTCTACTGTCCACTTCTTGCACTGCTTAGATCCACCCATGCTGTACAGTAGGTCCACTCTTTTATTATATCTTCAAGGTGATGGCAGGCTATGGTCTTTTAAAATTATATGTCTCAAGATAAAGTACCAACTAGTACATCTGGGTCGGAGGCCATAATTAAGTTCCTCCTCTCCTTTCTCTACCACCCATTCTAGATTTCTCTTACCCATAGTGGTACCTTAGCTGATTAGATTGTTTGCCTAGTAGAGTAACCCAGGAACCTGGTGAAGTTTGAGCTTGTTGGTGTGTTACCATTGTCAATCCATGGTTGTGTAACCAATCTATCCGTGAACCAGAAACAAGCTGTATTTTCCCTCCTCCATCAGTTAATCATAAAGGATCTCACCCCTTCCACCCATAGGTATAGATGTAAGCTGATAGGTAAGTGGCATGGAAACCTGGGCCATTTTGTGCCCTCTGGACTTGTTTAGACCTGATTCTAAATGCACCATTTCAATCATGTGTCTGACCAACTTGATGGATCTGACAATTTCTAGCTAATGATTAGCAGTTCCAGTTACATAATCACTTGATGCTCCATTTTTAGTTTGATCTCTGCAAACCCATTATCATATCAGGAGCTGGTTTTTAAGTGGTGAGTGCTTATACAATAAATAAACTATTTATACAATAAATAGTTCCTTGAATGGCATACATATGACTTTGCTCTAGAATACTGGGCATTCTACACTGCGAATTTCCTATTAGGGCTTGTCTAAGATTCCTCATAGCTTCCTTTCCTAGCATTAATAAATCTGCTGAATTGCATGCTCTCAATAGCAGGGTAGGTTGCATTGAAGCCTAGAATTTCTATAGAGTTGTCTTATACTTTGGGCTTCACTCAAAACTGGCTCCTAAGAAATGAGCCAAAGAAATAATCTCAACTGCAATACAGGCTACCTCCAAATCTCCAAAGTGCCCTACCAAATTATGTAACTTTTTATACAAGGGTAGCCTTTTACTTTAGAGCGTATGCCTCAGACCATAATCTTTAAAGAGTTTATGTCCTCATGTGTTTCACTCTGGCATCCAAAGTAACACAGGCTGTTCACCATGTCCAATTAGCATAATACCAATAATACAGTAGACTAACATGATATTTTTGGGGTTGTCAGAATGACAGAGAACAGGAGAATGAATTTATCCATGGGGAAAGACAGTGAATTTGGACTTCCATCCTTTCAATGTAAAATGAAATACCTTTGATCATCTTACATGGGAAGTTTGGCGAGAACTCATTTGATGGATAGATAGCCACAATCCAAGTACCAAGGGCCATGTTGATCTGTTCCAATAAAGATGCCACATCTAATTCAGCAGCTACAATTAGGAAAATGATTTGAATAAGTTTTTGGTAGTCTACCACCATTCATGAAAATCCATCTGATTTTTGCAGAGGCTGTATAGGTAATTTGAATGGGGGTATGATGGAGACCCTGACTCCCCATTCATTAAGTTTCTGAGAATGGCACCAGTCTCAGCCATTCCACCTGGATTTGCTATTTTATCTACAGGGGCACTTTCCTGAGTTTCCACTTGTTCCTTCCTGTCTCCTTGGTTCTTACTCCGCATGCCAACACACCAATGTGAGCATTCTGTCAGCTTCCAAATCTATACATTCCAATTGTACATCCTGGGACAGAGGAAACGACTACAGGGTGGGTCCTCAGACTTCAGAACCACTTTGGAGCCTGCCTTGGTAAGCACTCCATCTACTACCTGTCCTCCACAATCCTCATTCTAACTAGCAGGCATCATGACATCTGAGGTTTCACTGATGTCAATATCAGCTTAGGTTTCACTGATGTCAACTCTAAAAAAATCTGAGTATTCTCCTTTTCCTAGTGTAAGGTTACACAGGTCCCTTTAGGGAAGGTTTACACCATTGTAGGGTCTTTTCTCAAGGGGACCTAGTTTCCCTCAATTAATGGGTCTGGGAACTGGGTGGAGGATTATCATTTTTCCTTTTGGCAGCTGACATCAGCTCTCTGCTTATCTGACTTTAATCTTTTTTTTTTTTTCTTCTGGTTATCCAAGTCAAGAAATATTCTTATTATCTGCTCATCTATCTTTCCTCTAGAAATAGCACATCCCCGTAAATAGCCTTTAGCCTCTGCCACAAGTCCCTGTAAATAAGGACCCTGGTTGTCACTCTGACCTTGCTGCCTATTGTGGTAATGGTTTTCACTTTGCCTCTGATGGTTAAATACTACTACTTGGCCTCTGCTACTCCAAGATACTTTCATCCTTGTTAATATCAGGGAGCTCATTTCCATGTCAGTATTTTCTACGATGAGCCACTGACTGTAGAAGACAGCTACCACTGTGACTCTTGACAGTGCTGGTGACCACCTTCCACCAGCAAGTTTATTATTTCTTTGATAAGGGTATGCCCTCTGGGCCTCCCAGGGAACAGAGTCAGGGTCTCTGATCTCATGTTGCAAATCTTCCCTGGACTTTTGACTTCTTCTGACCTCTTCTTCAATACAATGCCAAGGAAGATATGGTATTATTTTCTTATTTACTACAGGCCACCATTGTATCCAAGCATCAAGGGACCTCCCACCAGGATGTTAGAACTGGCAGTTATCCTTCTGAGGGCATTAAATCACAGGAGAATATCAATAAGCTTTCTACTATTCATTCTTATGTGTACTCTGTCTGGTCTAACACTCTCTAGATTCAAACCTGTATATCTTTTTCTGGCTTCTGTTGCTATAGGTAAGGCCCTTCAACTCTTGGTGACTAAGTCATTCCTTTTGTAATATAGCCTGCATTTTCCTCTCTGAGGCTCTGTTGAGAACTACCCTAGTTAGTAGTCTGGTGGTGATGAGGGGAGGTGAGGATGGATCTTGTGAAGGACAGGCATCATTTTGTAAGCAGCCCTCTCAGGTGTGGACTTTTTATGGTATCCAGGTAATGAGAGGCTGATTTATTCTAGCACAGAGAGGGGACTGCTTCTTCTGCCCCAGAGAGATCAGAGAATCCAAGGGTTCAAAGTTCTCAGATTCACCTCAGTGAGAGTCATGACACTGAACTCTAACTGGAGCATTTAGTCTCTATGTATAGGTTATATAGGTTTCTGCCCAAATGTCTTCCATAATGCTAGACAGAGGGACATAGTGGGAAGAGTCGATTTCTCCTAGCAGCACTCAGGATGGAATTACCTTACTTCAAGTATATAGTGAATTTACCAAGACCATTTATTTAAAGCCAAGAGAGATGAGGCAATGGGATGCTTAAAACTGGGCCATAAGGGTTTATGTGGCTACTGGTCAGGGTAGAAAAGATGGCCAGCATAGCCAGAGTTATGAAGAATAGTTAGTGGAGGAACAGTGATGCTAAGATTACGTGACTATGGAAAAGACTATGTGAAAACAAGCCTCCTTAGCAGTGTAACGAAATACCCAAATGTGCAAATGCAAATATGACCATGTTATTGAAGAAGGTTACAAAGAAACAGGAAACTTCTGCTTCTAACTATAATGGTCTAACTTGTATCAGACAAGCAGTTTAGCCTTCCTTCTGAAAATAACTAAAAAAGTGGGATAAGATAAAAAAAATAGCCCTTGGAGACAAAAATAGATACCAAAGCAGCCAGGATTTGAGGGGCCGAGATCCCAGAGAAAAGAGAAATCATTGATGTCAGTCAAACATTTCTCACGGCTTTTCCTCTTGAGGCATTTGATGATTCCTAAAATGGTGCCAGATTGAGAGGTAAGAAGCTAAGAAGAAAGCCTCCACTAAAAGGCAGAGAAGCTGAATGAAGCTAGCCAGAATTTCACAGGACTGTGGAGAAGAAGGTTGGGTTTTAAGACCACCAAAGCAATGAAAACTTAAGGAGCTAAAATCTTGGAACAGAAGGAAACACAGAGATGAGTCTGGTGTACTCTGTTGTTTTTCTCTTGAGAGATTTGCCAATTTATTTGTAGCAAAAAAGCTGAGAAGACAAGCAGAAAGTGATAACTATGAGCCTGAGAAGCTAAACAGAGATTTCAACAGTCTCGTAATATTGGAAAGACAAGACTTTGGATTCAGGGACTGCCAATGAAGGTAGGAATAATTCGATTCAGGGGCTGCAGGACTGAAGATAGCAATAATTGGTATGCTGGAAAATAAGGTGTGATGACTTTTTCCATCTCCACTGCTGGCTCTCTATTTCAAGCCACCATCTTCTCTTGACTGGGTTAATGCATAGCCTTCTACCTGGTTTCCCTGCTATCATTTTAGTCCCCTGAAATCTATTTTTTAACACTCACCAGAAGATCCTTTTGAAACAAATGTTAATCAAGTCACTGCTCTTCCTAAAATCCTCCGATTACTTCCCATCTGTCCCAGGATAAAGGCAAAAGAAGTCCTTCCCTGCTGCATCTGTCCCCTCAGTCATCCTATTACAGCCACACAGGTCTCCTGCTGTCCTCAAACATACCAGGCACACTTTTGCCTTAGGCCTTCTCCCTGACAGTTTCCTCTGCCTGGCTTGTGCTTGCACTCCTTCAAGTCTTGATCTGGTATCTCCTTCTCTATATACTTTTCAGGTACTCTTGGTTCGCTCTGCTTTTTATCCCTTTCCATAGTACTTACCACTTTATGACAATATATAATGCATATATTTATAGCTTATTATTTCTCTTCCCTGTATGATTATTAACATGAGAATGGGATGGTTTTTTGTTTACTGATGTATTTACACATAGAATAGTGCTTGACACATAATAGATGTTCAGTAAATATTTGTTTAATGCAGAAGCAATCTGAGGATAAATGGGTAACTATAAACCAAACTTGTGCCAGACCTTAGAATTTTATCTTTTAGCCACTGGTCTTTACAAGCTGTAACTAAACATACATGTGTATATCAATAAATGTAAGCATTCTCAATGAATCTGCTTCAAATTCCATTAAACATTCCTGTTCAATCTGTCATAATCATAAGAGATTTGACACTAAGTAGAATTAGGTTTGCATCCTCTCTCTATTGTTAGCCACTCATTGGACACTGAGCAAGATGCTGAATGCCTTTGTGTCTCAGTTTCCTTGTCTGTCAGATGAGAATAATAATGGCAATCATGTAGGAAATGATATGGAATGTGTAAGCCTGTGGGTCCTCTCATGCATTCAGAACTATTTATTGCATACTTATTTTGTTCTAGGTCCTCTCCTAGGCACTGGGGGACAATTGATTAATTCTTCGCTCAATATTTTGAGTGTCACATCTTGTACTAGTAACTGAGGAAACTGCACTATATGAGATAGTCATGGAGATTGCATTGTAGAGGAGGGAGTAGACGTTAAGCAACATATAATAAGTAAATATATAGTTAGTTAGATAGTGACGGATGTGTTGGACAAAAATCCAGGGGAGGGAAGAGGGCTAGAAAAATGTGTGCATGTGAGGGGGAAGAGGATTTTGCAACCTTCCCACCATGGAAAACTTGACCTTGATGACTGAGACATGAAGCCTGCCCTCAGTGGAGCATACAGCGGAGTACACTTCTCCAGTACACAGCAGACACAGCTTAGCACTCCATGGATTGTGTCTGCTGTGCTTGCTGATGATGCTTTTGTTACTGAGGGAGAAACATCTGAACTTAATGTGCCATGTGAGCCTGTGTCACTCGTGCTTGGTCACTGGTCACTGACCCAGTGTTTTTGCTGTGTCTCTGACACACGTGTCTACATAGCCTTGTAAAGGTACCAGGTCTCCTGGTCTCACACCAGTAGATATTTTTCTTCTACAGTGAAGGCTGTGACAAAGGCTGAGTATTTACAGAATGGCAGAGAATTGCCTTCATGCCTATTCCTAAATCTGTACAATTTGACAGCTTGGGTAGAGCCAGGTCCAGGGTGTATAAACGCTCATTTTAGGACTGTCGTATAGGAGCACAGACGTTCTAGAAAAAGAAAGAAATCCATTATTTCCCTTAATGGATGTTATAGAAAGCTTCTACTAAATAGTGCACAAAATAAACTCAAAACAATTCTCTGTGCTGAGTTTATGATGCAGTCTATGGCTCCCATAAGAGAATAAATGATAATGTAGAGAAGAATATTTACCAAAACCAAAAGTGGGAGTCATTTATTTAGTCATTAACTGAGACTAGTAATGTTAAAATTATTGTGCTAAAGAAATTCATTTCTTAAATACATAAATATCATCAAGCACATAGCTTAAAGTTTCGGTTTTAATGGTTTGTTTAAAAAAAGAAAAAATTAAAACACCCTAAATCTA
This sequence comes from Eidolon dupreanum, assembly GCA_028627145.1. Taxonomy (NCBI): domain Eukaryota; kingdom Metazoa; phylum Chordata; class Mammalia; order Chiroptera; family Pteropodidae; genus Eidolon; species Eidolon dupreanum. The sequence goes on along the minus strand of CM053502.1, from coordinate 76,178,761 downwards.
ATAGAGTTTCATTTTGGGGAGCCAGTAACATTTCCATGGACAAAGAGATTGGGTGAAGAGGTACTAGAAGTAATAGGGCCTCATATGAGAAGACTTGAACTTCCTAAGGGGACTTCACCAGAGAAGCTGTCATTTACAGAACAGCTGTAGAAATAACAGACCCTTCATTCAATCTGGAACTTTCTCCTCTCTTGTCTGTGCCTATCCCCATCCTTCTTTTCTCTCTCCTTAGGACTGAGATCAGCTTCCACAAACCCCAGGCAACAGTCCCTGAATGTCTCAGCCCAGCCTTCTATCTTTTCTCCACCCATCTGTAATGCTGATAATCTGAGCTACACAACATATTTCCTTATTTTTCCACACATGCATGTCTTGCCTGTCCTAACAAAACACAAAACAGATCCTCAAAAGCAAGGTAGCACCATGCTTCCTGTAGGTATCCCCAATCATTCTTGGCATCATCTGGACACTTCATTTATGTTAAGTAATTTGATATAATTTAAAACTCCGGTATTACTGTACTTTATTTTGCCACCAAAACTTTCCCAAGCATCTGCTTACTCTGAGTTCATGAGACACCGACCCGCTTTTACCTGAGATCTCTTCTGGAAAATAAAACAAGGATTTCTAAATCTTTACTGTCTTCTCTCTTCAGAGCTATAATGTCTTAAGTAGATATAATTACCACAGGAAAATAGAAAACCATGAAATGTCCTACAGGAGGGTCCTGATTGATAGACCCAGTGTTGGAAGTATGGGGGAGAAAATCATATTTTAAATAATTTGTTTTATCTTTCTTAGTTAAAAAGAAATATGTATTCATGTTGGGAAAAGTAGAAAATAAAAATAGGCAAAAGAAGAAAATAAAACTATGGATAAACGTACTCCAGATGTAACCACTACTCACAGTTCAGTTGCTATCCTTCAAGCCTTTTGTATTTGTATACATACATATGTATTTTCCTTTCCAAAAATAGAATCATTTTGAACATATTGTTTTATAACATGCTTTTTCACTTACATTTTTCAAATATATTTTGAATATCTTCTCATATGATTGAATTTTCTCGTGCACATGATTCAAAATGACTAATTTTTCTGGACTTCTTTTTGTCACATCCTCTATGCAATATGGTGGCAAATCCTGTTGACTCTACTTTCACAACAGATCCAGAATTTTGCCATTGTTTCAACCCTGGTCCAAGGAACCCTCAAAATTTTGCAACATCTTTCTAACAGATCTCCTCCCCCTTAAGTCTGTCATCAACATAGCAGCAAGAGCTATCATTTGAAAACTTGAGTCAGACCATGTTCTCCCTCTGCCCTAAACCCTCCCCAGATTTCTCTCTCCCACAGGGCACATTTCAAAGTTCTTACTGTGATCAAAAAGGCTTTAGTAGATCTGCCTACCCTTACTTACCTCTCTTTCCCTCTTACTCACTCTCCTTTGGCTGCAGTGACTTCCTCGCTGTTGCTTAAATGTGTTCCAAGCCTTTGTTTTGGGCCATACATTTGCTGCTCCTTCTTTCTAGAACACTCGGGAATATTCTCTTCCCCAGTATCTATACAGCTTCCTCCTTTGCCTCTTTCAAGTTTCACTTAAATGTTTAAGGTCCTATTGCTATGTAACAAACCACTCTAAAATTAAATACAAAATAACTGTTTTTTTTTTTTTAATGCTCATGAACTCTGTGGGTCAGGAATTTGGACAGAACAAAACAGAGACAGCTTGTCTTTGTTCCCCATACTGGGGCCAGGCCTGGGAGGGGCCTTGCATGGCTGGAGTTGAATCATCTGGAGGCATCTAGGGTCACATGTATGGTGAATGATGCTGGCTGTCAGCTGGGATCTCAGCTGGGGTTGCAGGTGGAACGCCCACATTTGGCCTCTCTGGGTGGTTGGGACATCTACATAGTATGGTGGCCTCTGTGCAGTAGAACTTCTTACATGGCTGTTTAAGTCTCTAAAAGCCAGTGTCCACAAAGAGCAAGTGACATCCTCTTTTCTGACCTAACCCAGGATATCAGGCCGAGTTCAAATCCACCCAGATTTAACACGAGGAAATATAAACTTCTTCCCTCTTGATGAGAGGAGTATCAGGGAATTTGCAGCCATTTTTTAAATAGCAGCTTTAGGTTCATAGCAAAGTTGTGTGGAAAGTGCAAAGATTTCCTATATATTCCCTGCCCCAGCATGCATAGCTTCCCCGACTGTCAGCATTCCTCACCAGAGTGGTACATTTGTTACAATTGAACTTAAATTGACACATCATTACCACAAAAAATAGGTAGTTTCCATTAGGGTTCACTCTTGGTGTTGTACATTCTATGGATTTTGCAAATATATAATGACATGTATCCACCATCTAGTATCACATAGAATATTTTCACTGCTCTAAAAATCCTCTGTGCTCCACCTATTCATCCATCTTTTCCCTATAACTCCTGGCAACCACTGATCCTTTTATTGTCTCCATAGTTTTGCCTTTTCCAGAATTTCTTATGGTTGGAATTATACATTATGTAGCCCTTTCAGATTAGCTTCTTTCACTTAGTAATGCGCTTTTAAGTTTCCTTCATGTTTTTTCATGGCTTGATAGCTCATTTATTTTTAGTACTGAATAATAGTCCAATGTTTGGATATAACAGTTTATCCATTCACCCATTGAAGGATATAGTGGTTGCCTCCAAGTTTTGGCAATTATGAATAAAGTTGCTACAAACATCCATGTGCAGGTTTTTGTGTGGAGATATGTTTGCAATTCCTTTGAGCATATATCAAGGAGAACAAATGCTGGATCATATAGTAAGAGTATTTTTAGTTTTGTAAGGAACTGCCAAACTGTCTTCCATAGTGGCTGTACCATTTTGCATTTCCACCAACAATACATGAGAGTTCCTGTTGCTTGCGGCCATGATTAAAAATGATCACACTTCACAAAGAACATGAAGCTTGAAAAGGATCTGGAGCTATGGATAAATGAGATTCATAAGTGGACAGAAGAGAGAAGAGATTTTAGGTTTGGGGAACTACGAAGTTCAGAAAGGACTTTCGGCACAAGTTGCGATTATAGACAATCCAATGACTTGCCCCATGAGAAAATAATCATTTTCCCCTGAAACTTTGGATATAGCTGCTTAGATCCCTCTGCCCCCAGGAAACTTCCCAGGCAAAGCTGTTGAGTGTCTCTCCTTTGGGACCTGTGTAGTAAGGAAGATGGCCTCACCCAAAGAGAGGTCTGACCTTTGTCCCTGACTCCTGAGAGGTAATGCTGGGAATTCTCTGAGTGATAGGAGGGCCTCTTATTCATGGTGAACCCCTTGGACCACATCTGAAAGTATATGCTAATGAGGTAACTCATGATGGCTCCCTTGGCCATGTGATATCAGCCCAAATTCCAGAGAGGGGAGTGGGAACTGAGTTCAACCATGTGGGCTATCAATCAATCAATTGAACCTATGTAATGAAACCCCAATAACTCTGGACACCAAAGCTTGGGTGAGTTTCTCTGAATGGCAATACTCCATACATATTGTCACACAACAATGTTGAGATGGTGAAGAGCCCTGAGATCAGAGGAGCTTTGTGTTTGGACATCTCCCACCACCATCTCTGGACACTGCCTCCTGCATATCTTTCTTTGGCTGGTTCTAATTCTTTGCCTGTAATAAGTAAATTAAGTAGCAATGAGTATAATAGCTCTCAGTGAGTTCGTGAGTTCTTCTGGAGAACTATTAAAACTGGGGCTAGTTTCTGAAACCCCCTGAACTTTGTGGGTGGTGTCAGAAATAAGGGTAGCCTTGGGACTGTTCTCTCAGACTTTGAAGCTTGACTAGCTCCAGTAAGGCCCCCTCTGTGCCTCCTCTAGACAACAGACAACCCTGATTTTTCTGTATTTTGGTCGTTCCACTGTAATGCCAAGAAATAGCCACATGCTATTGCTTATTGCAGATATCAAAGATGTTTCTTAGAGGAAATGACAAGGTTCTTATCTTTAACTGTACACTTAATAGTTTGTACATTATCATGATATAATATTACAGTCAGATATATTAAGTATCTGGCTATGTGCATGCAAGTGTGTAACCTGCATTCTGTGTGTGTGGAAATAGCACTTTTTTTTTTTTATAGGGAGGCATCTCTCCCTTGTGTTTTCCACATGGCAAGGTCATTTTTGTTTGTCATCAGATGAAGAATTTATCAAATAAAGCCAAAGTCTTCTATTTGTGCTTACAGATTAAACAAATCCTTACCATTGGCAAAGAGCCTGACAAGCATTTAGTATTAATTAATTCTTAGAAGTCTCTGGGGAGAAGGTAAGTATTCTTGACAAAATGGATTGTTTCATTTAGCAGGTAAACCGTTCCCCTAAACCCTGAGCTATGTCTGCCTCATGAGTTGTCTTTGCACTGGGCTGGCCTAGGAGTGTCATGCCACCCCAAGTTTTAAATGTAGATATGGACTAAGGTGTAACATGTCATGTGTGTTTGTTTCTTTTCTTCCACTTTCACTGAAGCCTCATCCCAGGTTTTTCAAATTCCGTATTTATCCCTACTTAGAAAATGAAGTTGACTAAGATTTCACCTTTTCCTCCCATCACCAAAGTTATATTTGAATGTTCAAAAAGAAGACCCCTCGGTGGCTGACATAATGTAAAATTTGCTTAGGCTAAATGTCCTCTGTAACCTACCGTTTCTCAGGTAATTATTTTATTATTTTTAAGGTTTACATCATGACTTTTGCCTGCTAGACAACTGTGTTTACTTTCTTTTCCGCTCTTTCTCCCTCATCCTCTATAGGCCCACAACCCTCAGTCTAGAAATAGGCTGGAGGCATTGATGGGGCAGGGAGAATCCTTTGCCAGACTACAGGTCATCTAAATTTGCACTGCCAATTGAATGTGGAAATAATTAGAACACTCGTCCTGATATCCTCACCATGTGTTGTGTTTTTATCACGCATGGATTTAATTACAGAGTTTGCGGCTTAAGGGACTATAGACTACTTGCTATCACAGTTGCCTTGCGTGAGCTCACTGTGCAGACACTGTGCAGACATGTCTCATCTACTATCAGAGAGAGGCCTCCTTTAAGTCACTTCTTCTCCCAAGTAGGGCATTGCACATAACTAATGTCCAATGCAGTAGCTAGTACAATGATTCACCAATATTCAGTTCTCCTCTAATTTTAGATTACAATTTTCCATACCCTTGAATTTAGGCATGGCCAGGTAATGAGTTCTGGACCAAGATATGAAAGTAGAAATGTTGTGTGTCCTTTCTGGGCTAAGATATTTATTTGTCAGGGGGAACACTGAAGCCCATAAAGAGATGGCTGAGTCAAATGGTATAGAGTAACTTTTGTGGAACAAAATGCCCCTCGGCACCACCGACCCATGTTAGATCTGTAGCATGAGGGGGAAATCACCTTTCCATGTGTTTAGGCTCTGAGATTTTGGTGGTTTGTTACTACAGCCTAGCCTAGCTTGTGGGTTGACAAACTTCTGCCCATGGGCCAAATTTGGCCTCATATTTAAATAAAGGTTTTTTTAAAAAATAAATTTTATTTATTTAAATATATTAATTTATTTAATTTTTAAAAATAAATTAATTGATTAAAAAGTTTTTAAAATAAAGTTTTATGGAACACAGCTATATCCGTTCATATACACCCATTACATGTATATACAGCTGTTTTTATACTGTAGTGACAGTGATGAATTGTGACAGAGACCACATGGCCTGGAAAGCAGAAAATATTTACTGTTTGGCTCTTTAGAAAAAAGGCTAGCTGATGTCTGCCTATCCTGACTGATACACTCAATGAAAGCTTCTTGAATTATTAAATTGATAATATAAAAGGTGGAAGCCCCAAGCTGATATTAAAATAATGTCAGATTATTTTGCATGATAATCATTGTAGCTGAATTGGCAAGCATTATCAAATGTTATTATGTGTCAGATTTGGGGAGAATGCTTTTTTCTTGAGAGCTTCTGGGTTCAAGAGTGAGAGAAGATACTCTCTTTCTTTGTAAGTTTGGGAAATAAGGTCAGGGTGGAAAGGAGGCTTTGACAAGAGACTACAAACTCAAGGTTTTCTGAGGGATTTTTCACCACTATTCATTAAAATTCAGTCATTAATTCATTCATCAAACAGGTTGTAAGCTGCTATTTGCTAAGGCCATAGCCAAATAAATGACCCAGAGAAATTACTAGACAATTACAATATAGTGTGATAAGTGTTAACATAGGAGTGAAACAAACTGCCTGGGGAAAGTTTTTCCTTATATCCACCTCACCCTTGATCTAGCCAAAGTGGTGATTGGTGCAATTCCCTGAGACTGAAGCCAGGCAAAGGCTAAGAAGTGGTGACTTCCCCACTGACGCACTTGGGAATGTTCTTCCCATTGGAGCAATCTCTTTACATTCAAAGGCACAGCAATTCCTAGATTTTTTCTTCAGGTGGAACCCCACTGCTAAGTCTTGTAACTCACAAAAGCTTTATCCATGCTCATCTGCCTTTGGCTTTTTCCGTCTGATCCTCCCCTAATACACAGCATGGAAAGAGGCATCCTGTTGTTCATAATAGCACAAGTGGAACTTACAATTTTCTTTTTTTGTGAGGAGGGGCTCTGTGGTAGGAGGAAGGGGCTGGTTAAGCTGGTTGAGAGATGAGTGAACATAGCTAGACGTGAGCCGAATGGTAGCAAATGTGAACTCTGTAGTCTGTGGTCTTATGTGAAATTTGCTGTCTCCACATTCATACCTCCAACAAATTGATTTGGTACCCAGTTCCAGCCATCATCTCATTTCAAGTTCTGTTACCTAGGAAACAGAGGGCACACTGCTGGGACAGTCTGCTCCTGTCCTGTGCCGACTAAAGCTATTACAGCCCATCAACTTGGCCTCTGAGAAGCACTGAACATGGATGGTTTAAACTTCCAGCCAGGTACTTATTTATTTATTTTACTGCCTCAGCAGTAAAATGATTAATTGAACCGTTCAGTTTATCGACTAGGGCAGGTTTTCCCCTGCATCCCTCAGATACCCAAAGCCCTTTGAAGCTGGTGGCAGCCCAGAGGCCTTTTGTTGATGGTGAGTTCTCACCTGGGAAGCCAGGCAGCTTTCATTCTCCATCCTGAGGGGCCAGGGGCCAGGCTAGTGAGGCTTGGCACCACCACACTGGAGGTTCTCACAGAGTCTTTGAACACATGAAGAAAGCTGTGCATGGGCTCTCTCACAGAAAAACACACCTGCACACAGAAGTCTGCATGTAATTTAATGGAAGAAGTAGGCCCCCAAGCTAAATAATTTTGATTCAAGTTTATTCTTTTGGGAATGAACTTCTTAGTTTTGAAAAAAAGCAAATAAACTTTAGATATGTCCACATTTAACAAATGACTATCCTAAAAACTATCCAACCCAAAGGAAAATTCATTTCACTTGCGCCTCCTGAGAGATCTTACAGTCCACTTGGGCCTGTGCTAAAAATGATGGACTTGATGGAGACCATTCCATAGTATCTCCAGCCTTCCGTCTGTTTTTGTAAAGCCTAAGAACTAAGAATGGTCTTCACATTTTTAAGTATAACATGTATAAAATACTATTAGCATTTTGGGGGGAACAGTTGCTTAAAGAGTTAAGAATATTGCTTCTTGGCTTGAAAAACCTAAAATATTTACCACCCAGTTCTTCATAGAAAAAGTTTGCCAACCCTCTTTACTTGCTTAGCGGGGGAGGGGCAGTGATTTTAGAGGCACAACTTGGCTTTTTTTCACTGCAATAGCTCTTACCTCACAGGCCAAGGACCATGTGTGGATGCTGTGCCAACTTCTAAGTATCTCTATCCCAATTAGATGTTTAATGTCAAGAAAATGACCACATGGGGGGGGATCTGTAGACCCAGTGGGCCTTGGTTGGCCAGGACTCCATTTATTACCCAGCTCTCTTATGTTCTGAATTAAGATGGGAGGGAATGACAGAATGATATTGCTTTGTGGCTCCAATAGTTCTCAGAATGTTTGGGTATTTGCCTTTCTCCAGTGTACAGTTGTCTAAGTAACTGATCATAGATCGCTTTGGGGAGACTTGAGAAATCATTACCATGTATACTTGCCATGGTGTTGCGGGGCTGGCCATCCTTCCTTCCTTTTTCCCTTCCTCTTTATGGGGGACCCAGATTCTCCTTCAGTGAATGGGCTCTGGATTCAAAATCCAGATCAGGTCTGAACACTGAGCAACACTGAAGCGTTGCCCTCAGCCTCCAGGTCATCCGTCCTTGATTTCTTTGATTGTACAGGTGCAGTGCCATCCTTATTTGTTGCCTATTTTGCCTCTAGGGGCTTCATGTTCTCTTATTTCCCTAACTCCCCATGGGCCAGCCCCCCAGCCTTCCCCTCTGATGCAGATACTCACTAATAATTGCTTTCACATGGCTTCTGACGGTGACATGTCCAGTAGTAGCCTCTGTTGTTTTGAAGTCCTCTCATCCCTTTTCCTGCTGGTAAATCCAGTTCTGTGGCAGCATCTCCTGCAGAGCCACCACTGAATCCCTGAGTGCAGCTGGAGCCCTCGCACCAGCACCTTCCTTAGTGCTTTGGGACCAGGGAATCCTCAGGACCTTCCTGTGGAGCATATTTCCCTGCTGAGTTTTTCAGCTTCATACCATATATCCACTTGAGCATGCTCATTCTTCTGAGCAGTTTAAGCTCCTCTTTGAGATATGCCACTGAAATTCTGGCATTTCTACTTCACCTATGCACCTGTCACTTTTTCCATGTCTAGAGGCCATCCTAGTAGCATGTCCACATCGTCTCCTGGGTTCCTTACCTCGGCGTTCCATCTGGAAGCTCAGGAAAGTGCTCCCAAATCAGTAATGTTTCTTTTATCAAACCTCATGTTTCACCCTCCTTGCTCCGGCACCCTTGGAGTCTCCCCTTGTCATTCCTTTGGGGTTTAGTCCCTTTCCTTCTTCTCAGGCCCAGCATGCTCCTGGTTGTGACTTAACCTTCATTATAGGACTTGTGGCTAGAAGAGGAGGTGAGTCAGACCTTGAGAGGAACACATGTTTTGTTAAGGAGGGGACTCTGCACCATCTTCAAGCAAGGGGCCAGGAGGAGGGGTTACTTCTGCAAGTCCAGAGGGGTCAGCAGAATCCGGGTTTTCAGGGTTCTCAGCAGTTATCTTCTTCCCATGTGTCAGGGTCTCATTCTTTCCCAACCAGGGCACTGGCCTTGACACGGCAGGCTTGCCCTGTTGAGAAGTGAGTTATTGTTTAATGGGTATAATGTTTCAGTTTTGCAAGATGAAAAGAATTCTGGAGATGGATGGCGGTAGCGGCTGTGCAACAATGTGAATGTGTTTAATGCCACTGAGCTGTACACTTGAAAATAATTAAGATGATAAATTTTATGTTATGTATATTTTACCACAATAAAAAAAAGTGTAAACTTCTCTGAAACTCTCCTGCTCTAGAGATTAAGCCCTTTGTCTTGTCTTCTGCCTTGTCTGCCCACCTACCACAGGAGCTGAAAACCTCTTTTATGTTTCCAAGAAGACCCTCTGTTTTCAAACCTAACTTTTGATTGCTTGTTAATCACTCTTAGCTTTTAATGATCTGTTTCTAAAAGTCAACCAACTTTCTGACTTTCAAGCTACCTGATTCTGTTATCCTTATAGCAATGATTTTCTCGTATTTCTCATATGCCTGATGCGTTGCACCAACTAATGCATTCCCTACCACTGATATGCCATCCCATTTCACCACTGGTGACAATTCTAACAATCTTGTGCCAGGTGTGTCTGGGCTCCACCTCCTGCCAGTGTTGGGGTTTTCATCAGTCTGGTGGCAGGTGATATAATTTCAATATCTCATCTTAATGTCTGCTTTCTCAGACTGTTCCTGATACCAGCTGTCACATTTTGGGTTCCCTGGGAAGCTGATGCTGAGGAGATTATTGTGTAGGATGTTTATTAGGGAGAGCTCTGAGGAGCTACATCCATGGAAGGGAAAGGAAAAACGTGGAACTGGGGAGAGAAAGACTTTAAGCTGTGATATGGCTCTTCCAAGGGAATGGAAATGGCCCTGTAGAGTTGTCCCAACTGGACTCTTTTGTAACTTTCCATCATTAAGTGTGAACCACCCTCAAAAGGGTGTGTGACCATGGGCAAGGTGACTTTTTTCAGCTTTAGGCACTTTGAGGGCTCTCTTGTGGTAGCACTTGCAGCAGTTGGGGGAATAAGTTGTTCCTGAAGGGATCTGGGCAACACATCACTGTGTCCACTGCACTCTAGTCAGATTACCCAGCCTCCAGTCCCAGCTTATCTACTGACAGCTGTGGCCTTAGATCTCTTAATCGCTCTGATCGTCGTTTCCTTAAGTTAAGAAAAAAAATTTTTTTAATTAACATGTGCCCATTTTAGAAAAGCATGGAAAATATAGTAAAGTAGAAAGGATGAATCACCTGTAGGACACATCACCCAGAGATAGACATCTTTATCCTGAAATGTGTTTCCTGTCTTTTTGCTTCATATTTTTAACACAGTTGTAATAGTGTACAATGTTCAATTTTGTATTCTCATTTTCACTTAACATTATAAAATGAGCGTTATCACAAACTCTGTGTAAACATTAATTTTAAAGGTAAATTGTTTCTAGTTATAAAAATAACTTTTCATAAAAGAAATTCTCTTTAGAAGTAAATTAAATTTTTGTTGCAGAAACCTCCAGTTTTTCTGTGTATGTGTTTCTATGTGTTTATAGATAAAATTGGGAAATGTTTTCTAAACGTTACAGTTTGGGGGATGTTTTCCAATACCAACAGTCAATTCTCTGGACATCAAATGAGTATCCTGTAATTCAACACAATTCTGATGCTATCTACCTAGAGTTAGCATTAGACTCTACAGGTTTAAAGATTCTGTCCCATAAGACAACCCCCACTTCAAATGTCAGTTGTAAGTCTCAAGGGAGGCCACCCATACTTCTAACCAAACAGCTATAAATCTTGGGTTCCTAGGACTCATTTCTCAGGTTGGATAATTAGAATATCTCACAGAACTCAGGAAGACACTGTACACACATTCACCAGTTATTACAAAGGGTACGAATGAACAGCTAGATGAAGAAGTACATAGGGTGAAATCCAGAAGGGTCCTGAGTGCTGGAGCTTCTGTCCCAGTGGAGTTGGGGTTCACCACTCTCCCAGCACAGGTATATGTTTGCCAATTTGAAAGCTTATCAAATCTCAGTGTTTAAGAGTTTGTAGAGCTTAATCTCCAGCCCCACCCCCCTTCCCACACATTCAAGTGTGATCAAAAGGGGCTCCTTATAAATAACAAAAGACGCTCCTATTGCTGAGGAAATTTCAAAGGTTTTAGAAGCTCTGTGCCAGGAACTGGGGACAAAGACTGGATACATTTCTTATGATACCACAATTTTAATTCTGTTTTTCTCACTTCACATCCTTAAAATTCTTCCTGTGTATTACATATTTGTCTACACCATCATTTTAATGCCTATATAATATTTGACTACATCTCTATATAGCATAGCTTAATTAATAATTTTGAATTTTTTTTT
>CM053502.1:76133798-76166682 GCA_028627145.1 Eidolon dupreanum | reverse complement strand
GGTGTAGTGGATCAAGGTGGTGTGCTTTTAAGCCTGGGGGCATCACCAGCTTGGCCCCCTCCCCCGGGGCCAACTCCTGTTCCACTTCAACCTGCTGCCATATCACCGGCTGTACCTGCCACAGTATCGCTGGTGGGCTCCCAGACCTGGACAATGACAGTGACCAGTCAGAGCCCTGCAGCATGCGTTCCACTGCCGCCAGCTGCCTTTCCAGCACTTTTTCCTGACATTGTAGTTGTTGCACCTGCCGAGCCTGGTCCTGGACCTCCAGACTGGCCTGCTGCAGCACCTCCAGGAACATCAAGGCCACCTGGCCCACTGCCTCCAGTAAGCGGTCGAGACATTCAGCTCCAGCATTCCAGGGCTTTCTGGATGTCCTCTGGATGTGGCTTCACTACAGCCCAAGCCTCTGGGGGCATCCACGTAGCCAGATACACGGCCACAGGATACCACTGAGAGGTGGGGGACCACATGTCCTCCACTTGGGTATCCTCCACCTGGGAACTGTCAGGAGCTCTGGGGACTCCACTCACCTCATTCTGCTGACTGTGCCACATGTCAGCACCAAGCCGATCAAGAAGGGAAGGTTTCGGTGATGAGACGCCCAGTTGAAAGAATACACGAGGAGCCAACATGAGTATGAAACAGCAGGCACCAACTTTATTGCAGGGAGTGTGTGCACTTCATGCTAGGGGACCACATGGGCTTTATATATGTCAGAGAACAATAGTAGCATTCTGCCAGATATGCATGATACAATTAGCTGAGTTATACTTGCATAAGTTAGGTGCAGGCACCTTACTACATTAATGTAACATTCTAAGTCTGGAGTCCTGTCCCTAGCCCTGAGCCTGGATCACAGCCAGACCTGGGACTCACACTGTGCATCTATAACATAATAACCACACTTTCCTTGGGGGCGATTCACCAAGACAGGCAACCTATAGACTTAACAGCACCCTATGATAAGGCCTGGTACCTAAAGGCCCAACCTTAATGGAGCTACTGCTATTCACTGGACTGGTCAACCTCTCTCTCTTAGAAATATCAAACGAAAACATAAAATCTGTCATTTACCAATGAAAATTAAAGTTTAAATGAAAGATGCAATAACATTATGATGGGTCATGGAAAGTAAAGGCATAAGGAATCAAAAACGATGAGCAGCATAAAAAATTGAAATAATGAAGAAAAGTAGAAGCTATAAAATATAAGAGATCCCAGGTGATGAATGACAAAGTCCATTTTGATAAGTGACTTGGTTATGGAACAGAGCAGGAGAGAGTAGCTGCAACTATGAATGCAGAAGAATACAGCAAAGATCCTTGATCTCATTCCCCTAAAGGTCCAGAACTTCCTTGGACCTAGTTGCTGTTCTCATGGGGTCTGACCAAATCCCAGCTCCTGTTCTTTGCTTTTCCTGTCACCTCAAAACATTTTAATATAGCTCTCTTATCCCCACTGATCTGAGTTCTCTTAGAACCAAAAGAACCTGAAATAGTATGAATAAGCATTATAATTTCTTAGCTATAACTCTACTTGAGAAAATTGTTTACTTTTACTCAGACTGCTTACTTTTTTTTTTATTGTTGTTGACCATTATAAATAGGCTATGGTGAACATCTTTGTGCATTGTGTGTGTGTTTGTGTCTGTGGGTGTGTATAGCATCCTTCCCTTAATCAAGACTATTATAGCAAGAGCTTGTACATCAAAAGCCAAAAACTGATTTTTTCCATCATTAAAACAGGAGTTAATAAGAGATATAGAGAGAGTTGGACATGTTAGTCTCTAAAGCCTCTTTCTCAAAGATCTGTTCTTTCCAGTGCTTTTCCAGGTGCGTAGTGATCTTAGGAATACCAATTCAGTCTCCCACTGAGCCAAGAAAGAGAAGAAACCTCATCTTAGAAACAGAAATGTTCTGGACCATGTTTGCAATGTGATTTCCCTATCTCAGCCCACAAGCTATATCTTTCTTTGTTAAAAATAATTAAGTAATTTTTAATAATTAAGTAATTTTTAATTATAATTTTTTTAATTTTTCAATTACAGATGGAATACAATATTATATTAGTTTCAGATGTACAACATAGTGATTAGACATTTATATAAAACATACAAAGTGATCTCTCTGATAAATCTAGTACTCATCTGATACCACATATTATTACAATATTATTGACTATATTTCTCTTATGTTATACCTTATATTCTCATGACTATTTTGTAACTACCAATTTTTACTTAATTCCTTCCCCCTTTTCACCCAACCTCCAAAACCCCCTTCTATCTGGCAACCATCAAAATATTCTCTGTATATTTTCATTTCTGTTTTGTTTGTTTTATTCTTTAGATTCCACATGTAAGTGAAATCATATGGCATTTGCCTTTCTCTGTCTTACTTCACTTAGCATAGTACCCTCTAGGTCCATCTATGTTGTTATATACATAACTTATGGGAATTTCTGGTCAAGATGGCAGAGCAAGTAAACACTGTGCTTGCCTCTTCTCACAATCACATCAAAATTACAACTAAACGACAGAACAATTATCAATGAGAATCACCTGAAGTCTAGGTGAACAGTAGTCCTACAACTAAGGACACAGAGAAGAAGCCACCTTCAGACTGGGAAGAGGGGTGAAGTCACCAGATAGGTCAGTCCATGCCCTTGTGTGGTGGTTAAAAACTGGGAAGGATATCTTGGTTGCAGAGGTACGATCAGAGGAGCCAGGGGTCCCAGCCCAACACCAGGCTTCCCAGCCCAGTTTCCAGTGCCAGGAAGAGAAGTCTCCACAACTTCTGGCTGTGAAAACCAGAGGAGTGTGTGTGTGTGTGTGTGTGTGTGTGTGTGTGTGTGTGTGTGTATGTATTTACCATCAAACAGCTTCTAAACTTTTACCAATTAAATAACTTCTCTGGTTAGAATGGGACAGAGGTGGGCAGAAGACTTTACTATATATATATACATGTCTGTCTATGTCTATTCATATAAATCTATCTATGTCTATAACTGTGAATATGTGTATTTAAAGAAGTGGATGTTTCACATTTTTAAAAAAGGTAAAGAGAGAAAGAGAAAGAGAGAGAGAAGGGAAGAAAAGAGGAAGGAAGGACAATACAAAGATGTTCATGTCTATTGATTGTTGGCATATCGATGACCATCCTTGGAAGTCCCCTCTAAATCATAGTTACTAATTTCAGTAAGGTTTTTCACATCTCTGAAAAGGATCAGGGATGCTCAATTTGTGCCATGGCAGTGAATAAACTGCTCCCGGAGAATTTGTCTGCCTGATCGTCCCTAGTATTTGATTATAATATGTTCCTATTGTTCTCTGAAAGTCTGATGATACTATAAGTGATGCTTCTTTTCCAGAGATCAAAAAATTATAACTCTCCAACACTTTATTTTTATACATGGTCTTTATTATTATTATTAATTATTATTATTATTATTATTGCCTACAGCACCTGATCTTCCTAGGTGGTCTGCCATCTAAGTACTAACCAGGCCAGACCCTGCTTAGCTTCCGAGATCAGACATTGGGCTTGTTCAGTGTGGTATGGCTGTAGACCATAGAATGTGACTTCACTGGGGTATGAACCCAGGACCTTCTGCATATAAACAAGTGTGCTAACCGCTACACTATAGAACCATGTCTGACACATAGTCTTTTAATAATATTCTCTAGTATTGTTCTTTTTCTTCAAAATTGAACAGAGAATTAACCATATTAGGTATAATGGGTTTCTGATAGAATATTAGGATTCACTACTTTTGTAAATAATAATAATAAAAATAATTTTTAGTTTTGCTTTAAATACATTAAGTTTGGGAAGCTCATTATAACTTTTCCATATTTCACCAAGTTTAGAACTTAATGGGGAATAAAAGAATTCTCCCCTGCAAAAACTCACCACTCCCTAAAGATGACAACACTTCAGCTATTGAACTGGCATAGGATACAACATCTCAGAGTGTCTGTTCACTGGCTGATGTGCAGAACTTAAAACTCTGAGTCCAAAGAGCTGTTTAGAGTATTGGTGTATGTGTGGTTTATATGAAATTAGATGACACATTTGTTATGAACAGAGAGCAATGATCACTTGGTAAAACAATACCTGTGTTCAGTGTTTTGGGGTTAGGTGTTTTTAACTTTTATTTTTAAAAAAGTATCTTAGAGAACCAGGAAATTAATATAATATTTATTTACCTTTGCTTTTCCAAAAAAATTACTTCTTAAAAAAAAAAAAAACAAATCCCTCTCATAATAATCCTGTTAAAAAACATGAGTCCAAATTAAATGCTCTCGCCATCTTGCTCAGCTCTTACAAAGCCACTTAATAAATTAGTTGTCGTTCAGGTCTCTTACTGATGCACAGTCTCTACTCTGGGACATTTTCAGTCTCTTGCTCATTCTGTTTAAACTTTGTTATAATTTCTCACAGAAGAGGCATCAATTATTTGCCTTACATACTCTATAAGGAGCCTTTCCGGGCCTCCCAAACAGAGATCCCTGTCCTAGTTCACTATTTCCGTGCTAAATGGCCCTCATGATTTCTGGAAAACAAAAACACAAACATCCCTGTTGCTGCAACTAACTCCTACCCCAGTTACTTCCTCTTGGTGTGGGACCCCTCAAAGAAAATGCATTACTTTTTATAAAGCTTAGGACATTTTCTCTGAGGCATTTTTGAGAACCACCAAGGAAAACAACTTCTGCTTTAAGTATGATAATCTAAATTTCTTTGAGTTGCTCTCTCACACTAGTTACGAGGCAGGCAGTGCTGCCAAGAGTAGCTCAGTAGCTCAAATGGTTTGCTCATCAGCCAATCAACAATAGCCAAAGGAGCTTCAATTCATGTCTTAACCTGGTAATTTCTGCAGGCTTATTTTGTCACTGTGGCATTTGCACTTTACTATTAGCCCCCAGAGGGATGTGTTCCACTTAGTGTAGAATCATGGGACATTCTTAGTAAAAGCTCTACGTGATAGAATTCTGTTCTTTCTGTGATCACAGCAAAGAGAAGATAACTGTTGGTGGATGACAATGATTATAATAAAAGAAGAATTTTATTTGTAAATGGTGAATAAAATGGATTCTGGCAAGATGAAGTTCTCTGAAATATCTTGGTTATCTGATCTCTTGCTCCTTACATTGGCATCTTAGATATGAATGGTGTGCACATTGTGTGGTCTGGATCCTCCAACATCTAGGTCCTTGTGTGCTTCGCTGCACTGCAGAGCTGGAAGGCCAAAGACTACATTTCATATTTCCTGTAACTAGGGTTTGGGAGGTGAATTAAGTCCTCTTATTTAGATGTTGTGGTACTTATCTATTGCTAAGTAAGAAATTATTCCAAAAACTAGCTGCTAATACAGCAAACATTTATTCTCTCTCTTAATTTTGAGGGTCAGGAGTCTGGGAATGGCTTAGCTGGGTTGTTTGGCCCAGGGTCTCTCATGAAGCCTGGATGTCCACTGGGACTCTTGTCTCTGTAGATGGAGGAGCTGCTTCCGTGCTCACTCAGCTGACAGAAGACCTCAGTTCCTTACCACATGAGTTTCTCCATAGGGCCACATGAATATCCTCAAGACAAGGCAACTGGTTTTCCCTAGAGCAAGAGATCTGAGAAAGTGAACAAGTGAGTGTAATGATGATAAAAATCATAGTGTCTTTTACAGCCCAATCTTGGAAGTGACATACCGTTACTTCTGCTGTGCTCTATTGGTCACACAGATGACCCCTGGTACAATGGTGGAGGGACTATACCAGGATATTGACATCAGGAGACAGAGATCATTAGGGACTATCTTGGAGGCTGGTGACCACAGGCACAGCCCCAAAAGGTTCAAAGGCAGAGGTGATATAGGAGCCATATTTCTGCTTGCATGACTGCTTTTGCTAACGAGTAGGACAACAGAGAGGGATTGGCTGCAGCAAGTCTAGCCTTGTTATTGTGGATGTTGAAAGGCATTCTGGTGGCTGTGCTGGCTCAGCTCTACACTGTCAAGTCCCCAGCTTTCTGGTGGTAGCAGCAAAGCTTCGATCTCAGCTCAAGTGGATGTGTGCTCTTGAACTCAACATTCCAGAGACCACTTCCGGAGATGTGCTGAGACCCATGCCTCCAGCCCTCCCAATGTATTACATTCTGTTTCCTTTAAAATAGCTGCAGTAATTCCCTAGTCCTGAAACTGGACCATGACTGATACAGACAAGCATCAGTCCTCCAGGTAGTAACATCAAGCATGATTGTGCCAGGGACTATTCCAAACATGTTACTTTCATTTATTTCATTCATTTATAGACGAGGAAACTGAGATGCTGAGAGATTAAGTAAGTTTCCCACACTCACACAGGTAATGAGAAGTGGAGCTGGATTTCAGAGTCCATACTCTTAACCCTGTGCCACACTGGGGTCATTCAGAAGGCTGCATCTTGCACAGTCCTCTTAGAAGGATGGCAATGGCTAAAAGGACTTTGCTCCAGAAGGCTGAATGAGTCTTGGGTTTCTTCATATAATCATTTTTCATTTTTATGAGACATCTGGCAGGTAATAATTCACTGTTCAGAATCTCAAGGTCCAGGCGAAAAAAGAACACCAAGCTCATAGCCAAGAGCAGTGAGTAGAGGTAACAAAGCCATCCTCTCTAATTTCTCCTATGGATACTTGAGTAAGAGTCCCAATGTTAGGGAGTAAATTTTGAATATTTAAATTTATTAAAATGTAATTAAACAAGTTAAATAATAAATAAATTGGTTAACATTTAATAATTTATTAAAATATTGAAAAATTTTACCTAAGTCTCAACGTGCTCAGACATTGCAATAACAAAATTGACTCCTACTCTATGCTAAATATTACTGTCTATAGAATGAGGATAATTAAGTCCCAGTGAAACCAACTTGTTCACATCCCTTTCACCATGGGAATCACAGGACCTCTATTGAATCCTAGCTGGCACACGGTATTATGTTGTTCTAAAAATACAAGGTTTTACCTATGAATTCATTCAACAGATTTTTCTTGAGCAGATACCACACACTCTGTACACTGGATACTTAAGTAGAGAGTTAAAATAGTGATGAGTGAGGTCTCTGAGGCTACCAAAAGCAGGTCATGGGCTCTCTGCTAATTGGAAGAGGTGTAAACAGCCAATTCACCTGCTTCACGCAGTTATCAGTTCTTGGATTGGACCCCAAGTTTGAGGGTCAGTTGTCATAAAGAGTGGAATACTGAGTGTCCCAGGAAACCTTGATATGACAGGAGAGTCCTAACACTGACTTATTATACAAGTGAAGTTGAGTAGGTATTTAAAGCAAGGAAGAGAATTAAGAAAATAACTGTTATAATCAAACTAACCTTTTGTCAAGTGCTTCCTGCATGCCAGGTATAAATACTTTGCAGATATTCTCAAATTTAATCTTCACAACTGTCTTCATAAAGGGGTTCTACTAGTATCTTCATCCTACAAATGGAGAAATGAAGGCCAAGAGGATCATTTATTTGCTTAAAATTATACAGCTGGTTGGTTATGAAGCCAGAACTGAATTCATGTGGGTCAAATTCCACAGGCTCTTGATTCTCAAATCCTGGCTGATTGGCCTAGATCACTCAAGTAAATTGTTTATACCTACTGACATCATCTCTGTGGTTGTCCTGACCTCAACTGATAAATGCATTTGCCCAGTCCCAGCCAGTGCTTTGAGGAGGTTGGGAAAACCAATCTTTCTTTTAGTGCCTCATAGTAAATACTAGGTATTTAAAGGATATTGTGGCATTTTTCTCTTAACCATTTGGCTTTTTCCATAATAATGCAGTTATTTAAACCTGCTGCCCACAGAGCTGCTCGGCTGAGGCTGATATAAGGACATAAATTGATCTTTCTGGTTTTAGATTTTTCAAAGTCAAGTTCACATGCCCATTGCAAGGTGCTGTTTCCACCTGTATAGCTGAATTACAAAGAAAAAGTTCTCTATTTATTGAGCAGTGTAGGGATTCTCAAACTATAATGTGCACCCAAATCTTCAAGACAGATTCTTGGGCTCCATGTCAGATCTAGTGAATTGAAATCTTAAGGAGAGTAGCCAAGCAATCTGCATTTTAACCAGCATGCCAGCTGAGTCCCAAAGGATTCAGTGGAGTAGAACCCTAAGACAGAGAGGCTTTCATTGGCATTTGGTTGATATGCCTAGTCATACCTGAATCAACTGGAGTTACATTGGAACACAAGTCTGAATTCAAATTCGACTTGCACCATTTACCAGCTGAGTGACTTTAGTTAAGTCACTTATCCTACTTAGCTTCTGTTTTCTTATCTACAGAATGGAATTGACAGTGCTATCCTCTTTAGGGTAAAATTATTGTGTATTAAATGGCAAATTATATACAAAGCATTTACCACAATTCCTAACTAACAAATGTTATTGTTGCTGTTGCTTTTGATTCATTATAGGAGCATTGCCATGATGCCTGACACAACTAGCCCACATTTTTAGTCATATTAACACTGTCTCAGTACATGCTATAGTGATTCACCCTGAAGTTGGTTGAATGTGTGCTGAGTGTTTTTGTATGACATGAGTGCAAAAAAAAATATGGGAGTCCTAATGGATCAGAAGCTGGGCATTTATGCATTCATTCATTAACCAAAAATCATTTACCTCTGTATGCTGCACTTTGTTATATTCTGAGGACAGCGAGATAAATATGACATAATGATCATGGATTCTTAGAGGAGATATACCTACATAACCAACTTTAATATAATATTACTGAGCAGGAAAGAATAATTTAGTCCTGTTGTTAGTAAATTTTTTTGATATTTGTTAGCATGTTAAAGTACAATATTAATTAAAGTTTAATATTTTGGAATTGTGACAAAGGGTACCTACTACATACAACTCTACACACCTTTATTGTAGGCTTGTTCCAATCCTGGCTGTTGAAGCTTAAAGGTACAGAGATGGCTTACATAGGTTTGAGAAGAGTCAAAGGCCATCATTGACCTGGCAAATAGTACAAACAAGACTGGGATTTTTTTCTTGAAATTACACATTTGTTCAGGTCATTCCCATTACCTATAATTTCCCTTTCTCTTTTCCTTTATCCACATCTTAAAAATTCTTTAGTTCCTGCTTCCCTCACATATCCTACTCAGACTACCATCAGCCTTCATTGATCTCCCTCTCCTCTGAATTCCATTTTGTCATGTATTCATCAAATATTCATGAAATGCCTTATTAGGGGAGCAGGAGGTAGAATGACTAGGGATGAGATCAGAGAAGCACCCCAGACCAGATGATTTACAGACTTAAGGCCACAGTAATGACTTTGGAATTTCCTTGGAGTGATAAGAAAAGCCACTGGAATTTCCTACAGGGATCTGTGATGTGACTTATATTTAAAGAGGATTGCTCTGGTTGCTCTGTGGACTATAGACTGTAGAGGTTTTGAGTAGAAGTAAAGAGGCCAATTAGGAGGTCTCGCAATACTCTCATTAAAAGAAACTGATAGCTTGGATTGTGATCTTAGTGTTGGAAGTCTTGAGAAGTTATTGTATTTGGGACATATTCCAAAAGATAGCTGATGTGATTAATTTGATGATATTAGGTATAGGATATGAGACTGATAATGTGATCCCTTTTGCAGAGCTTTGTTCTAAAGTAGAAACCTTTGTTAGAATTCTATTGTTTCTGTAACAACTTATCACAAATGTAATACATTAAAACAATACAGTTATTATCTTACAGTTTTGAAGGTCTGAGGTTCAACATCAGACTCACTGGGCAAAGATTAAGGTATAATCTGGTTTCTTCAGGAGGTTCCAGAAGACAATCCATTTCCTTGCCTTTTCCACCTTTTAGAAACCACCTGCATTCCTTGGCTGGTGGCTTCTTCGTCTACCTTCAAAGCACTTCACTCTAACTGCTTCTAATACCACAACTCTTTTTTCTGTTCCTCTGTTTCCATTGTCATATCATCTGTGAGTGTGACTCTTCTGCCTCCCTCTTTTAAAGACCCTTTTGATTACATTGGGCCTATCTAAATAACCAGAATAATCTCATCATCTAAACATCCTCAATGTAATCACATCTGCAAAGTCTTTTTGCCATAGAGGTAATATCTTCACAGGTTACAGGGATTAGGATGTGGACTTCTTTAGGGAGCCAATATACAGCCTCTCAGAGACCTCAAAAATCTAATGGAAAAATAAATCATTTAATTTCTGGTCATAATGTATTGAAGAAAATCTGCAATATTTGAAGAAAAGGTAACAGAATAGAAAGTGAATGGTGACAATGGTGGTGGGGGAGAAAAAAGGGGGTTGCTAATTTTGATAAGAAGGTGGAGACAATCTTTCTAAAGAAGTGATATTCAAACAATGATCCCATTGACAAGAAAGAATGAGCCATGCAAATATCTTGGAGAAGAGCATCTGGTGGAAGGACTAACAAGTAAAAAAGGATCCTGAGGTAGAAATAAACTTGATGTGTTTGAGGAACCCAAAAGGCTGGTATGACTTATAGGACAGCAAGTAGGCAAGGAAAGGGGCTGAAATTAGAGAAGATTGCAGGGCTCAGATCAGAGACAGCAAGGAGATTGGATTTTAAGGAAAATGCCAAGAGAAAAGCAGTGTTTGAATTATGTCAGACAGTCAAAAAAGGGGCAGTTTTCTTTTTGTTTTGTAGTTTTTAAAAGAATAATGGGAAGCCATGAGAGGGCAGTGACACGATGTGGTTCACAGAGCCCTCTGGGCTGATGGGACGGATTCTAGAAGAAAAATAAAGCTGGTGTATCAGTCAGAGTTTAGTCAGGACAGAAATCATACCAATTATTTGAACAGAGAGAATGTTTAAATAAACTTAAGAACAAGAAAAATAGTCTCTTATATTTACCCACATTTTCTATTTTTGGCACTATTCTGTCCTTTGTGTAGATCCAAGTTTTCATCTGATGTCATTTTTCTTCACCCTGAAAAACTTCCTTTTCTTGTAGTGAAACATTGAAACTTTCTCTAACATTTCTTGTAGTGGAGGTCTGCTGGTGACAGTCTCTCACTTTTTTGTTTGAAAAATCTTTATTCAGTCTTTTTTTAAAAAAATTCTGTAGATATAGAATTCTAGTTTGACAGATATTTCTTTCAGAACTTTGAAAATGCCATTCCATTATCTCGTGATTTACATGGTCTCTGACAAAAAGTCTGTTTTAATTCTTATGTTAGTTACTATATATATATAATATATATATTATATATATATATATTATATATATATAATATATATATTCTATATACATGCAATATATATATATCTTTTTTCTTTGGCTGCATTTAAAATTGTCTCTTTTTCACTGTTTTTCATAAATTTGATTTTGACCTATTTTGATGTGGTTTTCTTTATGTTTTCCTGATTGGAGTTCATCATGCTCCTTAGGTCTGTGGGTTTATAGTTTTCATGAAATCTAGAAAAATTACAGCCATTATTTCTTCAGATATTTGTTCTGGCTCCTCCTCTATCTCCTCTCCTCCTGGGACTCCAATTATACATCTGTTAGACCACTTGATATTATCTCAGGTCACAGAATCTTTATTCACTTTTTTTCCCCCAGTTTTTCTCTCTTTCTTCACTTAGGGTTAGATTTCATTGTGTTTTGACAGCTCTTTCAGCTTCATCTGGTTCTTTCCCCCATTTTCTTGAAAATAGATGTTTACCCCAATAAAATCTTTCTTGGAGAATTTAGAGTAATATCATTTCTATTTACTAATTTCTCTCCCAATATGTTGTCTTTTTTTAAAAAGTGCTGAAGTTTGTTTTGGCAAGCAGTTAAGCTACGTGCAGGTTCAGCTTGGTAATTTCAAGACTTGTTTTCAAACTTTACTATTGTATATCTAGAGTAACTTTTACTCTAGGGATAATTTAAAACTATTATTAAAGTGTGACCCTTCTTGGGTCTCTATTGAATGGCTCAGGTATTCAACCAGTTTTCTCCACTAGATTGTTTATAACTCAATCATCTCCCAGCCCTGAGAATTGTTTATCTTTTAGCTTCCTGAGAGTTGTTCTTCGTCAGGCCTCATGGAGTTTTGTCCTATGCACACATAGATTAGTATACAGTCAAAGACTAAAGTGGACTATTATGAAGATTTGTAGGGTTTCTTCTCTGTGTAACTCCCTCTTCTCTGGTACTCTGCTCTACAAATTCCAGTTGCTTCAGGATTTCCAGGCATCTGTCTCTGTTTCCTTAACTTATTGAGAGCACTGGACTCAGCTTGGATTCCTCCTCTCTGGGCCATGGGGTGGAACTTACCTACAGGGGGAAAACTGAGACAGTGAGAGTTCCTTCTTTTCTCTCAAGGATCACAGCCTTGTAGCTGCTTCTTGTCCAATGAGCAATTCCCAAAAAAGTTACTCTAAAAAGAGATGATTTAATATATAAAATTATTAACTAGTTGTTATATAGGTAACTGGAAGAATGCAAAGCAAACACTAAAGTATTATGAAGGAAGCAACTACAAGAAGTAGCTACCAACCTAGACTAAAGGGAAGAGGTTGGAATTATTAAAACTTAGAAACTTAAAGGAGGAGCTCAGTGGAGCTAAAACTTTGACAAATGAGGAGGTGCTGCTTGCTTGGTATTGGTGTCTCCAAGCTCAGAGGAGTGCCCTGTGGTCCTGGAACCTAGATATCTGAGGAGAGAGTGCCAGCAGGTTGGTGCTGGTGTCTTCACTGGGATTTAAATAAAGCAGTTTCTGAGAATATTTTAAAAACTGAAAACTAGATTTAGTTGCTGGTAATGGGAAGGAATTGCTGCCACTGAGGTGAAGAAACATTGATAGGGTGATACCCACAAAACCACACGTAGTCAGGAAGCCCATAGGAAACTAACTGGGAGGGGCAAGTCCTTCATCCTCTCTCAGTTTTTCAGTCTTCCTTTCACACCTCCTATTGGCAGAACAGAACATATAGAGCAGCTGCAAAGGAGAAATACTGTTTTCAGAGCCCCAGCCCTAGCCCCAGCATCAGAGTAGAGCAGAAAAGGGTGAATTTGGGAAAGAGAGATAATAGCTTAATAAATAGCATGGCTACTTGCTAGTTTTCAGTCTGAGCAACCAGGTGAGATGTGTTGCTGTTAACTGAGTTAGGGAAGACTGGAGGAAGGGCAGGGTCCAGTCTGCCCCCAGCCTGCTGAATCAGTTCCAGGGAAAATATCTGAGAACTTCTATTTTTACAAGCACTAGAGGTGACTCTGATCAGCAAAATTTGAGGCAATCTAAGTCAAATCACTCATTTAAAAGTAAGGAGATGAGAATATAATTGAGTCCAGAAATAAAAATTTGCGCTTACGGTTAATCAATTTTCAACAAAAGTGCCAAGACAATTCAATCAAGGAAGAATAGTTTTTTGTTTGTTTGTTGTTTGTTTCAATAAATGATACAAGAAAAACTAGAATCCATACCATATGCAAAAATTAACTTGAAATGGATCATAGACCTAAACGTGAGGATTAAAGCTCTTAGAAGATGACACAGGAGTAAATTTTCATGATTTGGGGTTGGGCAGTTATTTCTTAGATATAATACCAAAACTACAAGTAATAAAAGAAAAACCAATAAATTGGTCTTTATCAAAATTAAAAACTTTTTTTCATCAATGAATGAATGGATAAACTGTGGTATATACATACAGTGGTATACCGTTCAGCCTTAAAAGAAAAGAAATCCCGCCATGTGCTAAAATGTGGATGAAATTTGAAGACACTATGCTAAATGAAATAAGCCAATCACAAAAGAACAAATACTGTATGATTCCACTCATATGAGGTACCTAGAGTAGTTAAATTCATAGAGAAAGGAAGTAGAATGATGGTTGCCAGGAACCGGGAAGAAGGGAGAATGAGGAGTTAGTGTTTAATGCCATTGAATTATTCACTTAAATTGCACTTTATTTACTATACAAGACACTGGAATAGTAGCTTTTTTCTCCATATACACTCCAAGGCAGCTATTTTATTTGCCATTTTTATAGGAAACTGAGTCTCAGAGATGCTAAGTGAGACTTACCCACTGTCACATGACTAGTAACTGCTCTTCAGTGTGATAATAAATCAAATAGCAGAGACTTGTCATCTTAACAACATTTAGGCTCTCAACCACTAGTGTCCTTTTCCCTCTCGGAAGCTCCTATATTGTGCTTGAATTGACTTACTGGTTTCAATTGCTTTAAAGTTACATATCAAAAACTGGCACAGTGCTTCTTGTGTAAAAATTGGTTTAGTTTATATAGCGGCAACCCAATACTCTTTGGATTTAACAAAGTAAATGAATGTTTCAAGCAAGACTTTCTTCAATATCTGATTTGTTTATTAAGAAATCCCATTTTGAGACTGACTCCTTGATCTGATTCTGGAATGTCATTATAGTGTGAGGCAGAATGAACTCTTGCCTATAACTAAGGTTATATGCCTCCACATGAGTAGAATATATTGCTTTTTATTGCTTCTCTCTTCTAATACAGCACAGGTTTTCACCTTCCATGGATGTTTAAATTGGCACCAAAAAATTCTTAAACCAGGATGATTTTCAACAGCCTAAAAGTTTTTATCACATTTTCTTGCTTTTTATTAATAAAACAATTAAATTAACATAATTGTTATTATTATGAACCTTCAAAATATGCTGTAGCTTCTGTTTACCCCTGTTCACGTAACATTATAAATCAAATTATATCTTATTCCCTCTTGGCATTCTATAATTAATTTTTAAATTGCGTATTTCTTTGTTGTATCATATATCACTAACCCAATATTTTTCTTGAGAATCAGAAGAAAAATAAATAAATGAATAATAAAATAATATAAATAAATAAAATATTTTATTCATTTACTGAACTTTGGGTTTTAATTATTTGAAATTTTAATGTCTTATTAGCTAAAATAGAAAAGTGCATAGATATAAAATGATCTAAGGATATAGTATATAGTGATTGAAATTAAGGTATTCAGATTTTTGAGGGTTTGTTATGACTAAAATAATTAGATAATTAAACAAAAGTTTTTTTGGCATTGATTTTTACAGTACCCAATTTTCCTTTCCACTAAGAATTCAGACACCATCCCAAATAAAGCTTGAAATTAAAGTGTCTGGCAGCAATACAACACCTATTTTTCCAATCCCTATGAATGATATAATTACTTGAAAAGCAGATACAGTTTTAAAAATGACACAGAACTTCATAGTTCTTGGAAGTGTTTAGCACCTAGTAAGCATGTTACCTCTGTTAGGTGTAATCACCATCATCATCATCATCATGTTTCCAAAATTAAATATGAACGATCTTAAGACTTAGAATATTGGGAAAAATTAACAAAATAATATTTAAGGGAGATTAATATTATATTTTGCACGTGGATTCAGAGACAAAAATACACAAGCACAAGCACATATAAACACATAAAACACTTTGTAGTTTCAGACTGAATCACACCAGCTTCACTACAGATCATGATCATAAGTATGTGGAAACCATATGGTTCGTGTTCTTTTTTGCTTTACTTATTTCACTTAGCATGATACTCTCAAGATCTCTCCATGTTGTTGCAAATGGTAATATTTCATTTTTTTTATGGTTGAGTAGTACTGTATAATTTCACTCATGTGTGAGATATAAACCAAAAAGCAACAAATGAACAAAACAAACAAACAGACAAACTCATAGAATGGTGGTTAACAGAAGGGAAGGAGGTCTGGGGAGTATGAAAAGAGTAAAGGGAGTCAAATATGTGGTGATAGAAGAAGACTCAATTTTGGTGGTGAGCACACAATGGAGTATAGATATGTTATTTATGAGTTTTAACCCTGAAATTTATATAAAGTTATTGACCAATGTTGCCCCAATAAATTTAATTAAAAATTCAAAAAAAAAAAGTGAAAACCATTCTGGAAAACAGTTCAGAAATTTCTTTAAAAATTAAACATGGAATTACCATATAACTCGGCATCTTCACTCTTGGGCATTTATCCTAGAAAAATATAGACTTATGCACACACAGAAACCTCTATATGAGTGTTTATAGCAGTTTTATTATTAATAGTGCCAAACTGGAAAAAACCCAGATGTCCTTAAATAAGTGAATGGTTAAACAAATATGGTATATCCACACCAACAATAGTACTCAGCAATAAAAACAAATTATTCTTGCACACAGCAACCTGGAACTATGTTGAGTGAGAAAAGCCAATCCCAAAGGTTACCTACCCTATGATTTCATTTACATAACATTCTTAAAATGACAAAATTATAGAAATAGAGAACAGATTAGTAGTTACCAGGGATTAAGGTAACTAGGGGTTGGAGAGAAATAGGTGTAGCTATAAAAAGGTAAATTAGGGATCCTTATGCTAATGCAAATGTTCTGTGTCTTGTCTCTGTCAATGTATCACTCATCCTGATTGAAATGTTGTACTATAGTTTTTGCAAGAAGTTACCACTGGAGGAAACTAAGTAAAGGTTACACAGGATCCCTCTGTACTACTCTTTACAAGTGCATGTAAATCTATAATTATTTCAAATTATTCAAATTTCAATTAAACACACACACACACACACACACACACACACACACACACACACACACATATAAGTAGATGGAGTTCTTCCTTGAGTTGCTGACAGTCCTGAGTCTTATGGGTTTGAGCTCCCTTAATTGGATCAATCAAGAGAATAGCAGTAGTTCTCTATTCTTTACTGATCAGACCACATCTGAATATCATCTTTAGTTCTGAAAATCACATTTTCATGTGGACATCAAGAAATGGAGTGAATGTAGAAAAGGCCTTCCAGTAAGCAAAACGCCAGAAAATTCTATCAAATGAGGAAAGGTTGAAAAAGTTGTGAATATTTAACTTTGAGAAAAAACGACTTAGGAGGTACACAAGAATTGGTTGCAAAAAATATGAAGGACTTATCCTAATGAGAGATTAAACTTTGTTACCTTTTGAGGGATAAAAGCAATAATGCATGAAAGTTTTCCCAAAATAGAAAAAAAAAAAAAAAAAAAACAGAAAAAAGTGGCTTCACACAAGACTGACAGGGCAGGACACAGGTTCCAGTTACTAGAAAAATAAGCTATTCCTTAACAACAAACATTTTGGCTTATATGTTGTTTTTCCCCTAAGTTTGGCTATTGTGACTCAGGTTTCTTCAACTCCTTCAACTCAAATACAATTTGCCAGACTGAAATTATAGACTTGCTGAATTGGGAGTCAGTTCTCGAACCATGAAGAGTTCACCATTTCATTGATGTCTCATGAATTCTGTCTTGGTCACTATGTCTCATTTGATGAACATTATCCAGACCCTACCAGTTGGTTCTCTAGGGCTGGGAAGTTTGGTTGAACAGCACACATTTTAAATTCAATAACATTACATTCTCAGTGTTTATTATTACTCTCTCTGAATTCTACTAATTTAAATTAATATGAGAATTTTTCTGTGATACTTTATATGTAAACTGTTAGATCTTAAACTGTCATCTATTATCTTCTTAATGTTTGAGGGGAACTCTGGATTCTGGATGCAACTATTTGTGAGGGAGTCCATCAACAAGACACTGTTGATGAGTAATCAGTATATTTAGAGACTTAGAGAATGTCTGTCTAGATATGGGGTAACTCAGGAATTTCCTTGACAAATATAGAATAAGAAGAAAGGGAAGTGGGCTGTTGAGGGGAGTTATGCAGGGAGACTAGAGGGTTCCTTTCATTCAAGCCATTTCAAAATCTAAGGGGTTTTCCTTGCCTCTTAACAAAGAAAACCACTTTTGTAGTCATGGTATCCACATCTGAAAGATACAGTCTTCCCTTCCCCTGGGCCTTGATGGATGAGCACCACCATGTGCACAGTCATCAAGTTCTCTTTTCTAGACTCTATGCAGACCATTTTCTTTGGTTAAGACAGTTCATCTTCAGATATATAAATTGAATTGATTAGGCTACAGCTTTCTTTTTCATTAGTTTCATTCCATGCAGAAGATATCCCTTGGTCCTCCAGTTAGGTTTAAATGTTTCCTAGGCCTTCTCAATCACACATTTCATAGTTGTATTTTAGAAAGTGTTTTTCCTACAGATGAGTGACTCTCATCCATTAAACATCAGTTTTCACTAATTTCACTGCAAAACTCGGGGAGTCTCCAATCTAATTACCTACACACTGACTTCAGCAACCACAGAGTCATCTTTATAAAATCATGTTTTCTCAGTTCTGGAGTGGGCAGGAGAAGTTTTTGAGGGAGTAAAAGTGAGCTTTCTTAAAATAAATGTTCCTGAGTTCCTTAAAATCTTGGTGTTTAATAAGCTTAATATTCATTATCTGGTCCTCCCTCATTCTTTCACATTGTAGGGAGAACCGACCTTCCTTACACACAGGGCATCAAAAGTTCTGCTCTGTAACAATCTTCTTCTTAGATAAATGATGGAACATTCTGAGATAATTCAAGCAGGAAGGGAGCACGGCCTCCTTCCTCTTTGTGACCAAGAGGTGGGAGTGGCAGAGAATTCTGGGAAAGTTCTGTCTCTACTCTGCAGCTAATTAGTGTTAACTGGGCTAAGTTCATCGTAGGCAGTGTGATGGTCTGCCCAGGATGGCCCCAGTTTATGGCTGGCGTCCTGGAGTAATTATTATTCATGCTCTTTTTCACTCTCTTAAGTGTCCTACTTTCGGTGATAACTTATATGGTCACCCTAATTATGTGTTTTAACTCTAAGAGGGGGCCAGGTTTTCAGGTGAGGGAACAAAGTTAATTGAGAAGAGTAATATGATGGGGAAGCAAGGGAGAGGGGACCTATTAAACCTTAGCTTTGGAGAGCTTGGGCTTGATTTTCTAAAACTCATCAAAGAAGAAATCTGAGTTGTTAGAAACCGTGTTTAGGATAATCTACCATCAATAAAAAGAAGGAAGCTAATTTGTGTTCCTTAGTAGGGCTTCTTATGAGGTATTTAAGTTATGTCTGTCTGTCTAGCCTCTTTTCATCTATCTGTATGTGAGCTGAATCAGCCAAGAGCCACCATCTTCCACATAAGACACAGTGATTTTTTCAGCTTGTAGGTTCTCTGCCTATGAGAGTTTATATGGTTTGGCTCTAGGCAAAACTGTAAAGTAGAAGTCTCAGGCTTCCCCTTCTACAGCTTTTTCCATCGTGTTTGGCATCTTTCTCCCCCACGGCCCCATGAGGGAGAGACAGTGTCAGCACAGACTCTGTTGCTGAAAAGCCCCCTCTGCCCTGGAGCCCCTGCACCTCATCCCTCAGAGCACTGACCCCACTGTGCAGTATGGCCTTACCTTGGCTGCCTCCCACAGTAGACTCTGAACCACCTAAGGGCAAAGATTGTTTCTTCTTCTGTAAAATAAAGATGAGTAAAATTTGTACCCATTTTGAAACAGTAATTGACATGAGCTACATTAAGAATTAAGAAGATAGTTCTCTTCCTGCTTGAAATAATTTTCTCCATTTCGGTCTGTCAATCAGCCAGCCACACAGGTTCAGTGGCTGGGATTGGCCCCATGTGAAAATGCCGGTGCTGATAACTCTCAGTGGGAGTTTGGAGTCCCTGCAGGGTCTGTCTTGCATCTTCAAATCAATTTTTGTATTTCCCTCTATTCTATTTCTATTAAAAAATTAAAGTTATAAATGGAACTACATACACATTTTTAATAAAAGTGAATTTATATTGTCAAGAGTCGTTTTTTTCTGAGTTCCCTTGTCATTTTCCCTTGAAAAGGTAACACTTCCTATTGACTTCTACAGGCACTCAAAGTTAGCCATAATTTTCCCTGACAATCTCATCACTTATGAGTGGTTAGACATTCAGTGGAAGATTCAAATTCGAGAGACTAGTGACACTATTACAGCATAAAACATAGCTCTCAATCTCAACAAATTTCAGTCAATGGATATTTATGGGATCCCAGTTACAACTTTACTGTTGATAGCTACAGAGTTAGGTAGTATTGTCCCCTGCTGCCATGGAGACCTTGATACTGCTCTGTTGTACCCAAAGAGTAAAAGCTGCCTGAAAAAAGGTCAGCTTATTCACTAGCACTAGGAGTATGTTGTTTACCAAAATTTATATTTTGAGTTATTGTAATGGGTATATAACCACCCACATTTCCCCTTCAGGACTGTGGTAGACAGACTCCAAGGTGGCCCCTGCAATTTCCACTCCTAATGTTAATGCACTAGATAATCTCCTTTCCTGGAGTGTGGGTGGGCCCTATGACTTTAGCCCATAGAATATACCAAAAGTAAAGGGATTTTTGAGATGTAATTAAGGTCCAAAATCATATGATTTGGGGTTAATCAAAAAGGTGAGCCTGAGTTAATCAGGTGAGTACCCTTGAAATTGGTACTGACCCTCTCTGAGGTAATAGACTCTCCTGTGGGCATCATGAAGTTGCCAGTTATGTTAAAGAAGCCCATGTGGCAAGGAAAACAGATGACCTCTAGAAACTGTGGATGACCCTTCAGACTTGAATGTGGCCCTCCACTTGACAGCCCACCAAAAGCCAGGCACATAGTCTCACGGCTATGAGGAAATGAGTCTGCCACCAACCCAAATGATCTTGGAAGTGGATTATTCCCCAGTGGGGCTCTAAATAAAACCACAACTTGATCAATCTTGATTGTAGCCTATAGGGCCCTGACCAGCCTCAGACCCAGACTCCTGACCTATGGAAACTGTGAGATAATAAATGTGTGTTGTTTTAAGATGCCAAGTTAGTGGTGATTTGTTATGCAGCAACAGATAACTAACAAAAAGACTGAGGTTTTCATTCCCCCAGCTCCTGTTGTGCAGATGGCTGCATCTGTCTTTGAGAACTATCCCCAACCAAAGATAGCCAATGCCCTGAAGCCCGCACCCCCTCCTTTTCATGGGCAGCCAGATCCAATGACTAGTCAATGACTGGTCGATGGGGCGAGGGGAGGGGTCAGGGAAATGTGAAGGCAAATCTTACTTGCCTCAAGCGGGGATCTCTCTGAAGGACCATGCCTGAGCTCTCCTCTCCTTGGGATTGACTGAGGCCTTTGTTTTGACTGAAAGCCAGTTCAATTCCTCTTCTCTCTAATCCTGCTTTCTTTACTCCCCTTGGATGTAGATCCCGAGAACACTCCACAAAATGTTTCCTACATGCAAATCTCTACCTCCGATCTGTTCCCAGGGAACCTGACCTAAAATAGAACTGTTTTCTCTAATGCGTCACTTATTGTCATGTGTGTGCCCTAAAGTCTGAAAGCTAAAAGAAAAGCAATTGAGAAAAGTGTAAGTGCTGGTGATCTTGTTTTAGTTTGCTTTTGTTTTGTAAACACAGACTCCCTTATTATTTTTAAATAATCTTTCCACTTAAAAACTATTGATCCTTTTTAAAAAATAGTAAGAAGACACTGAAATGCTCTCTAGAAGATATTGAAGCTCATTCTTTTTATTTTACAGAATGGAATATGGAAGCTCAATGTGTGTGTGTGTGTGTGTGTGTGTGTGTGAGAGAGAGAGAGAGAGAGAGAGAGAGAGAGAGAGAGAGAGAGAGAGAGAGTGTCTCCTAGCTTATTCACTCATTCAGTCGACAGATATCTTTCAGGGCTGGAGCTGGCCTCCTTGTAGGCTGTGCAGAACGTGTCAGCAGGTGCACAGAGAGTCACATTCCAGCCATGTGGCTTCCTAATATGACTTCTCTAGTGCCTGAGCTGGGCTGTTCTGTGAGGGTCTCTGGACTGATGGCTACATTCTACCTCTAACACTGGAGATGCCCCACCTCTATGAGGAACTCAATTGACTTACCTCCTTTTATTTCTCTCAGTCTGGGAAGCTGCATAATTTCTACTTAGATCCACTAAATAACTCCTCAAGCTCTAGTGTGTCATTGCAGAGATGGAAAGAGATGGAAAGAGCTATGTTCTATTTTTGTATCAGTGTTCTAAGTAAGGTGGTTTACTATGATTTAACAATAATGGTCAGTAACACCTACACAGTGCTTACCATGTGCCTGGAACTGTTTGAACACTTTGCAAATACTAATTCAGTTAAATCTTTAACAGACCCAGGTGGCAGCCAACATAAAAATTATGAGCAGATAAATGTCCAAAAATGTATTTGAGTTGTGTAAAGCTTTTACTTCAGATAAAGGGCCTGAGCTCTCGAACTAATGCTTGGGAAAGAAGAGAGAAATTTTTCAAATTTTTATGAAATACTGGATTTACTAATAATTCTTTCTTCCTTTGGAAAACTAATCTCTTTTAGGTATGAGTATTATGTAAAATACATGCCTATTCTTTACCATTCAGCACAAATTACCAACATTTTAAAATAGCCCAGGTTCACCACCTCTTTTCCCTCTCCCTCCCTGCCCATCTTCTGATATTCCTTTGTTTATAGACATGTCCCCTGCAAACAGAGGAGGAGAGAAGCAGAAATTTATATCTGTCAAGCACAGTTACCCATAACCAGGTCTGCTAAAGACCAGGTGGGCAAAGAGCTGGAAACTAATGAGATGCCCTGTCAAGGGCATTTCACCCATCCCTCTTGCCATGGACACCTGGGTGTTTCCTCCAAGATTTAGCGACCCCAAACTGCTAGGCAACAGGAGAGTATTATTTACATTATCAATTTATTTAGAGTTGTGAGTTTTCCCCTTTTCACCAAAACGTTCCTGGAAAAACACTAATTTATTTGATTTCACTAAATAATTGAACATGTTTGCTATCCACTATGCATTTCAACCTATCATTGTTTACTGGCCACCTTCTATTGTGTGGTATCACTCTGTGTTGAATCCTGAATAAGTTTGAGTCCTGGTCTCTCCAATGAGGAATGGTTGGAGAGAAAAAATAAACACAATGGACAAAATGAGAAAAATAAATGCTTTTATTGTATCTTTTTTGGGGTAAATTATAAAAGGCATCTGTTCCCCTTTTGTCTATTTTATTGAGAATCTGTAGGGTATTAGTTTCCTATTGCTGCTGTAACAAATTACCACAAATGTAGTAGCATATTACAATATAAATTTATTATCTCATAGTTCTGGGCATTAGAATTGCAGAATGGGTCTCAATGGACTAAAATCAAGGTGCTACAGGGCTGCATATTTTCTGGAGTTTCTAGGAGAAAATCTATTTTCTTTCCTTTTCCAGTATATGAAAGCTGCCCTCATTCCATGATGTGTGCCTCCCTTTCTATCTTAAATGCCAACAGTGGCCAAATGCATATTTCTCACATTGCATCACTGTAACACTGACTCTTCTGCTTCCCTCTTCCACATTGAAGGGACCCTCGTGATTGCATTTGATCACCTGGATAATCCAGGATAATCTCCTATATTTTAAAGTTAACTGATTAGCAACCTCAATCCCATTTGCAACCTTAATTCCCCCTTGCCATGTAACATAACAGATTTATAGATTTTAGGAATTAGGACATGGACATATTTGAAGGAGGGGGACATTATTTTACCTGTCACACCCAGGATGTATATTCTTCACAGAATGCCATATAGACCAGATGTTGTATAGACCAATGGATATTACTATTTTAAATAAAAGGAGAAAAAAAGTAAAAGAAAGAAAATGAAAAGCTCATCAATGTCTATTAGTGGACGAAAACAATGATTCACTTTATTTTTGGGGAGTGGAGGCCATTGTGGACACTGCCATTTGTGAGTATTATTTCTCCCTAATAAGTCAGTTAGAAGTGTTGTCAGTTAGAAGTGTTGTCAAAGTGATATGAAAACAAATGCTACTGGTTCTGTGTACTGTCAAAGTGAACATTAAATGCATCAATTGCTAAATTCTATGGTATGGACAATATGTGTTTTGAGGAGAACAAATTTCTCTTTCTTTCCACTCTTTTTGATGATTTATAGTTGCTTAGATGATGGACCCAAAATTCATTTATTCATTCAAAGCCATCAATTTACTTTGCATATATTTTTTAAGTGTTTGACAATTGCCAGGTACAGTGCTAGATGCTGACAAATAATGAAAAACAAAACCAAATGTGTTCTTTGTGCTCTCCCAAATTTTAACCTACTCAGGGTCCATGCAAGAAATTCTGTAAATCTTATAAGGGAATTAGTGAACCAGACCTTGAAGCATTAAGAAGATTCAGAGAGACTGAGAATAATAAGGAAGACATTTCAGAAACAGGAGAAAAAATTGAATAAAATCACTGGTTCAGAAATTCAGTGGAGATGAGTCTCTGTATTTTCATTTCTTCTGCTTTCTAATTCCTTTACTTGTTCCCATGACATCACTTTCAAGACTCCAAACTCAAAAATCAGAACAGAAGTGATGAGGGAAATACATTTTCTGGGCTTAGAGGAAGAAAATCAGAAATATGACTTTAGGAAAAAGACATTAGTGTAACAGTGAACAAAAGCAAAACTTCTGGTGCCAAGTTTGAGAAATGTTGAATGTCAAAGGGCAGCTCATGACATTTCATCAAAGGACACAAGGGACACACATTCCAAAAAATTGATATGTAACAGTTAAAGAACTGAAAACAGATTCAGAAAAGAATACAAGGGTTACTTTTTCTTCTCTAAAATGTTAGATAGTCTTTTGAAGCAATCTCCATAATTTTACTTGAATGACACATCAGGCCCTGAATATTCAATTTTTCATGTTGAATGATTGATTACCAAGTTGTTATAATGGTTCGGGCTTTTTAAAATTTGTTCTCCATTAATAATTATTTTGATAAAATGTTTTGTTCCTGACAAATTCAATGAAGACTAAAAAACAGAAAACAGAAAACCAAACTTGCTCTTTGTAATGCTATTAACTTCAGGAGATAAGGAAGAAGGATGCTCACTGCAAACACCACGATCCTGGGCTGTGCAACTGTATCAGTTAGGAGAAGTAATGCTCACTGTTGTAACAAATTGACCTTGAAATCTCAGTGATTTGGCATAATGAAAGTTTATTGCTTGCTTTTGTCACAGTTCAATGTGGTCAGTGGGCTCTGCTCCACATAGTCATTCACAGACCCAAGATCCTTCAATGCTGAGACACAGCCATCTTCAACATCCTTGTGGACATTCTGACAACCAGTAGACAAGGTTCAATGCAGAGAGAGATGAGGAAGGCATGCCAGCTCTCAACTGTCTCAGCCTGGTAGTACATCACTTCTGCTCACTTTCTATTGTCAAAAACATGGCATATGGTTCCATCTAACTCTAAAGGGACTGGGAAGTGTAGTTTAGCTGTGTATCCAGGAAGAGAAAGCCAGTTTAGCAATCATTAGCCAGTTTATATTTTGGCACTCTCCTCAGATTTTCAATTGGCAAAAGGGAAACCCAACTGTGATCTTTTGGTTGTGACTCCATTTACTTGGTCAACAGCTTCTCTTCTTCCTTTACATTTCTTGGTATTTATATCTCAATTTATTTGATGGAGAGAGTTGATAAAAGGAGAGAAGAAGAATCACTTGAAGTGTGTATTCTTCAGGCAGACATAGGACACTTTTCAGGCAATTCCCATCTCTATTTTATGCTAAACAATCACTCCCACCTGGACAGTTTTATCCAAAAGGGCCTATATTGATTGTGGACAAAAGAATCTCTGAATGTGTTACAGTTTGCAACTTCAGCCTCCTTAATTATGTAGTGTCAATATGCGATAATATAAACCTATGTTTTAGAGGTTAGCAGCACCTTTGCCCGATTATAGAGCTAAGCTTACCTGTCACAGATGCTATCTTTGAGAGTGAAGGTGGCACTGCCAATAATAATTATCAAGCAACAAGCAACACAGCAAAGCAACCACCTCGTCAACCCCCTCTGCCCGACACAGAGGCCAAAGCTGTTACCTGTTCTACCACAGAAGCAGCCTCATGGATCACAACCACTCTCCTGTCACACTTTGCAACCCTATCTGGTGGGCTAGAGAGACAAAAGTCATCACCCTTAGGCTAATTTAAAAAATATTTGTTATTAATTAATTTCCAGACTATTTAGGACAAAGCAGCACCTGTTCCAGGTAACTGAGATAGATGGTCACAGCTCACTGGTTCCCTCAAGCAGCCCCTCCTCCTCAGGCTCTACACAGAGGTACCTTAATGATAATTATGAAATACCAAGTGTTTCTGAATAAATCTGGGCCACATTAGATTGTGGTTTCCTACTGAGCTGAGAGGAGCTAACAAGTGAGGCAGAGAAATAAATAGGCTTGTCCCCGCTAACTCCCCCAAGTGATGTTCCCATTAAAATAAACCCAGTGAAGGAGACTTCCCACTTGTAATTGTTACTGATAAATCTATCACACTACAGATATTACTACTAAACTCTAACTCACCAATATCATTAAATAAGGAAAAATGAACAAATTTATTCATGGAGGTCATTCATCAGGGCCATGTTTTGACTCTGTTCTCAGCTATTCCCATTTCTTTTTTAAACTAGAAGCTTCTTCCTCTACTATATCCATTTTGCTTCAGAGATAATGTGCTTGCATTACACAAGCACACGTGAGCTTCCTACAAGGAACGGTCCCTTGGAAAATATTTTTCTAAAGAGATACAAATTAGAGATTTGGCTCTGTATACACAGTATACAATATGTATGATTTTACTCAAATTATCTAACCTCCCCAAGCCTTTAAAATAGAGGTAATAATACTCATTTGCACCATTTTGCAAGGAGTAGACAAAAATAAGAAACAGTTCAATGTGGGTGCTCAATAAACATTGGCCTTTCTTTTTCTCCTTTGATTTCTCCCTTTTACTCTCTCCTTTCTCTATTCTCAGGAGCACTCAATAGTTTCAGACAGGACTCTAATTGATGAGTTTGCTGAGAGCTGGGCTAAAGTTGCCCAAATGGAGAGGTAATGAGTAGACATATATTCTATGTAAAGGCAAATGAAATCAAGTTTGTCAGAAGCGAAATACCTTACAAAGGAGAAAAATGTTGAAGACATGTGGAAATGTAAAGGAAGCCAACTCTGCAGGGAGGTATGTGGGTGCTCAGGTTCTAAAGAACCACTAGAGGTGGCACCCCAGTTCGTACTTGTCCCTTGGCCTCTGTCATACATTCTCTAGGATTCTCTTCTTTTGGCTGCTCTTTCAAGCTCCTAAGACAGCTTGCCCTACTCCACTCAAGTTCAAAGGTTGCAGCTCTTCAAGATGCAGCACTGGGCCATTTTCATGTCCCACTTTTCATTCTCTCCCTGAACAATCACATCCTTTGCACATCACTTCAGTTACCAGGTACATTCTGATGACTTTCACATTTACTTCTCCAGCCTAGCCATCCAGCCTATGAGCTGTAGACCCATATGTCCTTCTGCCTACATGATGTCTCCATTTGGATGTCTCAGGACTTTTCAGATGCAACTTGGTCAAAATTAACTAGCATTATTTTCACCCATCAGCCTGGTCCTGCTGCAGTGTTTCCTGGAACTCATCTTTGACTCCTCCCTGCCTCTTGCTCACCACTTTCCATCTAGTCAATCAGAAATCTAGTTACAAATTCCAATTACAAAGACACCATGTTCTCTCATGAGAATACAGCCAGGGCC
This sequence comes from Eidolon dupreanum, assembly GCA_028627145.1. NCBI lineage: Eukaryota > Metazoa > Chordata > Mammalia > Chiroptera > Pteropodidae > Eidolon > Eidolon dupreanum. Next base: position 76,139,121 of record CM053502.1, on the reverse strand, counting down.
TACGCTTGACCTTTCACATCAACTCAGGCCCCACTCAGTCCATTCTCTGGATTTAGAATAGAAATGTCTTTTAAATATTTCCTCTAACGCATCTACCTCTCACCCTCCTGTATCCACTTTCTGACAGAAACATTTCAAAGTCTTCCCATTGCTCTCTTAGGATGAAATTCCATATTTCCAACACAACTTGCAAGGACTTGTACAAGTAAGGACAAGCCCTACTTGTCAGTTAACTGCATCACTCGTCACCTCTCTTCTGTCCTGGGCATCAGCCACACCAACATTTTTAATTTCTTGGAATGCATCACACTAATCCTACCTCTGAGCCTTCACATGTGCTCTCCCTCTCTTCAGGAAACCCCCTCTCCTTCCTTTTTGCATAACCAGTTCTTGCATATCTGTAAGATCTCATCTTAAAAACTACCACATTTCATTGATTTAAGTATTTCACATTTAACATCTCTGAAATTGGTATGCATCAATTTACGGTGCATTGTTCTGTCAGTTGGCAGCACTTGGGACATGGCAGTCCACTGCTTGTGCTTGTGTACACATCAATAGAACTAACGTCAGAACTTGCAGAATGGGGTTAGTGGCCTGGCAGCAAATCCTGGACACAATATGGAGTGCTCTTTTAACCCCTAGTAATGAAATGATTGTGGTGTGTGATTTGGGAAATGGCGGATCAGATCTGTTTAGCAACATTCCCCAAGCAGGAGTCAAAAATACTTTAGCTCTACATTATTGCATATTTGATTTAAGAATACAGTTACAATAGTTTTTAGGGTTTTTTTTTATAGATTCTTTTAGGAAATATCACCAATGCTCTTAATGGCACAGAGATTGATAACGTGTGGAAAAGCATAGATATCAACTCTGAGTGGAAGATGATTAGGAAGAGATGGACTCTGAATATGAAGAATTTTAAGACTTCTTTAAGAAACTGTTTTGTTTATATTTTCTCTTAGTTATGCACAAAATTATATGTAATAAAAGTCTACATCAAATTAAAAATAAGTACCCTAAATGGTAAGAAAGCCTTATGTCATATTTAATTGGAAACATGATTTTTCTTTCTTAGTGTACATAGAATAATGGTGTGTATTACAATTAGTAACATCTTAAATTTAATAAAATGCAGTAGTTTTTAAGAGCAGCCTTCACTGACACCCCAGATTAGGCTATCCTTTATATGCTCTCTTATATTCTGGTACCTCCTTATACAACTAATAATTACTGTAATAAATAGTAAATTGTCAAATTGGCTATTTAGAGTTTGAAAGAGTGGAAGCTCAATATGAGAGAGAAAAAAAAACTGTATCACTCATATTTACTGCCTTTCCCCAGAAGGTAAAATGTAGAGGTTGTTCAAGAGATATGTGTTTGAATGAGTCTGATTAAAATGATTTTTCTCTGGTTGGCCTAGAAATAGATAGCTGTCCCCAAATGCTGTCATGTATGACAATGCCAAGGCCACAGAGCTTGGAAATAGACTTGGGAGGAGCAAGGCTGTGCAACCAGGCCTTTGGTCTCACGGAGAAGCAATTAAAACTCCTGCGGGAATAAGATCTTCCACAGCACCGGTGCACCCACACCCAACAGTGTGTCACATCATCTTTCCCTCATGGGCCTCACAGCACTGGTCTGCTCACACTTCAGGGCACATTCACAATTTATCTGGAAATGACACAATTCCTGCCCCTGAGAGTTAAGGCCTAAGAATGGCAGGAGACAGTGCAAAAATAGAACAAACACAAATAGCGCATGGACGCGCACACTCCACCTATCCTCATATCTAGCCTCTACTCTTTGAAAAATCTTTCTAAAAAGGCTTGTTTTTAAAAGGAAGGGAGGCCATAGACAGGACTTCCCACACAGTGGCCCTTGGACAAATGCCCTGTGCCATGCTCCTCAATGGCTCCGTGCAGGCTACTGGGCAGGACTCGGGGAAACTTCCAACCTCTGGTCAGCTAGCTCTGAGGCCCCCTGAGAAGGAAGGTTACCAACAAGCCCACAGCTCTGGCTGCTCAGAGTTTTCCCTTCATGATGCCCCCCGAGCAAACAGAGCAGCAAATCTGTCTGCTTCTCATTTTGAGAGAAAGTTACTCATAATGGTGCCCCCTGTCAGCAGTGTCTCAGTCAGAAATGTAGGTCCATGGAAGAAGCAGGACAGCAGACGCAGGTAGTAGGTATCCCAGATCACAGGTGAGGAGCCGGCTCTGAGATGCAAATGGCTAGGGCTCAAACCCATGTTACCTGTGGGAGGAGCCCATGTCCTTCCCAAGTTCCACTGGACAGAGGGGCTGGTGGAGGGGAGGGAGCGGGGCACAGGGAGGCGCCCAGGTTCTCCTTGGCCCCTGTTCCTGTTCCTCTGAATTAGTTCATTTTATGGAGTGACCCCCACCCGTGATAGCAGCTACTATGCTGCACTATGAAGACCCAGACAGGCGGAGACTCTCAACTCCTTTCTTGATTTCACACAACTCCCTCCCCACTCATATAAAGCCTTTCTAAAGTGTGAGGAGCTGGACAGAAGGTGCTCCAACACCCAAAGGACTGAGAAGTGAATATTGTTAAAGACCTCAGTCATTTCTGGGCTCCACACCTTCCTTTATATATCAAATGGGCCTAACGCCTTTAGAGCGCCCATTTTTTCTCCCCCCACCAGTCTCTGCAAGGGGAATAGAGGAGCACTAAGATTTATTACCCTCTGATACACCCTTCCCTCAGTTTAGATGGCAAATGCAGTTCACATTAGTTAGGGTTTTGAATATTTTTTGTCCCTCTTGGTACATACAGGTGTGCAGATCATAATTATCAGAGCTGAGAAGGATCTCAGAGATTTTTTATACAACCTCCTCATTGTACAAATGGCAAAACAGAGGCAAGGGTTTGTCAAAGGAATTTGCTCATGGTTTCAGCGGAGTAGGTGGCTCAGCCAGGATTAAATTCAAGTGGGCTGACTTGCAGTCCTGTGCTTTTTTGACCTTTCCATGGTATAAAGTGGAGGTCTCAACCCAAATGCTTGCCTGGAGCAGGCAACAGGAATGACTGAAGGGGACCAGGCGTCATTCACTACCTTGTGTGCAGGCAGTGCTGAGTCTAGCTGGAGAGCAGACACCTTTCAAGGGGGTAGCCTCTGCTGAGCTGTAGCAACTTTATGCAATGTGGGAATGGCTACCCAGTGTTACAACATCTTACTTTTCTTTTTTTCAAGAAAAACTAGAAATCTGGATTTAAAATTATTGTACAATATCCTTACTAGGTCAAATTTAAAACAGTGTATAGGCCAGCGATGACACATCTGTAGGCCAAGTTCTGGGATGGCAAGTTTGTAACATCTGTGATAAAGAGATGTTGTTGCAAAAGGACTACCCCAAGGGCCCCTCTCCTGACTGCTTCTGTGCTTGCTTCCTTCCCTCACATCCTCATCACTCTAAGCCCACTGCTCATGTTCCTTTCTGCAGCCTCCCAGTCCTGCCTCAGCCCATGGGAAATGGCCCCCCAGAGCTCAGACCAAAGGGTTTTAATGGTCTTGCCTGCCTTTGTCTCCCTGCAAACTCTCATTCACATTGCTGGTGAAGTTGAAAACAAGTCATTAAATTGTGTTCCTAAATTCACGAGGTCCACGCTAGAGCCAACCACAAGTCAGCCAAATGTCTTAACGTGGAGATGCTGTCTTTAATGGAATCATACAGAAATGATCTTTGCCCTCTGTAGAAATTGCCTAGATGATAATCAGAAGTAAACAAAGCAAAACTTATAGCTAAAGAACAGCTTATTTTGCATTAAGAAAACCATCAGTATGTCTGGCATGCTTTGCTAAAATACTAGGAGAGCAGTTCCTAGAAATAGCCAGCTCCTCACAGAATTCCTCATTAACTGCTGAAGCTACAGTTGGATTTTGCTAGTTTAGCCCTCATCTCCCAGTGGATGACAGTGCCTCCCATAGGTCCTTATCTAAACTATGGGTCACACTCAGCTTACAAGGGCCAGGCAGGGAGGTTACATGAGTACAGTGAGCTAGGAGAGGTTATGGTAAACTGGGGAGAACAAGGCCTTCCTACTAGGGGCAGCCATTACTTAGCACTAGTTGACAATGGGCTGCAGGCCCCGAGTAGCCATAGCTTCTGATTCTTCATGAGAAGTTGGAAATCTGGATGTTTGGTAAACTTTTTGGATAATTAAAGTTTGACAACTAATTTAAATAAAAGGAAAACGCTTTCTCAACCACATAAGAGCTCTCTGAGGGCTTAATTCAACCATGATCTATTTGCCAAATAGTAGTCTCTAAGTTGGAGGACAGGGCCAAGAAACATTAAAAAAAAAAAAGTCCATATAACTTGGGATGCGGTTCCCAACTACTTCTATGGAGTTACTACTCATCTAGGATTTTAGATTCACACACAATCACAGAAGCCCGCACTATTTGATGCCTCATTCTCTTAAACCTCATTCTAAACAGTAATACCACATGCCACCTGCATCCTTTTGTAATATGTGCCAAACGCGATGGGACAAACACAAAGGAAACTAGCAAGTCTAATTAATGTCCTTGAGTCACATCACACTTTGTCCCCAATACACATTAGAGATTGCCAGCAGCACTCAAATCACCTTCTCTCCCCTTCTATTTCACTACTATTCACCTGCTTGCCATAAGATTCTTTTCAAGGCTAAAATTTTTATAGTAGGTAGACATGTCATGAAACAGAAATACACTCCGCCTACACATGATCACTGGGCACATCCTGTAAAGGCTCAGGTGATTGTACTTTGTATTTTTTAATTTGTGTTGTGTTTTGGATCCTGATGTAGTTGTTTTGCTATCAGTCACACAGAGACAAGGCTGATCCTTGTTCAGGAAATCAGAATGGAGAAGACAAGCCTCCAGTAGCAGGAAAAGGGACTCTGCTTCTCTCAAAACAAACTTGGTTTAATTCAGAATTATTTATTGAGTGCCTACCATGTGTCAGGGACTATGTCACACATTAGCCACCATATTTTTGAATTTAGGTTTGAGGGTAGACTTGTCTACCAGGTTCCTCCTGGGCGAAGGGGATAGTGGTGGTGGCCTTCAGAGGAGAAGAAGAAAACAGTAGGCTCCAAATGAAAGGTGAAGAAACAATAGTTTATAGGCCAAATGATCAGTTTCTTACCTCTGCTTCTTCATTTTGTTAAGCAAAAGCCTTTAGTAAAATTTCAGTTCTATCTCAGCCATGTTATTGAGTATTCATGAGAATGTCATGTTTCTTCTTTTAAGTGAAGGATTTATTTACAGGGCAATCAGGGTCCTTCCCCAAGTTTATCATGATGGTGGTTG
>CM053502.1:76109642-76133298 GCA_028627145.1 Eidolon dupreanum | reverse complement strand
CACAATTCTTGGGGAACTGAAAGGTCTATTGGGGCTCTAAATGTGCCAAGAAAAAATCCTCAATTGTTCGTTGTGTGGTGTCTCAAAGTACACCCCATTTTCTACCTTGATACCTTATTAAAAAGTTAGAAAGTCTCTATCAGGGTGAGAAAGACAACTTTTACTTGTTCAGTGGGTGGTTTTTAAAAGCCTTAGAGATTCATTTCTAACACAGGTCTATTCAAAAGTGTCAAAGGCACTTACTATTCACCCACACATGCAGGGAAGGCAGGACACAAAATATAGAAGAAATTAGAGCCTCCAGGGTGAAAAGAGGAATTTTTCTCTTTTGCCAGTAAGGAGCCCTTCACTCACTGTTGGGGGTAATGTCAAGAGAGCTATTGCAACCCATCTCTACACCCACTCAGTGGGGAGGAGTAAGATACAGCTTGGATTTTTCAAACATTCAAGTTCTCAACAAAAACCTCTCTTAATTCAAAATACTTACCATGGTTTATATGAGAAAATCATGGTTACTAATTTTTGCTGTCCAAAACCAAAAAACATAAAGTAGTTCAATAACTGGGCAATTAAGCAGAAGACCGCCTGTTTCTAAACATCCACTCTGAGTTTTGACTCATGGGACAGACAAGATATCTCTGTTTCATTAATGACATGGATGTGCAGGCATTCACATTTCTCAGCTAACATGGTAGGGTCATAGAAACTGGCCTGAAATCACTGACCTAGTTTTATATACTTTCCACATTGCTGGTGACCCTGCTGAAAAGCATCATCAAATTCTACATCTCTTGGCAAGCTGAGAGGACTGCCCAAGACAGACTCTCCCATATAATCGGCACCTTGCCAATCTAGGTTTCATTCCAGTTTCATTTCTAGTAAACTCCAGACTCCTGCCTTGATCTTTTCTCTGCCCTCCTGGAGTTGGTATTTGAACTTCGACTTTTCCTCCTTCACACTTTTGCTTAGCTAGCACTTAGCACTCAGCATCTCTTGCTTCCTGTAAAGGCAGGGGATTCTCTGCTTTAACTCTGACTCTACAGAAAACAACATTTGCCCTTAGCTGCCCAACTCAGCCCTCATGGGGGAAAAAGTTCATTGACTATGTATATACCAGGGTACCAGAGGCAGACCTTCTCTTTCTTTCTCCCCTTCCTCTCTTCTACACCCCCTTCTTTTAACTCACTACTAGACTAACAATAAAATGGCAATGAGACTGAAAATACTAAGATCGGACAAACAGATGGTCCAATCTGGACTCTGGCAATGAAAAGTCCCTGAGATTCTAATGTAAGTCATTGTTCATTTCTTATACACTGGTATTGCATCCCACCAAAAGGAAACAGAACCTAGATTTTGTTCAGCTTTCCATACCAATTTACCTTTATGTTGAGGAGAAATTTCATTTCAAAGGGTAATTTATTCAAAAAACTGCAAGTGTCTGAGAAGAGGGACTTCTAATGAAAGTGCCTTTTTAACCATAAAGGTATCGTGTCCTGACATTTATAATGAGGCCTAGAGCCAGAAATAGATTCTTCAGGAACACAGGGTATGTCTAAACACCTAGATTAAGTCTATTCTTCTTAAATTATGCCTCTGCCTGAAAGGAGCTGGGGGTTTTCACATTAGTGTGATTAGGTGGGTTTCTGGAATTGCCTTTGGTTGGCCCACAGAGTTCCCTTGAGTGGCGCAGTGATGGGCAAGCTGAGACCACGTACACATGTGTGTTTTTTCACAGGCAACACACAAAAAAGTAATCGCCTCCATTTCTAAGCAAGGTGGAATGCTAACCTTTCACTATCTGTTTTATTCTCCCTTAAAATTATATTGATTTGGTCTTTTACTTTTTGATTAAAAGAGAATTTAGTTAGTTGCTGAGATGTGCTGCTCTTATATTTATCATTGTTCTTGAATCCCCTTGAACTCCTTGAGTAGAGAGGTGGAACATTTTGGAAAATTAATTAAAATAAGACTTAAAAGTGTGAAGAAACTATGAATGGTCACAAAGGGGGATCACAGGCCTTTTCTTATTCAGTAGGGAACTCTTTAGACATTTTCAAAAGGGGAAAAACTTGTGAAGCAGGTGTGAAAAAAATCATTATATAATTTTGCTTAAAAATTGTGGTTCTCTAAATGTCTTCTAAAGAAAACACAGCATTTAAGAAATCATTTAATATAAATCGGAGACACTAGGATAGAGAATAATCTTTAGAAACTTGGGTGATTTATGCAAAATAATTCAAAACAAACAGATTTACAGGCCACAAAAAAGGATGGGTAGTGATGGCCAGGGAGATATTGTTCCGATTGAAAAGTAGCCACCACAGGTTTTTATGCTGTTGTGGGAGAGCAGCCTTCTCGCCGGTGAGGATATATGCGCTGAGTTGCAAAGGAGAGGAAGAGGTAAGACAGATCAATTTCACTTTTCTTGGCAGAGGGGAAGCTGCGTACAGAGAAAAATTACACGACTAGAGAGAGGCCATCATTCATGCAAAGATGGTACTCATTATGAAAGGTGGGCTGACAACTGAAGTACTTTCCCGAGCCAAGCTAGCTATGGAAATATAAGTGGAAGGGCCCTTCTGGAGAGTGCAATCCCAGCCTGCAGGGGGCAGCACTACTCATCCCCAGGCAGTTGTCAGGACCTACCAAGCAGGCCCAGAGCTGCCGGATCTCAAGATAGTTCAAGAAAAGCCAGAAAACTGGATTTTGATTTGATAGCTCACCTACTTTAAAAGGTCAGCAACATACCTAAAACCTTACCAGAACATTATTGTGAGGATTTTTCTGAGAATGGCACTTTGTAGTCACATATAAAAAGCTTTCATTAAGGCAACAGAAGAAATGAACAGTGTTATTAGCACAGAAGACAGAAAGAAATTGCAAACTGCAAGTTACTGGCGAGGGTTTCTATGAGAAAACTTCTCTGAAGCCTCAATGTTGGAGCCAAACACTAAAAATAATGCATATATCTCGGAAGGTTTCTAAAAAGTCAGGAACTTAAAACCAGAGTTATATTAAATAGTAATTAATAACAGTTGAATCTGAATACAAAATCACTTCTATATAGCAAGAGGTTAAATATTTATGCTGTTATTTGAATCAGAAGTTATACTCTGGTAGAAAATTTATGAATGACTGAATTATGTGTTTTATGTCTGGTCTCTCTGTGATTTGCATGCTTAACCATATGGTCCACATTATCATAAATCAAGTACCACTGCTCACCTGGTAGCAGCTATTGAAATTTTGAATATAACATCTGGAGAGAAATAATCAGCCCTTTTAGGGCAAGTCTTGCAATCTCTAACTTATAAAATAATGGAAATTTCCAGTGGGATTGGAATTTCTTTCCACACTCTATTGAGTTTGAATATTGCTTCATCTCACGGCAATCTTGCTTGAGGTAGTACATTCATTCCCCTGTCTAGCTTCACAAGCTATAATGATGTCCCCTGTAGAGTTAAATAGGGGGAGAAAACACTTATATTTTATCCTTATGGTGGATCAGATTATTGTCTAAAAATATTCATTCCCATGCTACCTTCACCTCCATGGGCACAGTATACTTCTCTGATCTATGACTTTGGGCTTGGCCTTGGGATTTGCTTTAATTGATATGTTAGCAGACATGATGTGATCAAGGGCTTGGAAAGCCTTGTGTAATGGGCTCGTTCCCTTGGTTCTGCTATCTCTGTGAGATGTGCATTCTCAAGGTAACTACTGCCTCTTCAGCCTGGAATGAATACATATGGAGCAGAGCCACCTCAGCCAGACCCAGCTAAATCCATAGTTAAAACAATATGCCCAAGAGAACCCAGCCTAGATGCGCTGCCCCAGCCAACTCCAGATCCAAGAGAGTAAATGAATGCTCTTTTAAAAAACTGAGGTTTGGGAGGGTTTTATTATTCCGTATTTTTCTAGCGCTAGCTCATTAATGTCTTTTAACTGATCTCTACAATATGTTTGCTTAGCTGGGGTGTAAGCATTCCACATAGGATGTAGGTTGTAGATATTTTAAGGACCGTAAGAACTGGTCAATGTTCAGAACATCTAAGTTAAGCAATGGATTTACTTTGAAGGTACCTGCCACCTTCAATTAAAGATCAGGTAAAGTAGAACCCAGGTATCATCCTCTTCTTAACACTCTATTCCATCTCTTCTACTGCCCACCCTCCAAGTATTCACTGTGTATATAGCCTGTTGATTCTACTTCTTACATATATCTCAAGTCTTTCCAATGTGCTTCTTTCTCATTGCCATCAATCCTGAGCCAGTTTATCAACATCTTTTGCTTGGATTAGTATAAAAAACTCCTTTTGATACAAATCTCATCTTGATTTCTGTTCTTCACCAGCTTTAAAACACTTCCACAAATTGCCATTTTTTAAAGGCTAAGACCAGCTTTCTAATTATGGCTTCCAAGGTCCTTTAGAATCTGGCTCCTGTTTCCCTTGCTAACTACACTCACCATCTGCCTCCTAACATACCTCAACCCATATACCCCACTTCTAAGCTTCCACCCATGGAGCTTCTTTCTGCCTCTTAAAGGTGCCATACTCTCTGGACTTTTACACTTCCACTCGCAGGACACCCTTCTGTCACTTCAGCACTCACACTCATGATGGGTTTATGAAGCAATCTGAACTCAGAAAAGTGAATATGTGAATGGATTTCCCCTCATTGCTTCCCCAATTAACTAAATTTCCCTTTCCTCCTACTCCATATGGAAAAATTGGGTAAATTCCATAACTACTTAAAACATTCTGTTATCAAAAACTTTACCTACTTTAAACCTCAATCTCAAACTCAATTTCAGTTTCCTTCTCTTCAACAACAGCAGTTTCAGCATAAAGGTCTTACAGAGTGGGAAAGTTGTGGTCTCACCTTAGGGGCCAGGGGGTTATCTGTTTCTTGGACACCTTTCCTACACCTCTGGATTTTCTAGAGTATTGGGCTGGAGATGATGAAGATAAGAAAAAGAACAAGTGTCTCTTCCTTAAGTAACATTACAGCCAATGCTCTCAGTATGGCTGGCATAAAAGTGCTGACTGTTTTAGGGGTACATAATGTGAATTTTTGGAGGCTTTTGAGGGGAAACATCCACTATATATTTTCTTGTTGGGGTCCACCTCCATACCCCTCTTATAAATCCTTCACTGTACTTCCCCCCAGCAGAATAACCCATTACTTCTGAGTAGCTGATGGGGTATTTTCACCAGTGAATTGCTCTCCTGAATAGGGCACCCAAAGTTTTAGCCAAATATTTAAGCAACTCTACTGAAGTTGTGCATAAAAGAAAACTGGTTGGTATCTTTATAAAAAATTAATGGATAAATTTTGCTAAAACACAATTTGCTGGTAAATTTTGTTTTGTGTACAAACTGGCTTATAATAGCAACAATCAAAGGATTAGTAAGACATTTGCCTTGAAAGTGTTAAAAAAAAAAAAAGGAAGCACTTCTGGAATCATTTGGTTATTCATTTCTTACCTGCCCCAGTGTTTAAGTTTTCCTGATTTCATCTGCAGGGGATGTGCATATTAGATTGTTTGTTTGTCCTGTTAGCAAACATTCTGTAAAAGGCCTAGAGTAGATGGGTCCTAATTCTAGAAGTCTCTTTAATCTCCAAGGCCCTGCAAGGGTAGGACAGGTTATTCAAGCAGTCTTAATGATGATTCGCCACCTAGGTAATAAGATCCCTGGCTGGGGAAATAATGTTTGGCTCTTCTGGCTCTTCACCTCTCTGATGCTGGCGGATGAAACAAGATACAGAGACTTTCTGGTGTTTGGTTCCATATACAATTGGAATTACACCACTACAAATTTCCAGACCATGAGGCCAGTCCCTCACCTGTAAGTTGAAGATCAGGTTCATATAAACCTGTAAGAAAGAGTATGTCTGAATTCATCTTTCTGTCAATCTACCCTCTTTTTTCTTCATCCTGTCAAAGGCACCTACCCACATGCTGAGAGGGGTTCCTACTCAAGCAGATGCACATAAGATATTTCCCAGATGTAGGATAGTTTGTCTTTATCCTTTGGTCCCTTTGATCCTCTCAGAGACATAGACTCTGAAGTCAGACTTGCTCTCCCACTCACTACTTGAGCAATTTTGTTGAGCCTCAGTTTCCTCATCTAAAAGGAGGATAATAGTAGTACTTGTCTTTTAGTGTTGCTGTGAGGATTAAATGAATTAAAAACACATGGATTAAACCCTGGCTCAGAGTAAGCATAACACATGTATTAGCCATTGCTATTATTTCTGGTGCCTCTCTGGACTTAGTCACATTCTATGCTTGGCTCTGATCTGTTTTCTACTGGCATAGGTCTGAGTGTCAAATAATTCTCCTACTGACTGAACTTCACTGAAAGCTAGAGGATACAGGAACCCGCTGATGTGTCCATTCCCAGATGAGACTAAGAATTGTCCAAAGTTGCTTGGCTAATTAGTGGCATATCTGAGTTGGCTTTGGTTGGCTCCTGTGGACAGTTCAGCAGAGCTGCCACAGTGGGGTTTATGAAGTCCAAAGTGGTCATGACATCTGTCCCCCCACCTTTTTAAAAATAAAAATTAATTATTTAAAGGTATGTAGCCTTTAAAATTGATCCATGTCTGTCCGGTTAGAGTCTAAGTTTGTACAACTTCTAAATAAAGGCGATTTAGCATTATTTATAAAAAGTCAAATTTATGAACTCTTTGAACCAGCAATTCTCAATTCTAGAAATTTATCATATATATATTATATATATACTTTGAAATATGAGAAATGATCAATGTACAAGGTTATCCATTATTAGAGCATTGCTTGTTGTAGCAAAAGGTCAGAAACCACCTAAATACTCATCAAGAGGAAAGAATTTAAATAAATAATGGGATATCTATACAATCAAATTGAATTATAGACATTAAAGAGAATGAGGCATCTTTTTTGTACTGACATAGACTGAGCTTTAAGATGTATTGTTAAGCAAAATGAATAAATAATGCATAATACATGTTTATATATAAATATATTTATATATATTTGCTTTTATGTGCATAATATATCTCTGGCAGAAGGCCAAGTAATTGGAAATTGTGTATGGGGCAGGGAACTGGTCAGAAGAAAAGTTTTTATAACATGGTTTTTACTTCACAATGTTGGAACATATGAAATGTTTTCCTTATTTAGAATTAAGTAAGTAATACATTTTTAATGGAACCATGTAAGAACCTGAGCCTATATCAAGAGAATACATGTGGTGGTCAGTAAAGATCAGAGAAGCCTGCTCATGACTCCAGCACTTGGTTTATTGCTCAGCTGAAACGTCTAGCTGCCCTGAGACTTCTGATCATTGTACGGCTTCATTTGTTTGTAATCTTCATCAAATATTGTTCAATTATTCACCCAGTGGGCCACTGGCTAGACAGAAAGCATAAAAAACTAATGGAAAAATTCAACAAATTAATGAGGAGCATAAAGATGATATTAATTCTGCAAATTTGCCTCAAGAGAATCTACACCAGGTTTGAGGTTGTATTCATCTGCTCAAAATTCTTCACAACACATCAAGATGTCTCTAAGAACCTCAAATACCAATATTAAACAGACAACATCTAAGTGATTATTTTATCCAATTTGGTTTTTCTTTTATTGGGGCCTGGCTGGGATTTCCATTTTGTACAGAAGAATCTGTATAAGAATTAGATTCTATAAGAATCTGTAGAAGAATTATTCATGAAATAAATAAATCCCCACTACCCAAGAGTAGCACTGGGTTCCCCAGGTGAGAAGTACCTCCTTTGAGAATTAACTTTGACAATTAGGTACATCTGTTATATTGATTTTTAATTTGGAACTCATTGCCGAAATCACTGCTTTTCTATTTTTCCAGTTCAGTGTATCCTAATACATACACACAAGGTGTCACTTCTGACTGGAGATCACGGGATCCTCTAACTTGACCTGTTTCCGCTACTTAGGAGAATGTGTGTCTGTCTCTGTCAGTTCTCTTTAGGTGCCCAAATAGAATTTTATCTATACCATAAGCCTATATTTTAAGTCATGTTATCCTGAATATACCTCTACATTTGGTAAAAATTGTTTTTTTATATAATGCAATAGCAGACAAACCAAAAAGCACAATCTTCACCTATACAAATATCTACTATTTACCATGTAATTAATTATTTGTGGTGAAGGGGTGGTAAATAATAATCCATAACCCTTTCTTATCATTCAGAAACAAAGCTAAAAATTACATAATAAACTTATTTTGTCTACTTTAATGCTATAACACATAGTTAAATTTTAATATATACTAATATACCTGCAGTTGAAAAACCATAATACAGATAATTTTGTAGTTTGTTTGTTAACAAATAATTGCAAAGTTTGTTTAAACAATAAAGCACAAAATGTCATTTATTAAATGTGATAAGGCAGTATTTTCAAGGTTGTAGTTAAAATCACATGATTCACTTTTAATTATTAACAAAAAATATTTTTTAGCTCAAAATAACTTTTTCTTATTCTATGGAACTATATGACAAAATGATGTTAAAAAAATCCTAAAGGAAGTTTTCCTGAGATAATCTTTTTCTTGGAAAAAGATTTATGAATCAGAAACAAAAGCATACAGGGGAAAGTTCTTCCTGAAGGAGAGGAAGAGATATGCCCAGATTCTGGGTGCTTAGTGATATCCACGTGAAGTGAATGTCCTCTGCCCCTTCTCCCCACTTTTTGCCTTTTTCCTGCCTTGTTCACAGCCAACAAGACAAAAAATATTCCCCAGAGGAGTTCTTTTAAGTTTGGTTCTCTTTCAAGTTTAAGTTTTCATTTACCCTGGCATTTATCAATTAAATAATAAGTATTACTAAGCACATATTCTGTGTCAAAACACAAAATACTTGAGCAACAACATGAATGAAAACTGTCACTACCATCATCCTTAAACACCTTCTCTTTGCTAAATAGATAAACAAGATATGTTGTTTAATGAAGAAAAAGCAGAATGTGTGGCAAAAATGAGTCAGCTGGAACACAATATAATGAGGATAAGTATATCTCATCAGTAATGAAGTGACAGCTGTGTGAGCATTTTTACCCTGGTCTGCTTAAAGGAAGTGTCTGACAGGAGTCCCAGACGTCTAGGCACAACAGTGTGGGGTCCCCACATATGCCCACCTCTGAACTTCACTTCTAGCCATCCCACTCCAGAGCCTCTTCATGAAGAGGTGCTACATAAATGCTAACACTTTGTAGATATGTAGACTTGAGTTCTTAACTGGTAATCTGGCTCATCTTTTAAGCTCTGCAACCTTGGTGTGAATTTTTAGGAGGCCACAATTCGCATATTTGTTAGAGGACAGAAAATTCTACTATACTCTCAAGGAAAATAGATCCTTCCTCCTCCAGGGAATGAAGGAACTCTAGGAATACTGGCTGTGTGAGAAATCTCTGTGCATCCACAGAGACAAGTTAGCTGCTACTGTTTGTTTCTGGGTAAATAAATGGGAGCCAAGAGGAGAAATGCATTTTGCAAATCAAAAAAAAAATTAACCTTCCTTTAGAAATGACTATTTGCTTATTATTTAGACTGTGCGTACAGTCACAAGACAAAAGAGAAATATAGGCTAATTCTTTGGCATTATTAGTCCGAATTCAAAACACTTAGCAATGGCCTTGTTCACTTTCAGCCATTTTCTCTAAGGGAGTGTGGGCCTCAAAACAAAATTCTGCTTAATGCAATGTGGTATCCTGGAAAAGATCCTGGAACAGAAAAATGGCCTGGTTAGTGGAAAAACTAGACAAATCCAAAAAAAAGTCTGGAGTTGAGTTAATCGTAATGTACCAATATACCATGGTAACGTAAGATGTTAACATCGGGAAAACTAAGCAAGGGGTATACAGAAGCTGTGGGTACTATCTTTGCAACTTTTCTGAAAATTTAAAATTATTTCAGAATAAAAGTTCACTTAAAAAAACACATAATTCTACAGGTTGCTTTCTTATTTGAAGTGTCCAGTGAGGTGACACACTTACTCTTGATAGAGATGGGAGTGAGATGTCTGGAGGCACCTACAGCTAAAGGGAAGTGAAAGATAGGTCGCTGAGTGGAGAGGTTAATTAAGGTAGACAGACAGCCAGTTTTGCCCAGGGCTAGTATTTTGGAAGATTTGGCTTTTTAGATATTCTTTCCCCACTATTCTAGGATTTCAGATATGGGTTAGCAATCCTGGGCATGTCAGTTAGGCATGTCAATGGGCACAGTGCTGGCACACAGTAGGTTGTCAATAAATGTTTGTGAAATACACGTTTGTTAAATACAAGAGTTGATTGATTTTTCCTAGAGTGAAATTTGATATATGCTATTTATTACTCTGTATGTACTTCTCAACTCTCTTTGCCACCATATTCTCAATTCTTTCTTTCCTCTCATTTTTAATCTTTGAGAATTTGGTTAGCATTAGTTCCCACTGTGGACTGCAGAGGTGTTCATGGAGGCTGAGTAAGAGAAATGTCTCCGCAGTGCAGGGGACCAGGCTATGTTGCCCTGTTATGTCACTTATACATGCTGTGAAAGTGAGTATTCCCCTCGATTATGAAAGCTGTATTGTGAAGGAGCTGAGATACAAAAGTAGAGAGCCAAACCCATACAGGGACAAGATGAAATAGAGAGATAGATTCATTTACAGTGGGAAATAGAAATCTGGGTCGCCTAAAGCAGGTGACCATGTCTGTCTTTGCCTGGCTGGGAAGATTCAACCTTTGTTCCTTCAACCCCTCACACATCCCAGATGTGTAGCTTGAGATCCAGAAGGTGACTCTGTGAGTTTGTCTTACTTCTTAGGAGGGTGGTCTGCTTGCAGGGGTCGTTAACACTGGCTAGCAGAGAACATGGCACACAGGTGCTCAATAAGTATAAGACCACTGAATTCTGGGCAGAAGGCTGGGAAATGTCCTATAGAATCATAATTCTCAGGCCTGGTTTCCAGTAAATGCTTTGGACTCCTCTGAGCAGGGGACAGCAATACTTCCAGAACAAACCTCCTGCTCCCCCCCTAAGTTTCTATATAATGACACTCTCCTTCGTAAATAAATATGGTGCCACTAACCACTTATAGAGAGCACATGAGCTGCTTTTCCTGCTGTGATGAGAAGTTAAGGGAGTTTCATGTCCTTAATTAGATGAATACTGCAAAGAGAGTTCTCAACTCAAGTTTGAACACTTATACTGGCAACTTTAAGACTTTTTGCCCTCATTTAACTTCTTGAAGGATCTCAATCTCCTCATCTTTAAAATGAGACTCTCTGAGGTAGCTTCTATATCTAACATTTTAAAAATGAATTTGTTGGGTAGGACCGGAAATTAGATATCATATGTTCATATCTTAGTTAACTTGAGCAAGACATTTCACTTTTCTGACTTTACTTTTTCTTCCATAAAAATACTAGTTGAGTTTTTAATCTAAAAACAAAACAAAACAAAACAAAACAAAATAAACACTTCTAGGTTAATTTACCTTTGACCTTGATTGAGAGCAACAAAAAGATTAATCTTTTTTAGAGGTACTTCCATAATTTTTTTCCTGTTCTTTTTTTCCTTCTGATGCCATATGAAATTGGGGCAACAGACAGGTTTTACAGATGTGTTTTCAGCATCCTATATAGGGGAATAATTCACAAAATTTTCCTAAACATATTATTCTAATATTTAAAGTGCTTCACTATTTGGCCCTCCCAGCCTTTTAAATACCATTCCCTCTTCACACCCTACTTTCTGGTTGCTTTGGAGAATCTTCTGGAGTCCACCATTTCTCATCTCTCAGGCTTCAGACTTTCTCATGTTTTTCTTTCAGGTTGAAATATCCTTTCTCTCATCCTTACCCTGTTCATTATTTTCTCCTGTTGAGGAATTCTTTCTAGAACCTTCTCAAGTGTCAGTTCCTAGGTAATCTTTTCTTGATTTCCCTCCCTCATAAGACCTCCCCTCCCCCCCACACACACACCATTAGAAAGAATCAGGCACTTCCTAGTCTGTTGTCCCCTTTTCCTATTCTCTTGTCATTATGATATTTACCATGCCACATTACAGCAACGCATTCCCCAGTGCTTCCTCCAACAGACTGACAGTCCTTTCAGGGCAGGGCCTTTGGCCCTAACATTTTTCATAATATCTTGCCAAACTACTTTGAATTAAGGGGCAAGTAAACACAATGTCCAGTTCAGTTTGAAAAAGTGAAGATAAGGGACAGAGAATGTCGAAGCCAGTCTTCCTAAGCTGAGCAGGTCTCATGTTGTGAGAGCCCCCAAACCAAGCTTTAAGAGATCTGTCCAACACTGCATGGTTTTGTGCTTTTTCAGTGCTTTTAAAAAGGATCTTGGAAGCCTCAAAACAGTGAGCAGAGTGTAGAGCAGATGCACCTCTTCTAAACCCCAATGTCAGGAGCTCAGAAAGTAGAGACAGGCGCTGAATTCAGCAAAGCAATGAAAGTGCTTTTCATGTGGTATGTTCAAGAGAAAGTGTCACTGTTTGACTCATGGGTGACATGGCCCTGACTGTCACATGGCTGCCCCAAATGGTGTGCACCCAATGACAGATGTGTCTGTCAAACTACAATAGAGAGCAGCCTGGAAGAGTGTGGGGCAGCTTCAGAAGAGCTAAAATAAGATATAAAAATCAGCCCTGTAAGGTGGGGATGCCATCCTGCCTTACCACTCTGTGCCTCCAGCATTCAGTTCGGCCCATACCATGTGAACCTTGGCTGGTGTCAACTTGGTAGCAAAAAGCCAGTGGAGAAATTTGGTGACTGAAATATTGCCCCTCGACCACCCAGAATTTGGAGTTATAAGGAAAGGGGGAAACTGGAGGCAGAGAGCAGATAGTTCAGGTCTTCTGCCAGGAGCCATTGGTGCTGGGGTCAGTAGGTTTGGCATCTGTCAGCATCACTCTATTCACCAAAACCCTCGAAGGCTTGCCTTGTCATATCCTGTTGAAAGTTACAATTTCCTTCCCCTTGCACTGGCTCACTTACAACATTAGTAAGTAATTTAAGAAGTGAATTAAACTAATTTTGCTTATTTCTGAAGTATGAAATTTTAGAAGATGATGCCAAATGAATGATGATGTATATTTCTCAATTTATTCATGCCTTTTTAAAAAAGTTCATTCATTCTTAAAGATACTTCTCTGCTTTGTAAATTTTGCTAAGCAAAAAGGAAGGTTTCTAATGCATAGAAACAGACATCTATGAATGAGTAAATGCAGATTTTTTTTGTTTACATAAATTCTAGGCCTATTGTTAATTGTGTAAAGATATCATCTAGAATATCAGTTTCAACAAATTGGTACAACTTTTTCTTATTAAACAAGACTGAAATAAAGTTGTCATTAAAGGTAGTGTGGAATCTCATACATGAATTTGAGTCTAAAGGCAATACATTGATTATGAAAATTAAATGTGATCAAAGTTATCCCTTTCTTTAATTATTTCAGAAAGAACAGTATGTATGATATGAATGTGATGTATACAATCTGTATCAGGTAGCTACTGCCACAAATTCAGTGCGTAAAAAACAACTCCACAATTTTCATGGAGAACAACCACAAGTGTTTATTTATCATTCATCTGACTGTCAATCAATTGCAGCCTCTCTGTTCCATGTGCCTCATTCTGGTGCCCAGGCTGGAAGGATATTAGCTCTCTAGGGTACATTTCTCCCGTGATGGTGCCAGAAGCACAAGAGAATGAACCTAAACACATAAACACATTTTAAGCCTCTCTTTGCATCAACATTTCTAACATCCTATTAAGCAAAACAAATCACATGCCTAGGCCGAAGTCAAGTGGCAGAGAAGTACATTTCACACATCATGAGGCATGGCCAAATGTGGCTGTCTAGCACTGCTACCTAGGAGTGAAGAAACAGGACAAATAATTCAAATTACCACACATCCTTAAAGTATAGTGTTTTTAATTATATAAAATGTATGGTTCTAGTTCAGTCAGAGCAAGTTCAATCTGTGCATGATGGCATTCATAAAGACAATATATTTACTCAGCCTTTGGGTCTGTTTCCTTGTTATATACATGCCCTCTAATGGCCAGAGAAATGTGTCTGTGAAACTGACCCAGCAGCCCCAATGGCCAGCCTCCCCACTCAGAGACTCTAAGAAGACCTCTCTTCCTACTAGCCAGTGTTTCTTACGAACTTCCTGGGCTCTGCCTCTACACACCATCCCGCTCCTTGCTGCCAACCCACCCCTCTGGTTTCATTCCTGCTCTCTTCCTACTCCCTTGGACCCCATGCTTTGGGCCTGGTTGGGTGGGACTCTGTTAATCCACAGGAGCTAGAAAGCTCTCCTCACCTACCTCCACATTCCAAGACTGCCAGAACTCTGGGATTCAGGGTCACTAGAAGTGAAGTTGGATAATGCAGATCTGAAAATCCCTTTTCCTTAAAATGTTCAGTAAAGTGGAAATGGTCTGCCAATTAGGATTCACTCAGGAAAAAAGTAAACACTATTTCAAGTAGAGAGAAATTTAATTAAAAGAAGTACATGGCATTTGAATAGGACTAGGGAAGTCTGCTTTCAGGAAATCTGGGGAAGCAGGACTCCCAGGGAAGCTGCCACCCAGACTCCAGCTGCCTGAGGCACCAAAGCAGGTGGTTCTCAAGAGGCTGTCTCAAAGCCAATAGCAGCTGCTACCAAAAGTTTCAGCTGCCTGCCCACAGTACATGGCTCTTAGGGAGAACTTCTCTTCCCCTAAAACCTCAGCAAATCACCTCAGCTGCCTGAGAGAGCTCTCTTCCATTTGTCATTGGAAAACCTTAACTCTGAACTACACTGGGAAAAAAATTACAGACTTTTCTCTGACAATGAGAAAACAACACAGAAGGGGGCAGAGATGATGCTGGGTTGACATAGACAGTACAGTAAATTCATCACACTGTTTTCCCATATTTAAACTTCCAAACAGCAACCACCACCACACCATGCTTCTGCTCGACATGATGCAAGTAAAAATGTACTCATGGCATTTAAAATATCATCCAAATAATTATGTCAGTTCTAGAATTTGTATAGCACTAGTAGACACATTTACATATTCATTTATCTAAATTGAATTTTGAAATTTATAGTTAAGAGATTGTTTTACTCAGATACTATATATTTTTAAAATTTTATTGGAGTTCTATATTATTTCAGTTGAATTACAAACACTTTATATTACAAACACTTGTAATATAAAGGAGATAATTATGTACAGCCCCAGGGAAATTCAGTGATTCTTAAAAAGTAAAAGTTAAGAAATTTGAATTCAAAACTCTCTTGGATCCTGGAATGAAACATTCATTCATTTACTCGTTTATTCAACAAGCATACATTGACTCTTTACCTTGTGTCAGGTGAAATAGTGTATGGATCCAACCCCAGGGGGTCATAGTCTGGTAGAGGAACTCAACTGCCACAACATCTGCCTCACAGATATTTCCATCTCTGAACTAAGTTAGAGGAAATTATCCATATCACCAAGTAATTCTTAACTTTCCCCCAAAAATCGCCAAAGAGTTCTTCCAAACTGGTGTTGAGATTAGAATGACCAAAACTGAAGTTACGCTCAAGTTCCTAGAGGAAGAAATACTGCCAGCAGGTGGCTTCAGCAAAACCATTTGGTGAACTGAATGACTGAATGCACTTGGTCATGACTGCATGCACTTGGGTGACCTTCCAAGTTGCCTGGCTTTTCAGAGGCACTGGCAGTCAGGTGACTGGATTCTTTATTTTTTAGAGGATGTAAATATCTGAGTTTTGATCATTTTATTTTTTCAGAAACATCTTATTGAATCAACTGCTTAACAAGAGATCAATGTTAATAAATGCCCTAGGCTGGGTTCTGCAAAATACAGATGAGTCTCTGTTTTAAAAGGAGGATAATAATATATCTAATAATGAAAATATAAAATCATAGAGCCAGAGGATTCCAGAGTTGCTTATGTACTGCCAACAGCTGTTCAGACAGAACCACAGAAGGTTGATGCTACAAGACACCTTATATTTTAGAGCAAGAAACTGAGACCTAGAGAAGAAAACACTTCTCCCATGCCCCCCACTGAGTTGAAGGCTGAGTCGAGCCCTGGTTACAGGCTGCTCAGATGAGTGACATCCCTTCAGCACCACACAGCAAGGAGAGATATAGCCAGTGCTCAAAGATCTTGAAAAGAGACGGTTCCCTTATCATTACTTTTTGCTTATTAACCACTTCTGACTATTTGAAACACACCAGTGATGTCATTTTGCAAATGACAGAGTTAATGGGAATAGTGCAATATGATAGATAGGAACAACCACTCCAATACACAAATTTAAAAAATAATGTTCAAAGAAAATGTTGCTAATGTGTAAAGTACATTAATATACAAATTAGGCTATAATTTTTTTATCATTGAGGATCCTAACAATATAGCTAATGGGTATGAGGAGGTATATTGTTTAGGGTAGATATGTCTAGTTTCAAATATAGTTTCTATGGAACACCAACTTGGAAATTTGTACAAGTTACTTAACCTCTCTGAGCCTCAGTTTTCTCATAGGTAGAATGGCGATGTCATAATGAGAGATAATCTATGTAAAGTACTTAGTCTAGTATTGCCATATAATATGTATTCGCTAAATGTTAGTCACAAAATATGTGACATAGATTAAGTAAATGGTCACTGTTTGCAAATGACAAAGCCTTAAGAGGTTAGTTCCAATTATCACAATCATTCCAGGTAGCATTTCCAACAGTGCTGACAGAGAGCTTCTGCCTTTTGGATTTCTTTAGGTGTGCTGGGAATCTGCACTTAAAGCCTTACACAGGAACTTCTGACTTTTCACAAAGGTTAGGTTCATTACCAACATTATTTTCTATTCTCTTTCTGAAAAAAGAGAAATCTTGGGGTTTCGATAATTTAGCATGTGGAAAGCTTAATGAACTAGGTGATATTTTTAGTTCTGAGGAAGTACAAATTGAAATAAAAATTAGGATGATTTTAAGTGGCTGGCAAATCTAGCTGATGTAACCACAAGCTGGATTCTCCTGTTCATGTGGGCACAAGACTCCATGGCTGAGCTGGCCAGGAACAACCAGGAGGAAAAATCAGATGAAGCCTGTGGGTGTGGCCAGTCTGGAGGCTTAATTCGGAAAGAAATGGCTTCAGCTGGAGGAGAGCCACTTGAGCATAATGGGTAAGAAGTGAGAGACAGGGTAGTTTTAAAGGTTAAGTCAGAGACCTGCATCTATCCAGCTCTACTTCTTACTGGTTATGTAACCTTGGGCGGAGACCCTTAACCTTGCTAAACCTCAGTTCTTTTAATGGTAAAGTGAGACCTGCTTAGCCACATGCCTAGCCCAAAGCAAAGGCCTAAGGAGTATTGGTCATTATTGTGATTAAGAGATAATTCAGCAAGCCATGGAAGCCTGCATACAAAAGCACTAACAAAGCAAGAGGCAATGGGTAGGGTGGGCTCCACACAGAAACGCCTGGAGGCTTGGGCCAGCACCCATAGGGGAAGGTGAAACCCGCTCCTTTTTGTTCTCCATGTTCTTGCCATCTGCTATGCTCCTGCCTTGTTTCAGGCTGTCATCATCTCACATTGGGACCTCTGTGGTCTCCTGGCCTCCTCTAACCGTCCCCATTCCCATTCATTCTCTTCACTGCTATCTGACGATATTTTCTACAACTACCTGACCAAGGTTGCCCGTCTACTAAAAACCCTTCAATAAGTATTTTGTCAAGAACCGCCCCATACTCCTTGACATGGCCCATAAACTTTCCATAATCTGGCAACTCCTTCCATCTCTTGTTTCACCTGCACATGAGAAAATTCTGGAAGCCAGAGAAAGGCAAGCTTTACTTGGTGTCGGTCTCCCCAGCTGTTAACATACCTGTTTGGGAACAGAAAAACTGCATTTACCTAAGCATTTACTTTTATCAGTTCTCACCTTTCACTGCCTTGTCACTTGGGGAGTTTATAAAATACTCCAGTGCCCAGGCCACATCCAAGACCAATTATATTAGTCCCTGGGGTAGAGTCCAGTCTTTAATATTTGTAAGCTTTCCTGGTCATTCTGACATGCAGTCAAGATTGCGGGTCACAGCTATACACTCATTCTCGTCTTAAAAAACAAAGTCTCATCACTTGTTTGAAGTCTAAATACGTCAGCCCCAAATTCTAATATCAACCACCTGCTAATCACTGCTTACTTTGGGAGAAACATTGATCAATTTCAGAAAGAGGATGTTGGGGAAGTGGAGATGCATGATCAATTCAGGAAATGGGAGGTCAGCCCAGTCTCCCGCAAGGCCCGTGATTTACAAAAACCCTCCTGAATGTCAACGAGCATGAGTCCTCCTGGACTGGGCAGCTCTTCGTGAACAGCCTGGTCCCATCCAATTTGGCACAGCAGGACCAGCATAGGGAGGGAGGAAGTGACTCAGGGCTGTCCTCTCCTCCACAACAGGACCAGGCTGTAACCTTTTGTAAAAGGACAGGTAAAAATAGCAGCAGCACTTTAGGAAGAACTCAGAATTTTTAGATCCTGAACCATCTGATTATGTAACTGAGGGTAACTGATCCAAGAAAAGGTAGGTAATAATTATTTATCGTCTTTTGTATGTCCTGGGTTTGGTGTTCTGTGTGAATCTTTTCTCTTAATTTTCACAAGAACCCTGTGAGGTTTGTGTTGTCATCTCCTTTTTATTAATGAGAAGCTGGTGAGGAGAGATGACATGCTGGAACCACCCAGCTGGCAAATAGCAGAGATGGGACGAGTACTGACACATGCATGTAGAAGGCATGCTGTGCACCTTTGATAGCTGGCTTCTTGCACTGCTTGTCCAACACTAGCCCTTACATCATCTATATCCAAGGACAATTCCAGTCCTATCTTACTTTATGTGCCAGCAGCACGTGGTGCAGTTCTTCACTCCCTCCTGTTTGAGGCACCTTCTCTGGGCTTCCAGGGCTCTCTATTCCCCAGAATTGCCTCTTACTTCACTCATTGCTCCTTCTCAGCCTTCTTTGCTGATTCCTTCTCTCTCTTTCCAACTTCTTAACGTCAGGGTGTACTGGGGCTCAGCCCTTGAACCTTTTCTTGGTTTAGGCATTTTCTTAACTTCAAATTTACTCATATACTGATTTCTCAACTTTAAATCTCCAGCTCAGATCTATTGAAACCCAGACTTGTGTACCACCCACTCTCTATCTCTCTTGGGTATCTAATATGCCTTCCAAGCTCTGCATGTAGAAAGCGGAAGTCTTGATCTCTCCTCTAACACCTTTTCGACCTGCGACCTTCCCTACCTTAGCTGATGGCCATTCTGTTCTCACAGTTGTTCAGCCTCAGTAGTGTGGACCCCTCATTCTTTCATAATTCATATTCAGTCTTTATCCAAGAAAATCTATTGCCTCTACCATCAAAATATATCCAGAATTTGACAACTTCTTAAAACTTCCACTATTAACACTCTGCGTCCTCCTATCATCAGTTCATGCCTAGGTCACCGCAAACCTTTCGTGGCAGAGATGGGCCAGCCATTCATAGAACCTCTCTGCTAACCAGGACTCTGTTAGGTCCTCAAATACCCCTCCCCTCAGGACCTGCACAAGCTGTTCTCTCCTAGCTGCCCTCCACTCATCCTTCATAGTATAACTTAAACATTACTTCTTTAGAGAGCCTTCTCTGACCCTCTGGAGCAGTTCTAGACCCCTGTCTTAGTCAGTTCAGGCTACTTTAACAGAGTACCAGAGATTGGGTAGATTAAATAACAGACATTTATTTCTCACAATTACAGAGGCTAAAAGCCCAGGATTAAGGCACTGATGGATCTGGTGTCTAGTGAAAACCCTCGTCCTGGTTTGCAGATGGCCAACTTATTATTTCCTCACATTGCTGAGATAAAGAATTATCTCTCTGTGTTTCTTTTTATAAGGGTACTAATCCCATTCACATGGGCTCCACCCTTATGACCTAATTCTCTTCCAAAAGCCTCACATCCTAATATCATCACATTAGGGAATAGAATTTTAACAGAAGAATTTGTGGGAGATAGAAACATTTAGTCCATAACAGTTTCTACTACATACTCTCCTTAAATACTTTTATTTCAGCGTTTTTATATATATTGATGCTGTTATTTAATATCCCAATTAACCTCTTCATTGTAAGCCTCATTAGGACAGGAGACATATGTGTCCTGTTAATCATGGAATTTCTGACACTAACATATAGGGATTCAATAATAATTGATGAATGAAAGAAAGAAGAAAGGAATAAGGAAGGAAGAAGCTAATAATCTCAACCAAGCTTATTTACCATGGTGATTTTTGAGCGATATGGAAACATTTTTTTAGACAAAACTTTTCATTGTGTACTTGACTATGATCTTAAATCTAAGTCACCACAGCGCAGAATTGACCAGTGGCTGCAAAATGTGATCTGTATACACGGGATGGGTATAATCCAAGAGTAGATTTCATTAAAATAATTGAAACATTAAATTTAGAAGGTGTGTTTATCCAGACAATATCTAACAAACTAGCTAATCAAAATATTTACAAATGTAACTATTAACTGCTGAACTTAAATAATTTAATGCCTTCTAGTTTGGGCGAGGCAAAACACTCAAGTACACAAGAAAAGATCCACAGTTGAGAAAAACAAATAAAATTGTGTTTTCTAGAATCTGTGTTCTTCTTTTCATCTCACAAAAGGCATGAAGTGGTTATACATTTTAGCCTGAGAGAGTATTGGGTAGCACTCAGGGAGTGTCATGGCATCCAAGCTTCAGAACAAATCGGACTCTATTTTCAGCAGAGTTTCCATTTAAAATTTTAGTCTTTCCACAAAAGGAGAGTGGACTATAACTTCTGTGTGGGCAGAAGTCATGACGTGGAGACATCTAAAGCAGAAACGTTCAAAAACAAGATTGATCAAGACTCCACGAACAGAGAGAAGTCCTTCTGTGTGACCCAGTCGGAGGCAAATGCAGGGCCACCATCACCCTCAAATTCTGCCTTTGAATCATGACTCTTAGAACGGAGCAACAGCATCAATTAACCCATGATTAAATTTCTTCAGTTTAAATGATGCCCTTTGCTTCAAGACATTTGTATTTGTATGTAAAAACTCCAAGTTTCAAATATTTGATTTTATCTAAGCCTACTTGATAGAGAATATTTGATAAAAGTTGTATTCATCTGCTATTGCTATCATAGCAAGTTGCCACAACACAAACTTATCTCCCAGTTCTATAGGTCAGAAAGACCAACATGGGTCTCAGTGGGCTAAAACCAAGGTGTCAGCAGACTACATTCCTTTCTGGAGGCTCTAGGAGAGAATCCATTTTCTGTTCATTTGAATTGGTAGAATTCAGTTCCTTGCAACTGTAAAACCAGGTTCCTTGCTGGCTGTCAGCTGAGGGCTTTCCTAGGCTACTGCATTCCTTGGCTCATGACCTCCTTTCTCCATCTTTAAGGCCTACAAATGGTGGGGTCAGTCCCTCTTATGCTTTGAATTTCTCCTTCTTTTTCTCTCTCAACTCTTTGATTGCAGCTAGGAGATGTTCTTCATTTTTAAGGACTACTGTGATTACATCAGGCCCATTTGTATGATCCAGGATACTCTCACTGCCTCAAGGTCCTTAACCTTATTGGCAAAGTAGGTATCACATTCCAGG
The DNA here is from genome assembly GCA_028627145.1 of Eidolon dupreanum. NCBI lineage: Eukaryota > Metazoa > Chordata > Mammalia > Chiroptera > Pteropodidae > Eidolon > Eidolon dupreanum. Next base: position 76,111,586 of record CM053502.1, on the reverse strand, counting down.
AGGTAAACATCTTTGGGAAGGTGGGGGGGTTGGGGTGGAGCATTATTTTGCCTATCTCAAGTGTTTGTTTGATATAGGGGTGGTGGGTGCCAAAGAGATTTTCTTTAGAACTTTGAACGAGCCTCTCTGTGAACCAAAAAGATATCTTCATGAAGTTTCCAGCCTTATACTTCTGATATTTAAGAGATTCAGCTATTTCCATTTCTTAGAGAATGGCTTTATATTTTAGTAAACTCTCAAAGAACATTATTACCCTGCCCTCTAAGATTTACACAGAGCCTTATTAGCATTATTTTATTTCTCCAACTCACTGTTTTTCCTTACTCAACTATAATGTGAGTTGCTTTTTCTTGTTGTATGTGTTTATTTTCTTTCTGTTAGGTCTTTTGGAGAGGTCTGGATCATACATTTTTCCTATTTCTCCAGAGGGAAAAAGAAGTCTCTAGGAGAGGGGAAAGAGTTTTCTCACTCACCCTCCATTTTGTTTCCTTAGACTTTCAAATTTTTGTACAGTCCTTGCATCCTGATTTTTCCATAAGAATATTTTTTTAACAGAACTGTTTCTATAATTTCCTTGCATCTTCACTTCATGGTATAAGTATAATAATAGATTTTTTAAAAATCTAAGATTGTATGTTTCCCTTTATAGTCACTGAATTCTTGCATAGTCGATACAATTTAGCCATTAAGACACTGAAATAACTGGACTTCAAAACAGCTGAATTAACAAATACATTGATAGTCTGATCAATATCTTGGTTGTGTGATATCCAGATTTTTTAAAAGATGTGCCAGTAAAGAAAAAAATATATTTTATATTTATGAGTTTAGTTAATTAATAGACTATGAATTTTAGTTCCCATTTCTGGTCAATCTTATAAATTGTCTCTCTTTTAAATTTGAAAAAAAGTCAATGGAGTTTATTTATAGGGAAGTGTTTAAAGTACAATGTCAAGTGGAAAAGAGACTACAAAATAACTCATACAATGAGATTTTTAAAATATACATGTTTCACAATATAATTGCTATGTATATAACAATTAAAAATATAAAACGTATGTGTATATATGTACACACGTGACTGATTTTGCATCAAGATGACAAACTAAACTCAATTTTTCACCTTTCCTCCAATCCTGAATTTATTCAATTAAAAAAACTACATTTTAAAAAGCATAAATTTACAACCAAGTAAAACACAAATTGAAGCCAGCCTCAAAAGACCAAAAATTTTGAGACATTCCTGGGCAAAAAAAGATAGAAAATAGGTGAAATCAGATTGATAATAGGTGTGAGCAGAAAACAACAGCCCAAAACACCACTAAGAGAAAAACTAATCCAAAGAAATTCCAAGCCTAGAGAGAACAAATGGAAGGAGAAGGAAGGAGCCATGGGGCAATCCTGTGGTGAATGATAAATAACTGCATTAGAACCCAGAGGACAGTACAGCAGCCACCCTCTCCTAGGTTATGTTTGAGTCTGAAAACCATACTCCGAAGAAAGTAAAATTCCTTCTGAGGAGAGGTGTACTGATGTAGAGAGCTGAGAGGATAGAAAACAGAGCTTGGCATAGCTCCAGACCTCTACAGCAATCAGGGAAGAAAAATCAGAGATAGCTCTGTCTAGGCAAGAAGTCTATTAAAGAGCTTCACCTCTAATATGACGAAAATACTGCCACCTTGTCTTACCACCAGTGTTACTATGTAAAATGTGGTGCCAATTTGTTTCTCTTTTCATTGTAGGTAGTTTACTAGCTTTCTTCTCTCTGGAGAAGTCACTGGAAAGGTTCTTTCAGTCTGACAACTCATGCTTTCTTCAGCTAGGAAAGTTTTCTTCTCTTACATATTTAATGATTTCCCCTGTTTTCTCTGTTCTTTATTGCTGGAACTCTCATTAGATGAATACGGGATCTCCTGAATGAAGACTTCACGTCTTTTAACTTTT
>CM053502.1:76029572-76109142 GCA_028627145.1 Eidolon dupreanum | reverse complement strand
TATTCTAGTTAGGGCAGATAGTCAGCAATTAAACAAATTCAAAAAGTTGTTCCACTTCATGAAGAAAATGAACCTACTATGTGTGAGCCATGTAATTGCTGTTATTTGTCTTGTAGAGACACTTTTAGTGAGATATTAAAGTCGATATATAAAAGCTATTTAAGTCACCATGCCTGAGTTATTAAACCTAATTACCAAATTACTAAATGAATTACCAAATATGTCACTGTTCTAGAGCAGTTTCTCCATCTCCACCCTGTTAACACTTTAGGATAGATAATTCTTTGTTGTGGGATGTCCTGTACATTGTAGGATGGTTAGCAGCATCCCTGGCTTCTGTGCACTAGATTTCAATAAGACCCCTTCCCCAGATGGGACAATCAAAACTTACTCCAGACATTGCCAAATAACTCTTGGAAGCAAAACTTGCCCCTGGTTGAGAAGCACCGATCTCTGGGAAACAGTGTTCCAAATTTCAACTAGAGACCATAGAAACACATATCCTCTCCTTCCCCAATACCCTCACCCAGTAGTTTCAGGGGCCTTCTTTTCCTCCCTGTCTCACATTGTCTTTCTCTAATCTCTGCCCTGTATTGGGGACTTCATTTTCCTCAGCAATCTCTGGAAAGAGAACAGGAAGAGAACTCAGGAGAAGATGCTTTTCAATGGGGCAAGTGATCTCTTAGGTGGATGGAGAGAGGAAGTGAAAGGTTTTACCTTAGAGATAAATTTTGCCTCCTGCTCCATTTTGCCAAGAATCTGGACCACCCTCAGTCTCACTCCATGCAATCATGGATTGGTGAGTAGAAGGCAGGCCATGAAGAAGGCAGTTTACTTCAGCTTGCTTTCTGCTCTTCTAGAAGAACAACTAGCTGCATCAATTTTATATTTTAAGACAAAGGCTTCATTGCTACTGTATGTGTGTATCTCTTGAAGAGGGTTGAGATTTATTTTATTGAATTCTGATATGGTGACCTGAGGAGTGGCTCTGGTTTAAGGGTGGGTTTTCTCAGGACAGAATGATCAGCCCAAAGAGAAGGAGGCTCTTTAGGCACCAAGAAATCTAGTGGGGTAAGTGGGGCCCTGGGAGTGATTGAGTCGTTCCCTGAGACTTGGTTGTGGGCTTTGAATCTAGAAGTGCCTTAGAACATTTTTAGTTGTAGGGTTTCAGAAGTGGCACACATTTAGGAAACTTAGGTTAAACAAATCCTATGGATTTCTTTACTGAGGAGTTTTCAAAGACTTCAAAATATAATGCCCACGGTGACTGTCAAGACTGGGAGCACATAAATAGAGAGTCTCAACTTATTTGACTAAATCTCCTCTTTTGTTTTCATTTTAACAGAAGTTCTTCCTAAATTACTATCCTTTCAAACTAGTGCTGTAGGACAGGGATTCCCAACCCCTGGGCCACAGACTGGTGCCAGTCTGTGGCCTGTTAGGAACCGGGCCACACAGTAGGAGGTGAGCGGCAGGCGAGCGAGCAGGAGTAAGTGAATCTTCACCTGTATTTGCAACCACTCCCCAGTGCTAGCATCACCACCTCCATTCCACCTCAGAGCATCAGGCATTAGATTCTCATAGAAGCAATGGTCCCTGGTGCCAGAAAGGTTGGGGACCACTGCTATAGGGGACTCTGGAGCAGAAAGTTGTAATCATGTTCATCTATTTGGATGTTACTCTCTGTGTTCATTTTCTTCTTCCTAGATCTGTCGTAATGTCTTTTAAAAATTATCTTGTTTTGTCTATGCTGTTTAATGGAAACCAAGAGATGAGTTAAAGTGTTGTATCTTCACATTTTAGCGAGCATCAACTCTGGCTCTGGCCCAGAATCATTTGCTAAGTCCGCGACCAGCACTGGATTCAGTAGTATGGGGACAGGGCCTAGGCCAGGCTGATCTATTTTTAAAAATCAAATAAAACATTCTCCAGGAGATTGAGAGGTGTAGCTAAGCTTTAGAACTCCCCAGGGCCCAAGCTGTCAAAGAAGAGGCAGCACCCACACCCCCAGCCCAGGCCAGGCTGGCTGTGGCTGAAACACTCTCCCAGAGACCCTCGTAGAAGTAGTGAATGTCCAGGAATAGAAGTCAGATCAATAAGGTCTCCCTCATGTGGAAATCCCCTCTCCACTGCCAACTCTGAAGGGGCAGGGTTTGATTTTACTTAAGAATGTGGCAGTTTGTTATATGTTATATCTTATTAAAAAGATCTCTTGTTGGAATGGTGCTTGCTAAAAAATAATTTTTTATTTCTAAGATAGCATAGTTTCCTACAAAGTGATTGTTAATATATAAATACCACCTTATCCTTGACACTCTCTGTGTTCGTGTGGATGACAGCTGGACAGGGGCTCTGGCCTGATGGTAAATTAGGCTGAGCACAGTCTGAACCATTCTACTATAATCAGACATTGACTTCTGGGGGTATTGACTGTGGCTGGGGTATAGTCAGTTGACCCCTGTGGTGGTCAGGTACCCACTTTTGCCCCCAGCACCAAGCTCACCCAGAAGAGACCAGGCCAACCCACCATTGCCAGTCAATTACTACCTGTGCAGGTCCAAGAAAGGCCACACTTGATTCTCTGGAGAGTGCCCAGTACTTGTCACTCCATGTTATATTAACACCTATCTTCTGTTAACATGTAGAGGGACTGAACCGTGAGCTGAGCGGTGGATATAAAATCTGGATATTGAACTGTAGAGGTACAAATGCAGGGCAGGGAGCAGAGGGAGGCCTGGAGGTGAAGTCCAGGATCTTTAAGAGGGAGAGAACTACACAGACCCTCTGTGTAGTTCTCTAGGACACAGCTTTGCCCAGAGCATCGAAGCTTAGAGGCTACAACAGTGTTAAACATGAATTTATTAAAGTGTGCTAAGTTAAGTTCTATAAATAAAACACAACCAAGTAATGTCATAATGTTTATTTACTGGGGAAGGTTACAAGGGAGGGTGGCTATCACTTTGCCGTGGAAGGTCAGAAAAGGTATCTCTGAAGAGGTGATACTGAAGCTAAAACTGAATGACAGGAAGAGACCTTCCATGCAGAGATTTTGAAGAGATGCAAAGGAAATTATGAGTATAAAAACATTCAGGGTGATAAACTTGGGGCATCCGGGGTAGAGAAAAATCCGATAGGAGCTGAGGTCAGAGAAAGAGGCAAATGTTGGGTCAAGTTAGGACATGCATTTTATAGAAATAGTGAGTGAAGATCCAAACGCTGATGAGCCCTCCCATCTCTTTCCTCTTCTCTGTAGCAGATATACATCTGTGACTTGATATTTTTCACTCTGTTTCATAATGTTGCACCTGCTCAGAAACAACAATCTGTATTAGTGAGCTCTTGGAGCTTACTGGCCTGGTGCCAACTTCTTTATTTTCATGTTGACAGCTGTCTTATAAAAAGACCCTTAAGGAAAGAGACAAAATTAAAAACACTACTATGGGATATGTAAGTGTAAGCTTTGGAGTTACCATATCCTTGAGTTGGATGTTTGGAGAGAAGAGTTTACACCTTGCATATCCTTTGAAAAAGTGAAGGTGGGGTGCAAAGCAGCAGCAAAGATGGTTGTTTGTTGTTGTCGTTTTTCGGGTTTTTTTTTTTTTTTTTGGTAGCAGCGCTGTTCGTGTAAAGGAAGAAACACATATTCTTTAAAATAAAGCATTTATTTTGAGAAAGTCTTTTTGTATTAATTGTTTTTCTCTCATGCTTCCATTCATAACTACAGACAGGCACACGGTTATCAAAACAATAGGTCATTTTTCTTTTTCCTTGAGGAGCCCAGTTTTTCTCCCTTGGCTGTGAATGAGGCAAGGGGAAACATAACTGGTTTATTATACAGGTCTTGTAGAGGATGATCATAACACAATGAACATTTTTTCCCCATAAACTGCATAGAAACCAGTCTTTTATGTTACAGTTGTAGCTATGTAATCCTTTGTAAGTTTCCATCTCAATGTTCTCTTTCAGACACCCCTCCTGGAGGTCTAGAATTAGGTGCATTCTGGCTACTTATGCAGTGTAACTCACCACAAAGGGATGTTCTAAAGGGGCCTGGTGACAGCTCCTGGGTCAAATGGAGCCTGCCTTTACACCCTCCATAGGCCACTTACATTAGTTCAGAAAAAATGCTCCTAGTATTAGACTCAGCGGGTCTCAGGGATTGTTGCCTGTCTTCTATAATTGTTTGAGAATGCATACATTTCACTACTGTCCTTCTTACCCTTTTAAAAGCAGTTAGTCCTAACAGGCAGGTCTCCAAGAAAGAAACCGCATCTTCAGAAAATAAGGGTAGTAGGTAGAAGGGTCTGGTGCTATTGCATGATGTGTTACACCTTCCAGATTTCCTCTCTCTTTAACCTAGTCTCTCTCAAGGTATGATGAATATGTTACTGATCATTTCAAAATAGTACAAGTCACCAGCTGTTTAAAAAAAAAGATAAATTCCAAAACATGAAAAAACAAAGTTATCACAGATGCTGGAATGAAATTCTAAAGAACTGATCTCTCTCTCCTCTCTGACTCTTTATCAAAACAAAAGAGCTGAGAAAAGCTTGCTGAGATCAGCTTCAGGTTTTTGCATAGGTATAGGCTCACAGGAAGCAGCATTCAAGTTTTGATGTTTTGGATGGACCTTCATCACTGCCCCAGCACATGGCTCTCCCATTCATAGGCCCTCCCTAGGTACTGGTTATTAACCTTCACCCATACATGGGTTTGATATTTCCAGACTAAAAAGGTCTTTCAGAGACTCAGAACAAGAGCCCCAGATAATTCAATAGCCATGGCCTTTCTTATTCTATAAGAATTAATGGGTTGCACTATAGTAGGGATAACATTTGGACAAACTGGGTCAAAAGTTAGCTCCATAGTTCGAGGGTTGGATTTCTATAGATCTTGTCTTTTGTTCCTTTGACTATTATTAATCTCTTTGGACATTTTGAGCATAGATGCAATCAATGACGAGTAGCTCCTACATTTCAGATGAGGTGATGAAAGCATGAGGGGCAATATAGTGGAATGATTAAGCACATTACCTGTAAAACCAGGGTACTATGTTGAGAATATGACTCTTCTAATCTATGGGACTTAATTCCCCTGGGATTGAGTTTGCTCACCAATAAAATGGATCACAGTAAGTCCAACTTTGTAGAGATGTAGCAGGGGTGGTGGGGGCGGGGTGGGGTGAGTAAATGAGTTAACAATTAAAAACTAGTTTGAACAGTGTCTGGCCCGTATTATATGCTTAGTGAGTTAGGTATTCTTATTATATGTGCTCTTCTACAATTAATAAAAAGGGCTTTGGTGTGGCAGCGTTTTTGAAAAATTTAGAGTATTGTACCTATTGCTACTAGAATATATCTTAAAAGATGAATGTGGGAGCATCAGTATTTCTCTGACTTTCTCTAATCACAAATGGCTACCATAGGTTGAGTATTTTAGAGCCTCATCAAATGTACATCTTTATTTCCATTATCTCTGTTATTGTTCACAGGGACAAATAATGTCTATTGGCAGGAGGGCACAATTCCTTTCTATGTTAGCTTCTCCGCAGGGCTGCTTCAGTGTCTTCATGGCATGGCAACTGGCTTCCCCCAAGAAAATAATACAAGAAACCAAAGAGGAAGCTACAATACATTTTATGACCTATACTTGGAAGTCACACATTATTATTTTATTAGTATTATATTGGTTACACAGGGCCAGCCTTGGTTTGTAGTGCAAAGTGACTACACATAGGCATGTAGACTGGAGTTAAGGATTACAGGAGGCCAACTTGGAGGCTGGCTACCACATGTATAGTCATTGTGTATGCATAAGGTGATAAGTGCATAATTTGAGTGAAGATGAGAAATGGAAAATTCTCTTCTCCAAAATGGGAGCAGGAAAGTTATTGATTTCAAGAGTTCCTTTAATGGCAAGGAGAGAATAAGGGGAGAAATACGAGTCTTCCATGTGTCCCTGTAGGTTATAAAAAATGTATATATAACAAGCTAATGAAATGTTGAATAAGTTGTTCTGAGAGGTATGAAAAGTATATACCAAGGAGAATTACTTCTTTTCTTTTCCCATCCTCCTGTTTTAGTTGTCATTCATTCATTCCCTTTTATTATCATTGCTATAGGTATATCTATTCCTTTGCTTCTCACCACTGGAAGGTACTCCACAGCATGCACCCAATGATTTTATGCCACCACTCTCCCAGGGATAAACACCCAGGCTGCCAGAGAGGAGTTTCCAAAGGAGAAAAGGCATTAACAAGAAGCAGCCCAGAAAAGGGTTGACATCAGCGATATCTTTCTTTATTCTTTCAAAATTAGAATGTACAACTACATATGAGCGAGGCAGGAGGGCCTAGAAATGTTCTTTGTTCCATGAGCATCTGTGCCAGGCACAGTGCTAGGCATTGTGAGAGATTTAATGAGTCATAGTCCCTGGCCTTAACGTTCTTGTAGTTTAAAGACAGAACAGATCAGCAGACAGCTAATTCTAAGCCAAAATTAAGGACAACGAGAACCGATAGAGGTATGACCTAATAATTATGACTAGAGGGTCAGAGAAGGATTCAGGAAAGGCTGAGCCTGAACAGGTCTCAAAAAAAAAAAAAAAAAAAAAAGCATATGCTCTCCATATGTGGAGGGAGCAAGTAGATGGAAGTGCAATGTATTTCAGCCTGGAATAAACTAAGTGAGTAAAGGTGTGAAATAGGGGAGAGGGTGTGTCAGCTAGAGGAGGGGCAAGGAAAGGGTGGGGAGGAGAGATAGAAGACTGTGGATGAGGAAGAGTCTGGTGAGATGAGATGGGACCACATCCTGGCGAGTCTTAAGTACCATGCAGGGAGCCTGAATTACTCAGCAATGATTCATGCCCACGTGGAAAGGAGAGCATTAATACAAGAGATGCTGCGACCAAAATACATATTGCTGGTTGAAAAAATTATGGCTATTTTAATGTCTCCTTTTTGGGTCACTTGAAGTTGCTAATTTTCCTACAGTTAGTATAGATTCTTGGCAAATTTAAAAATGAAATACATAAAATAATTTGTATAGGGTAAAAAAAAAAAATGGGAGAAGAGGAGGAGGCCAATGAGAGTAAAGTGTCTACAGTTGGCAGGGGAGAACCTGGGCCTCCAGTGCCAGGGCTGGGGCAGTGAGGGGGAAGATGGCAGAGAAAGGAAGGAAAAAACTTCATTTGTGTGTTCTTCAATATTTACTGAGTGTGTCTCCCTTGGGCTAGGCACTGTTCCAAGAGCTTGTTGGAGAAATGAGTCAGTAGTGAGGGGACAGTCAGATGGACAAAGGAAGGAGATTACTTTTTAGGCTGCAAGAGATTTGAGTGTGTTTGTAAGCTGAGGGAAAGAGCATTTGTAGAATGAAACACAAAAATGGCAAAGACAATTCAGGAGATAAGAGGCAAGATCTAAGAGCAAATTAGAGGGAATAGATCAAGACCCCAAGTGCAGTATATGTGTGCGCGCGTGTGTGTGTTTGAGTCTGTATGTCTCTTTGTGTGTACTATTGAGAATATATATGAATTAAAGAACATATGAATTAGAGAATATATAATCATGAATATCTATGTAAATGGGTATATATGAATACATTTTGAACTTATAACAATTCCTAAAAATAAAGATTTGGGCAGAGCCATTTTTATCTGTCAACCATAAAAGTGCCAAGGGCTATTCAGAAGGAGGAAAAAATATACAGCAAATCCTATCAACAAAGAAATTGGGGATATACAGTTTGCTGCTTCATTACGTTCAAAATGAGAAGAAAAAAAGGCAGAAAGGAGAGCATAATCATGGCTGCACAAGAAAACACACGGCCCAAGGGCTGCTCTGTGAAAGGTAATAGGTGTGTATGATATAAACCTGACTGTTCCCCTTCCTCGCACTAAGTAAACATAAAGCCTCCCAGAGCCCTGGCTGGCACACAGGCCCCACTGTCACAGAACTGGACTTGGCCTTGATGGATATGCCTCCCACATGCCTTGATGCTCTTTATCCCCTTCAAAGTTGCCTATCTTGAAGAATTTGTGTTTGGCCAGAGTTAAATGAACCACTTTGCTTGGGACTTCTCTCCCTGCCTAAGGAATAACACAATTCAACATATTTCAGGCAAAAGCCTGAGGAGGCAACCGGAGAACTATGAAGATCCCAGAGCCATTTTTCATAGTCACTCCCCAAATCTCAGCAGACACCACTGAGGAAATGGAAAGATCCAGGCAGCACAGGCACAGGAATCTATGAGGACTCAGACTGTCAGTCAGGCTGAAGTAATTACCCCTGTCTGCTGTCACCCACTAGCTTGCTTGCTTACTCTTTCTTTCTTAATCAATAAGGGACTCCTACAGTGGTATCTCAATGTAAACAAAGCAATTTGTGACTTGATTAATCCAGATGGACGAGTGTGTCCTTTTCTCCCTTCTCATTTTTACCAGTTTTGGACTATTTTAAGGAGTTTCTCTCCTTGTGGAAGGCAGTTCCTGTCTGCGGTCTTTCTGCCTTGGCTTTTTCCTGTGTTTCTCTTAACCACCTTCTTCCCTCCAATACCTATAGCAAGTGATTCCTTCCAGGCAGACCATGGAGATTGGACCTACTTCCTTCTGTGTTCCGGGTACTGTGCAAGTTGCAAATGTCACCACCATTAAAAATCAATCCAACACATGATTTGTCCACATAATAAGGTATGATTTACAGAGAGAATTACTACCTGGTGATACATTTCATGAATGCACCATCAAACTATCACTGTAGCAATGAACTTTTCATATCCAAGTAGGCCTGTGACTGGTACAGAACCAAGGAACTCATCCACATGGTTATTAAATTACTAAAGGGAAAAGAGGCAAATAAGAGGCTTTTGCAGCCAAAAGGAGTACAAAAAGGGGGGGTAAATAATGAAAATGCCAACATACTATAAAAACTTCAACACAATTTTCTGTTTGCTTGTCCTTTGAAATGTATTCTCTAATGTCTTCTTTCTGTCACATACACGGCTGAAATGAAGCTGCCACCTGCCTTCAAAACAATCAAAGAAGGGCCTTGAACAGATCCCAGCAAACATACATCCTGAACACCAGAGCTCTCTGGATAACTGTGATGTATCCTTCAGCCAAAATCAGGATTTCTATTATTTTTCTACTTGCAACTAACTGTAACACATTGCCGCTAACTAACTTGGTGGCTTAAGCAATGCAAATTTATCATTTTACAGTTAGTTCTGTAGGTCAGAAGTCTGGCATGGGTTTCACTGGTCTAAAATGACGTGGCTGCATTCCTTTCTGAAGACTCTAGGAAAGAATCCATCTCTTTGTCTTCTCAGTTTCTAGAGATTGCCTGAACTCCTTGGCTTGTGGACCCTTTCCTCCATCTTCAAAGCCAGCAAAAGGGAATACTTGTCATATCCCCTCACTCTGACCTCTTCTGCCTCCCTCTTCCACTTTTAAGGACCCTCGTGATTATATTGGGCCCCTATATATAATCACAATATATGTAACAATCAGGGTAATACCCCTATTTTAAAGACAGCCCAATAGCAATCTTATTTCATCTGTAGCCTTAATGCCCCTTTACCATGAAACTAAAATTCAAGGTTACAGGCATTAGGATATGACATCTTTGTGACGCCATTATTCTGTCTATCATAGTACTTAGGTTTCTTTGTTGTGGTTTTTTAACTTGTGCTATCTTCCTTTGGGCTCAAAATAGTAACAAAACAAGCAAAGTAAAGACTTAAAACAGGTTCCTGAAACAGATTAGTGCTCAAATTTCAGCTCTGCCTCTTACTACCGGCTGATCTGGGGCAAGTTACTAATTTACTAAACCTGTTTCTCATCTGTAAAATGAGGATAATACCATCTCCTTCAAAAGCAAGTGCAGAAAATGAGATGATGCTCGCAAACCTTTAGCATAATGCCTAACATGTAGTAAGTGCTCAATAAAAGTAAGTTAATTAAAAAAATGTTAGGCAGAATAAAGGGGGGAGGGGTGCGGAGAAGAGACAGAGTCTCTGTCTCCGCACACGGAATCCGTATGGACGGTTCGGTCTTCCTCCTGGCTCGCTCTGAGTTGGTCCTCGCTGCAGAAGTCTCTTGGTTTTACTGAGTGAGGAAAAAGACAAGTTCAGCTGTTATCTTTGCTGCCTTGCCTCGGAGGCTGCGATTTTCTTTTCTTTTGCTGCCTCCCTTCGCTCGCTCTTCACCTCAGATAAGCCAGGGGAGCTCAGCCTGGTTGCTGACCCACCGAACCATATCTGCCGCCAGAGGGGCGCCGCAATGAAGTGGTGGGGTCGGTGCGGGGACCCCCCGGCTAGGCCCCATTTTCGTCCAAACACAGTCATTCGCCCGGCATCTGGCAGCACCCACGCCCTCCGCTCCCGGGGGCTTGTGTTAGATAGGCCAGGGAGAGTCAAGGATTTCCAGGACTAAATACTTTTCACTTTGCATGAAAATCGACGCGAGCGCTGCCCATCGTGCTGCCCCAGAAAGGGAATCCTAAATACTCCTGGACCTTCCCAACCAGACCTCCAGGAACGCTGTGGTGGCGATCATGGCCCGAGAGGGGCTCTGATAACACAACGCTGGTACCGGAAAGCCTGGCCTTCCAGAAAGCCGCTAGGTTACGTACTGGGTTGACAAAGCCAAAAAAGTGGATTTCGTTAACCAATGTCACCATTAGGAAAAAAAAAATGTGTGTGTGTGTGTGTGTGTGTGTGTGTGTGTGTGTGTGTGTGTATATAATATATATATGTATGTATAATTAATTTTTTAAAACTGTGTTAACAGTGTTCAAAGGGTACTCTACACTCAGGGAAAGAAATCCAACTATATATTTTCAAATTAAAAGCACACCTATATTTGAAAAAATAGACACATACATACCTTTATGTCCAGCAACCCAACTTTGAGGAATCTATCCCTTGAAGAAACAAAAATACTAGTACATAACATTGTTTAAACAGGAATATTTATTACAATATTTGTAGGATGCTAAAAAGTTGGGAAACCTAAATGTTCATCAATCGGTGTAAAATTACATAAACTGTAGTAAGGCCATCTGAGAAATAATGTGTGGTTATTTAAAAGGAGTTATTTGTTTAGATATTGATATTGAAGGATTTGGTAGAAGAGAAACATATAGCATAATTTTGTAAAAAAGAAAAAAACCCACCCTCGGTATGAGTATTTGTTTTTATGAGAAAGGTGTGAAAAAAACGAAAGTCGATCTATTAACATTAGTTAATGCAGGGTGGATTACTTCTTCCCCCACACTATGTATCATTGTATTGCTTCACTGGTTACAATAAACACGTTATTTATTTATTTATTTATTTATTTATTTATTTATTTATTTATTTTAATGTTAGAGAGGAATTTAATATAAGTGACAGAGAGGGAAAGGAAGAGAAAATGTGGAGGAAGCTCCAGGAAAAATACAGTTAGTGCTGGGAGAATCCCAGCCCCTCTAGAATGGGAGTTGCCGGCAATAAAAAGCGAGGGTTCTGGCCTGGGCTCTGGCGCCAAGTAGGGTGGAGGAGCCCCTGGGAGTGCTGTCATTGTTGCTGCTGACTTAATTCAAAGACCTTACTTAGAGCATGCTGTGAGAAAGCCAGAGCAGGGTGGAGTGCTGGACAGCATGTCACAAGAGGAATTTAAGCTGCTGGACTATAGAGAAAAACTGCTCTAAAGTATTAAAGGTCATAATGAGGTTCTCTTCTCGAGGTTTTTTGAAGACTTCAGTGAGACCCATGGGACTAAGTCTGTATGGAGGAAAACAATAATAATAGCTAACGTCAGGGGTAAGCAGCATGTAGTGTGAAAGCGCTTTACTTATGTTATCTCATTTGATACAAGTACAACTCGATGAGTTAGGTATGATTAACCCCATTTTACAGAGCAGGAAACTGAGGCAGAGAGGTATTAAGTAACCTACCCATGGGTACTCAGCTAGTAACAGGTCATCCGGCCCCTGAATCTTCACTCTAAATGCGATATCCTTCCGGGGCGAGGATCTGGACGGGAATATTATACTCCCCCTCGCCCAGTGGGGCTGGAATGGGAAGATTGCCCGAGCAGGACTGGACACAATTTTCTTTATTCTGTGCGTTCGCGTTTGGGGCTGAGGCTGCTCTGCCCAACAACAAGGAAGAGGCCCCTGGAAAACGCCGTTCTTCTCCTTGGGATTAAAACACAAACTACAGCATTACAAAGTTCCCCGAAGCCCAGCCTCGCGAGATGCAGTGACGCGAACCGGATGGTGAATCCAGTGTCTCTCTGGAGTCGCGCATCTGGCTTGCATCCTTACTTCTCCCCTCCCGTCTCCCCACATTCATTTTTAAATACCGGGGCAAAGGCTAGAGAAGCAATGCGTTGATTTCTTTGATAAGTGTTGGGGAGGGAGAGGAAAGAGCAATGGGACAGATCCCAGGGGACAGGGCGGTAGACTGTACCTGAGAGTGGACTCCTCAGAGACCACTATCGCCCAGCCTGGGGTGGCCAGGGCGCAGAGCCTTGTGTGTGCTGGGCAGTGGGAGACCGTGAGAATGGGTGAAGGCCTTCCCTCAAGCAGCTCTGCAGGAACTTGAGGGAGTTTCGGGAGGCGGAGAGGCAAAATATTCCATCTCTGCCTCATCTATTTGATTCCCCCTCGCTTCATTTTGGCCTGCCCAGCCCCGAGATGTCGTGACTCCTGTGGCCCTGGCCTTTGAGGATCAGGCAGGAACGAAAGGATCTCTAGATCCACAAAGAGAGAATCGATGTGGTGGTCCTAGTGCTCATTTGCTTCTGTGAGTGTCCTGAATGAAAGTAAGTCCCAATTTCATCTCTATCCTCCATCGTTTTCCACTGCTCTACCATCTCCAGCTCTAAGTTTTCCCATCACTTCCTTCTGTGTTTAAAATGGTCGACTCCCTCTTTCCTCTCTGCTAACTGCTTCTGAGACCTGTTTTCCCCGCTCTCGCCTCTTTCTCCTATCCCCCATTTTTCGTGCCCCCATCCTTCTCTTTTCCTGTGTCCTACTTTCCTTAAGTCCTCCTCCCAAGGGCCCTGGAGTTCTGCTGAGCCTGGGGCTCTGGAGCTGGCCTCTCTCACAATTTCAGGATAACCAAACATTACAATCAAGTGAATTTCTGTGTCCGAATCTACTCATGCAGGAGATGGAGTGAAGGCGGGTCCTTTCCCAATCCCAACAGGTCCTCAAGCCATGAACAGTGGGCAGAGCTGGAGACTGCTTGGGCACGGGGCGCTGTTAGGTGTGATGATCTCCTTGGTGCTTGACATCCACTACCTTCCCCTGCCCCCATCTCAGTAATGGGACAGGCTTCCCCTGGTAAATAGCTCCCTGAGCTAGGAGAAGGGTTTACTGCGTTGCTGCTTAAAAACAATAACATCAACTAACATATGGAGATGTTATCGTGATTAAACAGCAAATTATAGTCGAAGACAGCACGATAATAATCTGAACAATCACCACAAGAAGAAGAAATGTTCTCTAAAGAGCCAGATGCAGCAGCCTGCTTTTCCGCGACTGGCTGCTTTGCATTCATGGGGCTCTCTCCAAGTGCACGTGAGCGCAGTCCCCCGCTTAGGACACGGCGAGGGAGTCCCAAACACCGCGCCAAGCTTTCTCGAGGCTCCCGCGAGAGAACTGGGACTGGGCAGAGTGGGCACGTGGAAGGACCCGGCGGTGGGGAGCCCTACTTTTAGGGCATCCCCACCTGGGAGGCGTTTGGAGTCGTAGGAGGACGGGGTTCCTTGAGAAGAACCCTGTAGGAACAGCAAACGAGCCTGCGCTCCCAATCCCCGCCCCCTTGTCGCCTCCGCCGCCTCCCTCAGCTTCGCTTGCTCGCAGATCCGTAAGGAGACTGAATTCTAGATGGGAAGCTCGCGCTGCTAGGGAAGGGGCATCCTCATTGTGTCGTGGGGGTCCTTTCTCCCCAAAGCCTGGGGATAACAATGCGTGCGTTTTCTTTTGGGGAGCAAGAGGCCCAGTTGTGCGCACTGGTTGGTCTCCAGCTGGCGGAGGGAAAAATACCGATAGGAGGCGACGCGCTATTTTGGCAAAAAAGACAGAAGACCCTCCCTCCTTCTCCTCATTCTCCGCCCCCTCATTAAATAGATTCGTATTTAAAATAGGCTCGGTCATTTTAATTTGAATTCCAGAGGTTGAGCCCAGGCTATAACCACCCTGTTTACACTTACATGAAAAATAATCTGTGAAACAAAAGGATCAAAATCCAACTATTTTTCCAAATAACTACCGTTCCCCGGTGGGTGACCACTAGGCTCTGGCAGTGAGGATCTGGTTTGGTTTTCACTGAGAATCCGGTATCGACAAAGGAGGGGGCAGGCAGTTCACCTATTCCCAGGAGTGGCGGGGCGCGGCGCGTGCGTGAACTGGCCGCGGTAATATATGCTGCCATTAAGAATCTGTGCAGCTTCTAGTGCTTCGGGCGCAGGGACGCATGTGTTTCTGAAATTCAATCCGTGGGGGGAATGCTGATTGTGCTGCGACCTACTGGGTTTGATTTATGAACTGTTACTCTAGTGATTGTTTACACATTGCATTTCAGAGCCCCCGCGCACCCTTCTAGGCGGCAGCCGCGGGGCTTCACCGCGCGGGAACTCGCTGCAGCCTCCTCCGCCTCCTTCCATCCATCCCCGTCCCCGTCCCGGAGGCCTCTGCAGCTCCCCCCCACCCCCATCTACGAAATCAGATTTCGATTGCATTGAACTCAGAGTCCTACATTTGATTCTCTCTCCCCGAGCCTGTTCTAGTCCTGTGGCCGTGGACGCCAGCCTCCTCTGCTTGTGTTTACTCTCGAATGTTTACTTCTCCGTAAGGCCATGCGGGGCCTATAAATAGGACAGGTGGAAGCTGCTCCACTGCCTGATCAATAGGGCCCTGTCTCCTCGCCATTTCGGCTGAGCTATCTTATTAATTATGAAAGGATTCACCTGATCCCTGCCAGGGACCACAGCCTCTCGGCCCCTCTGCTGGAGCCCTTAATGGCGGTTCCTTCGCAAGCTGCCTTCGGCCACCGCAGAAGAAGAGGCGAGTCGTGGTTAGGGCACGGCCTGCAGTGACCGCGGGGCCAGTTACTGTCTTTTGGTCTGCGTGTGCTTTCTCAGCTGAGCGCAAGCCCGGCTCCCAGAAGCCTCACCGAGAAAAGATCTCTGCTTTTTAGTTTATTTTTAAAAATAACTTCCTCTTTCTCTTCAACAGAATTTCAGGGAAATGGCAAAGTGTCCTAGTTGAGGAGGGTCTGCTAGAAGATAGTAGGTTATCAAGTGGCATGTGAGCAGGTGCATTAACCACCTGGCAGCATGGGTCCCTTCAGGTACCCCTGAGAACTTGGCCAAGAAAGCAGGCTTGGGGCAGAAAACAGCCGACACCCCCATTTCAAACAATAACTTTTATTTTATACGTATCTATACTTTGTAGCAAATTTTTTTTTGCTGAATTTAATTTATAATAAACTTTTTAAATTACATCTCTCTCTTTTTAAAATCAAGGCTCTTTATGTCAAAATCTTTTTTTAACTATATTTTAGATTAACATTTAACATCCCCCCCTTGTGATCTATACCGTTGGATATTTTCAGGTATTACTGTATGTGTAACGGCTAAAACAAGAGAGGAGGGAAAAGAAAGGCAGTGGACTTGGAAAGATGCATCAATAATAGCAGGTAAAGCTGAACCTCTCAGTGACTTTAGCAGCATTTCTTCTGGCAGCCTTTACCTCTAACCCGAGATATCCCAACCTCTTTCCTCTCTCCCTCCTATCCTTAAAACACAAAGCCAACAATCTGTCCTTTCACTTTTCTTGAGGAGAAATGTACAGTGGAAATGATCAAAACAAGATATTGTGGAAGAAAGGCGTGAGCGTGAATTATTCACCATATGCTTCCGTCGTGGACATCTCTCTTGAATTCATTCCCCTGGCCTTCTCCTCTCCTCTTTCCTATTAGGAGGAGCCCATCATTTGTCATGTAATAACATGATTAGTATAGTAGGTGGCCCAGGGCCGTTCCTGAGATTCTTTTGCCAAAAAATAAAAATTAAAAAAAAAAATGGGGTGGGTTTGCCGTTTTCTTATTTTTATGTGAAGACGGACTAAAGCTGAGGTCCGATTTTGGCTGTGCTTGCTTGCTCACTGATTGGTAACATTTGGCAAATAAAACACAAGAAATCAAACGAAATCAAAAAGAGAATCAGGATTTCCCACAATCTTATATGAGTGTTTTCAGCATCACAGAGATTCACAACGTCCCCAAAGAACGAATGGATCTTCCTCTTGATTTCCGGGAGCATGGAGTGAGTGTGGGTGGGCGCGCGGGGGGAGCCGGCCCCGCGCTCAGAAGGAAAGCCAGGTTGCTAAAGCTGCCGAGAGAGACGCCAGGAGCACTGGGAGCGCCGGGAGCAGGGACCCCGCCGCCCCGTTGCCGCTGCCGCAGAGTTCGAATAAGCTGCCTTGGATGTTGAGGTTTTTGGATTCTTTTCTCAGTTTATCCCACATATCTTTCGCCCCTTCCTGGCAATCCGTAAGGGCTGTGACCGTGCAGCTGTGGAAATCCTCCCAGTATCTGGCGAGGAACAGAACAGAAGAAGCAGGTTCACTTTGGGCGCGGGGAGGACCCTGGGCCTGAGCCAGGGTGCCTCCGCCCTCGCCGACCTCCGCGGGCTCCCGCTCCCTACCCACAGTCCACCGCCTTGGCGCGGGGATCCAGGAAGGTCGGCCCTCGCCAGACCTCCGCCCAGCCTAGAAGCAGCTGTCCGAGAAGAGGGCCGCCCCCTCCCGGGTCTGGTTTCTCTCTCCGGTGCCGGGCGGAGACCCGGCAGCCGGGAGCCAGGCCGCTCCCGCTGCGCCGCGCTGGCACCTCGGCCTGCGCAAACAGATTGCTCGTCCTCCTCGGGGAAAGCTAGGAAAACAGTGCTAAGCCTTGCAAGCTGCCGCCCATTAATGCCTCTTAGCCTGCAAGATGGGTTACTTACTCCGACCACGGCCCTCCCCTCTGGGCTTCTCTCTTTCTCCTCCCCTTCTCCCTTCTGCCTCCCTCCCTCTTGGCGCTGCTATTCTCTCACCCGCCTTCGCCTTCTTTCTCTCCCCTTCTTCCTTTTGTTCCCCGTTCTACTATTTTCCCTTTCTTTCATCTTCCCCTCTTTGTTTTCCTCCTTTCTCGTCCCCTCGGTTTTCCTCTGTTAAGTCCCTCACTTCTTCCTCATCCTCACTTTCTTCGGTCTTCCTTGGCCCTCGCCTTGCTCTCCAGAGTCCCCCAGCTCTAATTCGATTAAGAGGTTCCTGCTTGCCCTTCACCTTCCCGGGGTCGGTGAATGTTAGCGCCCGAGCCCCTGGAACCAGCTTTGTAAACTTGCATTTGCAAACCTCTGTGCTCCGTCCCTTGCACGCCTGGTCCGTCCTCTTCTCACTCCCGCCCTCAGTCTTCTTCGTGGACTTGGCCTCCCTCCAGAGCCTAAGGGTGTAGTGCTTAGCCCCCCAGGCCAGAATCCTGGGCTGCGTGTTGCCCACCTATGACAACTTTCGAGTTGTCTCCTTGTTCTCCCTTCCCGCCACTTCCGAAGCCCCACATCTCCTTCAGCCACTTCTTCCTGCTCCTAGCCCTGCCCCCACAACCTTCATCCAACCTGTCCTTTTTTTATTGTCCCCCTTTCTTCTCAAAAACCCAAAATAGATCCCGAGACTAAATATAATTCCAACCCGTGATCGATTCCTGGGGCGCTGTCTCCTTTCGGCGCTGGGTCGATCTGTGTGTCTCAGTAACTCTGATTGGCTCCCACCTCACGCGGCTCTGAGCGCCAAGTCACCAGCGACGCACTGCTCCCCTGCAATTTGGTTGTTGCATCGTCTCCTATCTATCCCATCTGCTTGCTAGCCTAGACTGTAGGCACATTGAAGGCAGGCGCCACGGTCGATTTATCCTTGTTTCTACTCCCACCCCATCTTCTGGCTAATAGTAAAATTATAAATGATTGGTGGATTGCCTTGAGCTCTGGCTGTTTTCTAATGACCTCCCCCAGTCTCTAATTTATGAGGACTAGGGTTCCTGGGGGATAGGGCTTCCAGGTTCCTCAACTGGAAATAAATAGCAAGATTTAGAGATGCTCGAGGTAGGACAGCTCTCTACATAATTGCACCTCTCAAAGGATGTCTAAATCTCTCCTTTCTTTATGCATGCCCAGATGGGAACAGGGCCCTCCTGGAAGACAGACAAGGTGGAAAAGGACAGACATCCATGTGGGACTGAGGAGGTGGGCTTCAGCAGGATGTTTTGCAACCAGTGCCACCAAGTGAGTGGAAGCCCTGACACAGCTGTGGCCTGCAATCTCTGGGAGGGGCCCTTCTCATTTCCATTTTTCATGATGAAAGTCCCGTTAAAAAATTAAAATATCTTGGACTAAGTTCTGGCAAATGACGGAGGATTTGGGAACTGATCTATACTTAACTGTTTGTTGTGCCTTATATATTCTTATCTATCATCAGATATTTTGAATTATAGTAGATAGGTATGCACTCCAGTTGCAGATTTTTGGTCCTTTTCTGAAGTTAGCAGCTATTTAGCTGCTGTGGCTCCTGCTGGGTACCAGGGTATTTAGAAAAATGTGTAGCAACATTGAACCTCATTTAATTACTCATAATTTAAACAAATAAACACCCACCCCCACCCCACATCGTTAAAAAAAAAAAATGGTGCAGCAAATGGTCACGCCAACCCCTGGGGAACAAAGAACACCTCTTGCTTTGACTTTATTAGAAGGACCATTGGGGGGAGCGTGTCTCAGCTATTCTGAAAAATAAAATAGAAATAAAAGTGTATGTGTATTGCAGAAGATAGGAGTATTTCTCAGCCCACAGCAGCTAAAATGTTGCTGGTCCAACACAGGTTGGGCTCTGCTGGCCACCATAGTTGCAAGTGAGGGGAGTACTTTCTAGCCAAGTTGTGAGAAAGTGTCCCTGGCCCTGGCCATGAACTCCTTCCTGGCTCTCCTCGGACACTTAGCTTCCCTGGCCTGAGAATACGTGCAGACAGATGTAGAAAGAGAGGAAAAGAAAAAAGAAAGGAGGGTGACTACCCTAAACCTTGGAAATGATTACATACTCAGCAGTCACTGGATGCCCAGGGTATGCTTTTCTTGGGCAAAGTGATTGGCACAAAACAAAATATTTCTTTCAGCCTCTATCCTAGAAAGATGAAGTGGGACCTGTACTCCCTTGGCTGCCAGCCAGCTTTCTAGGTGTGTACTGGAAGGGAGTTTTAATCAGAAGAAATGGACAAAATAGATGAGAAACTTTCCTTTAGGCAAACTTGGTATTACCTAAAATGGTCCTCAAACTAAAACCAGCTGTTCCTGGGAGAGTGTGGGGCAGGACTCTCATTCAGGGCAGAAGGAAAGAATGAGGAATACTGCCTCCGAGCAGGGCAAAGAACTGGTAGCAGCTCCCTCTGTCCCTCACCCTGGGTTCCAGTGTGTTTAATGTGCACACCTTTGTGCGTTTGGAGGGGGCCATGGAGAGATGGGAATGGGCCACAAGAGGAACAAACCTCCTCTGCCCACTCCAGGCTATAGCGTCTCTTTGAGCAGTGCGGCCCTGGCCAAGTCCTGAGAATGGGAGAGGCGAGAATGCATGGATTCGTGCCCGCGGGTTTCTCCGACCTCAGCAGTGCAACCCAAAACAGGAACCTAGCAGGTCAGAGAGGACACTTACGTGCACACGGTCTTGATGTTCGTCTTGTCGTCCAGGCCCTGCGGATAGTTGGCCATGCTGTCGCCCAGCTTGAGCAAACAGTCGGAAAAGCCCTTAAAGACTGCATCGCACTTGCCCGCTGCTCTCACGGCCTGCACCAGGTACGCTGCAGAGAGGAGGGGACACCAGTCAGCAGCGCGGAGATCCTGCCCTGCAGCCCCACTGCCCACTCCCTACTCCCAGCGGCTTCGCCCTATCGAGCGGTGTCTACTAGCGCCCAGCCTCGAAGCGCGCCATTATTAAAGGTGAACGAAAGATGTGGCCCCGGAATGGCTGGCCTACACCCAACTACGTGTTCCTGCAGATTGTCCGTGTCTGATTGGGTGCGGGTGGGCAGAGTTAGTGAGTCCATTCCTGTCCTGCAGCTCCCTCCAGAATCTAGCTATCTTGCTGTTTCCACTGTTCCCTCTTCTCACCTCCCTTTTCTCTTTGATTTCCCTTTTTCTAGTCTCCCCGCACCCTTCATTTCCCAATACATCCCTAGCAAGCCTGGGCGAGGCTTTTGCAGTGCAATTTTTTTCTGAAGTGACAGAGGGGGTCTCAATAACAGAGTGGGGATAGGAGGAAGGGGTAGGGAGGCGACAAAGGATTGGGCCACGCAGCTGAACTTAATGCCACATCACGCAAAAAAGCCTCGATTTCGTGCCCAGTCCTTGGTGGGCGCTCAGCAAACACTGCTGAATGAATAAATTAATCAAGTCTCTGGAAGCCGCCGGCAGCCACCCAAGTGGATTGGTTCATTATAAAACCAATTGCCTACCGTGCAGTCTGGGTTTCGAGTGAGATCTTCCAACACCCTCCCTGCCCCACTGGGGAGAGAGCAGCTTGGGCTCCTGGGACCAGGCGGGGGTGATGAGTGGTCCAGGGCAGTCAGGGCCTGGTAAGGTCACGGTGTGTTTGCGCGGGTGACCCGGGTCACCTCCGCGGAAGCCAGATCCGTGAGCCTTGGTCCCCCTGCTTCCTCCCCCTCCGTCCGAGACGCAGCTTCCCCCACAATCTTAGCTGCAGGAAAAACCTGCCACCACCACTCTCTCCAGCAGCTGGCTGAAACCTTTCCTCTCCAGTCCCAGCCCTGAGGCAGAGGGCCCAGATGGCTGCTGCCAGGGGCTCTTGGCTTTTAGCTCGGGGCTCCCTCCAGAGGGGGTGGCGGGATAGTAGCAGCCGGGTGGTGGGAGGAGGAGGTGGTGGTGATGGAGAAGGAGGAGGAGCAGGAGGAGGAAGAAAAGGCTCAGGCCGCACCGAATTCCACGCTCCTGGCTTCAGGTTAGTCAAATCCTGCCTCGCAGAACCGAAGAGAGAGACAGGCTCCAGACTTAGAAGTGCTGCGGTGGCCATTTCTTTCCACTCAATGACCAAAGAACCAGTCTAAACGTTCGATGGCAAGAGGCCAAAAACACTTCGCGTGCCAAGAGGGCGCGCAAGAAGCACAGATGTGTGCTGTTGGGACGAGTGGAGGGAAAGAAGGGGTGAGTCTTCTCAGGATCGAAATCGGCCTTCAATGCCCAGGACCCTGGGAGCCCTTTCCTGGGCAGTGTTCTTGCTGCCGCGGTTAGTGTGTGAATGTCTCCGGGTAGGATCGTACCCCTCACTACTCCCTACCGCTGGTCCTGGGACGCAGACAAGGGGGAAAGGTGACCGAACCTGCAGCAGTCTCTGAGAGCGCACCATTTGCAAATTGCTGCAGGAGGAGCGAGGCGGGCCTTTCGCTTTCTAATCCGGAACGGGAAGCTCTGGGGAAGGGACTAAGGTTAATTTTGATTTCGGCTCCGGCTGATATGCAAACCTTCACAAGTCTCTCGCCCCACCCCTACGCGAAATATTTAAAAGCCCTCGCGGCTGCAATATCAGATAGAACAGAGACAGAATAAAAGAACACTTGTTCTAACAGAAACGCAATCACAATGAATCAAATTCTACCCGTTGTCTTCTATAATGCGTGCCACAAATGCAGCTTTGCAGAGAAGAAATAAAATACAATTCATCTACCCCCCCCCACCCAATCTCTCCTTATCTCTTACCTCCACTCTCAATCTCGATGGTGATAAAGTGCCCCTAAGATGTATTGACAGTTTTTTTTTTTTTTAAAGGGGAATAGGGTCTTGCTTGGGGCGGGAAGCGCTCCTGTCACGTTATCTTTTCAGACGCTGCTGGAGAAGACCCTCCATACCGCGCATGTGTGAGTGTGTGCGTGTGTAAAATAAAAAGTCGTGAATTTTTTTTTCTTACTTTTTTTTTTTTTGGCAGCTATGACTCCTTGGTCTCTAGTTGGCTCGGGGAGTCGGGTAACTCACGCTAGGAACGTATTTTGCAGGCTCATGCATCTGTTCAGGTCGCAGTCTGCTCGACCCTCGCTGTTGTTCCTGAACCCGGCTTCAGCGAGGCTCGGGCGGGCGACCTGGGCTCCTTCCCTGTCCTGTCGGTGTCCGCACGTTGTACCATTTCCATCCGTTCATTCATTTGTTCGACCTCCCATTCATTCCAAACTTCTTCCTGCCGTGTCTTCATTTGCGTTCACCCTCCTCTCCCCTTCTCCTTCCCTCCCCAGCCCCCACTTTTATTGCCAAATGTCAATGATTTGGGACAGCTCCCAGATGTGAATTAATAAAGATCGAAGCTCTGGTGCGGGGAAGGGCAGACACCCGGGAACGAATTTGCTCCATTTTAATTCCACAGCCAACAAATGGTCATTTTCAGGTTGAGGTTAGTGTGTTCCAAGTGTATACTTCATGCACAATCGCTGTCTTTTTTTTTGCCCCCTCTCCCAAAGTCAGGTTTTATCCTACAGAGCCCCAAACCTTTTCTGATTAAAATCTCCATATCAAAATAACTGTTATCTCCTGCTCTCTAAAAATTTGCAGGCTATTTGCAAAATGCCATATTTAATTATTTCCAATATTTAAGGAATTTGCTGCAATAAAAATGTTCTTTATTTATTGCAGCTCTTTGCACTAATGTCGAAGATTCAAAACAACCAGATTCAAAACATCATGTCATTTCTCAGAATTAAAGGAAAACGCCAACATCATCCATACATCCTAATATCCCTATAATGTTCATGCAAGAAATCAGATACTCAAAATCATGTCAAATGCATAAAAAACTCAACTCACTACAAAGAATTCATTTTATTGTATTGATAACTCCAAATCTTGTCTCCTTTACATTTCTCCATAAGAAAAATGTTATGCATTTCATCTCTTGCCCCAAATCAATTCCCTAAAGCTCCCCCTCCCCAATACTGCAAGGATTTGTCTGCAAAGAATGCTACAGCCTGAAATGACAGGAGGCAACGATTCCCTCGGTCTCTAGAAAACCCGTTTGAAGAGTTCCTATTTTTTCTCTTGTCCATTCTATTAATAATCTGCTTCAGTTTCATTTTTAGGCCACGTTAATTAATGCTCTGACCTGCACGAGAAAGGGGGTTTTCTAGTGCTCCCTTCCATAACCTCGTTTCTGGATGGAAAATGTGAACTTTTTAAAACCCAATGACAGTGTAACTAGGACTTGACATTCCTTGACATAAAATGGGGACTACATAGATCCATCCTTCTCAATCCTTTCCTATATGTAAAATACAAATGCTTATGTGGAAAGGAACAGGTAAATGCTCATAGAAAATTATATCCACATATATTTGGCTGAATTCGACCTCCTCAATAAGCACATTGAAATATGTACTCTGGGGTTCCCTATCACTCTCAATTTGCCACCGAGCGGGTCTGCGTGCCCGGTGCAAACGCTGCAGCTAGGGTATGAGGGTGGGGTGGGGGTGGTGGGAGAATGACAAAGTTCTAAATGCAGCAGTCTAAGCCCCGGAATATCTTTGCTTTCTGCACATAAACTTTCCAGTTCTAGGGGCCTAGCTATCTTGTTCTTGCATTCACCTTTGGACTCTTCAAAATAATACCTTGCAGTATCGCAGAGGCCAATGCATTGCTCCAGAACACCAAACCCGAGAAAGAGAAGCAAAAATGAATGTGCGCTTTGGAAATAAAAAGGGGGAGAAAACCCCCTCCTGAAATGGCTGGCCGCTCACATTTCCTGGAGAACGTTTGGAGTCTCTAGAAAAACCAACCCGGGACGCGCGAGTCCCTAAGAACCGATGCCCCCACCCCTGGGAGTTTGCAGGCTTCTCCGCACGCCCCGCCGGCCGGGGGCCAGTCAGACCCCTCCACTCCCCAGGCCGGGCCAACAGCCTTCTGCTCCCGCTGCGAGCCTGGCCAGGCGGCCACTTACCTATTTGCACCGCGAGGATCAGTGAAATATATCTGCCGTTCAACTTAAGTCCCATCCTACGTTTAGTCAAACCATTTGCGACCGCAGACCTTTAAATAGTTAGTTTAGAGAACGCGGGGGAAAGCTGAAAAATAGGCATTGCCAACAAGTTCCAAGAGCGACGGAGACTTTATGCACGGGGAAGGCAGAGGGAGGAGAGAGAGGGAACGAAGAAAAGAGAGAGAGAGAGAGAGAAAGAGAGAGAGGCTCAGGGAGGAGGGGGGAAGAGCTGGGAATGGTTCACTCCATTAGGAGGGGGCGGAGGAAGTACAGCCTCACGCCCACGAGCAGGCCTGACGTGGGGGATGACACGCAATGATTTTTTTTTTTTTAAATAAAGACACCTTGGTAGAGAATCGCCATTTATAGTCATCAGAAGCTGGAATTAATCAGATATCTCCAATTAATGTGTGATCCGAACGAAATCTTGCCTCGGGGGGTGACCACTTCCCCACTCCTGCGGTCATCCCCGCCTCCTCCCAGTTCCCAGGGCCCCCAACCCCGCCCCCTCCCTGCGCAGAACCGGGGCTCCCTTCCCCTCCCGCCTGGAGCCGGGGAGTCCTGGCGCGCCCACTCGATTGTTTCAACCTGCTCCCACTCCTCCACAAGCTCAACAGCGAATCGAGCCCCCTCCCTACGATGCAGTAAGGTTTAAAGGAGCGGTAGAGGAAAAAAAAAAAAAAAAAAACAGCTAAACTAGCTCTATTAATGCGAACCCCCGCGTCCCTCATCGGCTGCCTGCCTCCTGGGCTGGCCTACCCTCTTTTTCTCCAACCCAGCAGCTGAGCTCTGGGCGCAGCCTGGAGCGCGTGAGCACACACTCACGCGCGCGCGCACACACACACACACACAAACACACACACGCCCGCGAGTCCAGCCGAGCACCTCCTTGCCCGCCCGCACACACTAAATGCGATCGCGCGCACACGCCCAGGCCTCAGGGGTTTTGTCTGCACTTGGGGCGCCCTGAAATATACACCGCGTGCCCTCTGTGAATTTCACCAGCTCTGAAGGCCGGAGCCAGCGAGAGGCCACTTCAAGAGACACAACCACAACTGTTTTTTGGGGGGTGGGGAGGGTACGGAGGAAGGAGCCTCTGCAAAGAGGTTTACTAACTCTCAGAGCGTTAGGAAATTTCCAAAGTAATCGCTAGTATGCGGGCTTCTTTCTGATCCTGAAGCACCTCTTGGGGTTGTTGGGCTCATATATACGCACACACACGCACACACGTACATCACGTACGCATACTCAGACCCCCACACACCTGCACTGTCTTTTGATGCGTGGGCACAAACCCTATATAGACGTAGCCTACTCTGCAACAAAGTGCTTCTGCAGCTGCGTCTGTGCTCTGTGCAAGGTGCTATCCGCGACAGCTTGAGTTGAGAATGAAAAATAAACAGGGCTATTTTCTATCTAAACACCGTTAGGCTTTGGTTTTCTTTACTTTTTCAGCACCAAAAGAAGCCTAAATCCTAGCTTCTTTAATCAAATGCTAAAGAAAGCAATCGGCCAACTTGAAGCCCGTGAAGAGAAACAATAAATGAAAACGACCACCCCCCCCCAATCTTCTAAGAATACACGAAAAAACATCAAGGTATTACATAAGGAATAGATGCAAACGGATTAAGGAAA
Organism: Eidolon dupreanum; assembly: GCA_028627145.1. NCBI lineage: Eukaryota > Metazoa > Chordata > Mammalia > Chiroptera > Pteropodidae > Eidolon > Eidolon dupreanum. The sequence goes on along the minus strand of CM053502.1, from coordinate 76,083,470 downwards.
TATTGAGTTTACTTCTCCAGGCAGCATGCCACCTGCGCGCCCATCACCCGGTCGCCACACTCATTCAGCTATTTGGAGATGCAAGGACAGTTTGAAAAGGAGAGAAAGTGCAAAATAAGAGGAGGTGGGACAGGCCGGGGAACGTGTGGGCTGAGGGGGAGCGAGAGGGGAATGACTGCAGCACTTCGTGATGTGAAGCTAGTACGCGGGGAGGCGGGGCGAACTTGGCCCAGTCCCGCGGGAGCCACCTACGGGGAGGTGAGGGACCGGGGTTCCGGGCCCGCGGTGCTGGAACTACGCAGCCCCCGGTGACGTCACCGGGCCCGTGGGTGGGGTGGCAGGGGGTTCGCCTTTCCAGCGTCCAGGGGATCTGCAGTAGCTCCGGAGTTTCCTAGCCCTGCGTTCAGAGACCCCTGTAAAAGCCAAAACCTTGAGCGGCAGGGGGCGTGGCGGGTGATGTGGCGAGAGGGGGGCGTCTCTCGGACCCGCCCCCGACTCCCTCCAATGGCAGGGCGGGAGGTTGGTCCGAGGGGCGGGGCATCGTGGGAGTCGCAGCAGACCCCGCCCGCATCTCGGCCCCGCCTACATCTCAGCCCCTACCCTCGGGGGTCGCGTGCGTTTGGCGGGCCTCAGCTTTTCCTTCCCTGAGTCGGTGTTGAGGTGTGGGCTCCACTCTCCTACTCTTGCAGAGCCTCGGGTTGTAGGCAGTTTAAGACTTTGCCCTTAAAGTCCTTGCCTTCCTCCGGCTCGCCCACTCTCCCTGGATCGTCCAAATGTCGTTTTCTGAGAGTGTCCTGGGATTCCCCCACATCCCAGCTCCTGTCATCCCGAACTTGGGGCGTTAGGGGTGGGAGAGGCAGCACTAAAGGGCTAAATAAAGCAGAGTGAAGCCAAGTGCAGGAGAGCAACAGCCCCCAGACCTGCGCGCGTGCGCAGAGCGTCCGCCTTCGGACGGACTCTGGAGCCTGTCTTGGATAGTTTCTACCCCGCGCTGCTACCCTTGGACCCTCGCGGACCTTTTCCTCTTTATTTTCCTCCCCTTGCGCCCCAGCCTGCCCTCTCCGGCCTGGGTTGTTTTGAAAGCGAGGATGTGAGAGAGCAGAGTTAGTACTGTACATGAATGATATTGGGGTGAATGGTTGAAAGCAAATGCTAATAGTGTGCGTGAGTGTGCGTGAGTGTGCGTGTGTGTGTGTGTGTGTGTGTGTGTTTAATTCTTATTTAAAAAATTACAGGTCTTTCTGCAAGTCGCAGCTCTATGAGAGGTTGGTTCTTTCTAGTTTCTTAATTACAGGCTAATGAAATCCATGGTTGCCTATGCTTGCTATTTGGGAACACCGGGGGCAATATCCATGGTTGAAGGTGGCTTTGAAGAACATTTCATTCTTTCTTTTTTTAATTTGAAAAGTCCACTCCTGGTCATATTTGAGGCGAAAGAGCAATAAAAGAGAGTGGAAAACCCGGGTACTAGGTCTTGAGTTGTCAGTATTGCGATGACCTTGGTTTGTCCCCACGCTGGGTTACAGTTTCATAATCTGAAATATGGAGGAGAGAGGACTACTAAGTGATTTCCAAGGAGGGTTTCACCTTGGAATTTTGTGAACTAGAAATTTTCTAGAATACTGTGGTTGGGGTGGGGAGTGGGGATGTGCAGCCCACAGAACAGAGAAAAGTCCATGCAAAAATGCTCGTTTTAGGTCAACTTCTTGCAAAGGGCATATTTCCTTTCGATAAGCAATTATGTTTGAAGTTAAAGAAACAAATACTATTCAGAATAGAAAAAAAGCCATTAGCGCTGTTTGGTTCTGAATATCAACTTGAGCCAAAGGTATCCTTGAAAGTAGGTCTGCATAATTAAGGCTTATAAATATGCCAAACTCCTTATCCCGAAAACTGCCAGAAAGAGACCATGTCTAATTTTAAGCCTGATTGGCACCATCTTCCTTTCTCAGTTTACATTGCTGCAGTCTCAGTCTCAGCAAGTGGGTATGTGGGTATGCATATGTTCTCCGCACACGTGTGCACCTGGTGTGCGTCAGGCCCCTGTGCTTCGTGTTCTTGCACTGGCAACAGGTTAAAGCACTGACTGTCTGATTCTCCAACTCTCTAACAATCCATCATAAGTAGACTTTCTAGAAGCTGCTATTTCTGAATGCATCCCTTTGAAATTATTTGTAAAAGCAGTTGCCATGGCTAGTAAGAAATTCCACTTCTGTTTTCTTGGTCAGAAAAAAATTCATTGCTATGTTAGAATAGATATGTCTAGCAATTATCTTTCTCATAAATTAAACTTGTCATTTTTTATACCTTCAATTAAACTCTTAATTAAAATATGAATGTAAATATATATAGCTTTTTAATCTAAAATGATAAAAACTATACCATATTTAAACAATGATTTAAATTAGGAGAAGATGAAATTTTTGTGGGGCTATGTTGGTAAGGGTCGCAGTAAAAATCCACTTTGAGAGCCCTGGGTCTCCCTTTGCACCTGCTACTTGGTAAGGTGATTTTTTACTCTGATCACTTTCAAAATTAGTTGAAACTTCTAGGCCTTAAATGTATGACTGACTAAGGAAAATTGATTTTAATGCATAAATTATAATTCTGGGAGTAATACTATCTTTGAAATGTATGAATGTAATTAGCTTTCTATTTAAAAATAAATATTATATTTAAAATTAACATTTTATAATGAAATATACACAGAGAACAATGCACAAAAAAGATGCACAGCTTATTGATTTATCACTAAGCGAATATCTATATGGTCCCCACCCACACTGAAACAGAACAGGAATGACAACTAAATGCAACCTGCTTTTCCTAGATAAGATTCTAAACCAAAAGGCCAGAGAAATTGTGTGACAGTCAGCAAAATTTGAATGAGGTCTGTGAATTAGACATTAGTTTGAACAAGTGTTAACTTCCTCATTGAAGAGTTGAATGCTGATTATACTGGAGGATGTCCTTATTTGGAGGGGTAAACATACTACAGTGTTTAGGGGTAATGAGACATCATCTACAGTTTGCTCTCAGAAGTTTCAGAAAAGGAATAGTGATAGTGAGAATAGGTAGACAGCAATGGAACAAACAGTAAAATGTTAATAATTGGGGAATCTCTGCGTGAAGGGGCATGGGAGTTCTTTGCATTGTTCTGGCAATTTTTCTTTAAGTTCAAAGTTATTTCAAAATAATTATTTAAAAAAATTTACTCCAGGTGGGTTAAGGACATTAATATCCATAACAAAGTTTTAAGATGCTAAGTGAAATATATAGATGAATATTCCTAAAACTTCAATAAACCTAAAAAGCATGAACTGGAAAAAAATGATAAGTTTGACCATAATAAATGAAATACCTTTGTTCTTAAAGTAATAGCTTAAAGAAAATGAAAGAGAAAATTACAAACTATCACAAAATATCAGTATCAAGAACTAAAAAACTCAAACCAATTTTTAAAAAGTGCATGCACACATATACACTCTAAAATAAAAATTGGAAAAAGATATGAAGAGGCATATCATAAAAGAGAAAGCATGTATGGTTTATTCCAGAAATGCAAGTAAAACTAGATTAAGATCCAAAACTCTCAGTGTCTCCATGTCTTTCGTGTCCTGGAAGGTTTTAAAGATTATAGGCCTTTCATTTTAGGATAACCTCACCTTGGTCCACCTAACATTTTCTCATGATTAAATTCATACCTTACAATCGTGGTGGGATTAACTCAGAAATAAACTTGTGTTCTTCTCAGTGCATCTTGTTAGAAGTAACACCATGTTGACCTGTTTCATCAATGGTGATGATAAGCTGGATTATCTGGTCATGTTGGTGTCTATAAGCTTTCTCTTTCTTAAATTAACCACTTCCCCCTTTGTAATTAATTAGTATTTTGTGGGGAATTATTTTGAGATTACATCAATTTCCTAGTCCTCGTCGTACTTCCACACAATGACCACTCATGTCTAAATTAATCACTTCTGTGGTGGTGATTCTCTATTTTCCTCATTTCTTCTAAATTTATTATTTGGCATCCTACTGTAAGAAAGAGCTAGCTCTTCCTTCCTTCCTTCCTTCCTTCCTTCCTTCCTTCCTTCCTTCCTTCCTTCCTTCCTTCCTTCCTTCCTTCCTTCCACCATTCATTTATATCAATATGAACTCATGTATTCCTATTTTATATTATGTGCTATAATCCCTTATCATTGTTTTAGTGCCCAAATTGTCCCCTAATTAGCCAATCAGAGCTCATTTAAGTTGATTTTTGTGTCTTTTTGAGTGTATCCTCATCACTTGTTGAGAATTCTTACTTTCTTACACAAAAGGTATTCTGGACTATCTTGTCTTGACCTATCCCTTCTATCAATCATTTCTCAAAAAGCTCTGCTTCCTTTAGTTTTAAAACCAAGACCTAGGCCCTGGTAGTGCTCATGCTGTTAGTGTGTCATTGCTTCTAGGCCCTTTCAGAAGATAGAGGTGGGAAAAATGTGTATGTGTCTATGCACATGTGGATATGTATGTGTGTATGTATGTGTACACATATGTCTATATATGTGTGACACATACACATGTACACATACAAACATACATATCCACATATGTATATATCTCTTTCTATATCTGTAGAGTCTGTATAAATATATTATAAAACTACAAGTTTATACTGATACTTCCAGTATCAATCCAATAACTCAGGGGTATTTCCAGCCTTCTCCTCTTTTCATATGTGTAAATATACCTATTGAGAAGCTTGATTCCTATCATCCTCAGCATATTATTTAGTCACTCACACAATTTACTTAGTTGTTCAGTGTAACCAAACTTTAATCACACTGTCTGTCTCCTTTCTCCTGTTGCCCTATGTCCTTAATGGCTCCCCACTGCTCTTCACTTTCTTGAATTCTCAGCTATAAGGCCTGTCAGTATATGCCCCAGCCCCTTGAGTTCCCACAGCACCACACAGGTTGATACCCTTATCCTCTGAGCCATGAGCCTGCTCCTCCTGTGGCTTCTCAGCTTCCTCTTATTGTCTCATGCTATTGGCCTCCATTCTGGGGAGGGAAGAGAAGATGGAAAAGAAGAGAACAGGAAAAGCAGGGAAAAGAAGATGGGCTTGGTTGATTTTATATGTAGCTTGAGGAAGGGATCCAATTCCCACTTTTTTTGATATTGTTAAATATTCCCACCCGCTCACAGCTTCACTTATTGACAAGCCCGCCCTTCTCTCAGTGAAATTATAAATGGTCTCTGTGCATACCTGAGTTCCACACAAGGTAGGATCTTCCAACGGTCAATATGTTCATCCCTGGGTCAGTACCACATTATTTAATTACCATTCCTCATAATAAGTCCTGATATTAGATAAGGCAATCCTTCTTTTTCTGCCCTTCTTTATTTGCCCTTGTAAGTAGCATATGAATAGGTTTTTAAAAGCCTAATTTAAAAATATCTATATTTTAACTGGTGTGTTTAATCTATTTACATTAATTGTAATTGTTGACATATTTAGACTTGTTTCTAGTGTATTTCAGTTTATCTTACTTTTGAGTTATATTTCCTTTAAATTATTTATTTAATATTTTGAAAATGATATAGATATTCTTTCAAGACATTTAGTCAATTCTCCTATCCACTGGTTTCTTCCTACTCCTAACACTATCATATTGATATTGTATAGCGCTTTAAAACTATTTTCTTTTTGAAATAATTTTAGACTCACATACCCATCAACCAGTTCCCCTTAATGGTGACATTTTAGGGGATAATCATAGTACATTATCAAAACCAGAATATTAAATTACATAGTACAATTAGTTAGACTAAAGATCTTACTAGGATTTCACTAGCGTTTTTGTGTGTTTCTAGGCCCTTTAATCTGATTTAGCAAGGAAATATTTTAAAAATATGTGTGTGCATGCACATCTGTGTAAATTTTTGCTGTATAACCATGTGTGTCTATAGTAAATCAAACATGAATTAATAATAATATCTCCAACTGTAATTGATTACCATATGGATCATTCTAGCTTTCTTCTCTTGCTTCTCTCTAACCTCCCACTCCAACAGTAATAAACCCCACTCCCACCATCTGCTATCTATTTTCTTAATTGTTCTGTTCTAGTATATATGTATAGTGGTTTCAGAATTGTCAACCTATTTTCCCATTAGAAACAACTTTATCACCCAAGTGCAATGTTTACGTACAGTTCCTTTTGCTTTTACTCTTACAGACTCCATTCAGTTCAAAGTTACCTAGGTCAGTATTCTCCCACCTTACTCCCTTCAGTGAGGTTGTTTCATAGATTTGTAATACATTTAGACTCTTTTGTTGTATTCTTCACCCCATCCTGTAATCTTTATCCCAGCCTCTTAAATGATTTTTTAAAAGTTTGTGCTCTTTAAGGTTCACTCTTTGTGCTGTAAAGTTCTATGTGTTTTGACAAATGCAAACTGAAATTGACTGACTTTTGTGCAGCTTTAGAATCCTTGAGAAAAAGGAAATAATAAGCTCTGCTTAGCCAACTCTCAATTCAAGGCACACCGTGAAAGCCTGAGAGCCCCCACAGCAGCTATAAAGCAGTGCTGCCACATGGAAATATAATGTGAACCATATATTTACATTGTAGAAGAGTCACAAATTAAAAAAGAAAAAGAAACAGGTGAAATGAATTTCAATAATATATTTTATTTAACATAAATATATTCAAAATATTATAATTCCAACTGGTAATACATAAAAACTTATTAAGAAGCTATTATATATATTTTTTGTACTAAGTTTTCAAAACCCAGTATACATCTTATGCTTCTAGCATATCTTAGTTTGGAATAGACACATTTTAAGTCCTCATAAGACACAGGAGGCTAGTGGCTCCCCTGTTGGATAGTTTAATATTTAAAGAGACCCTTGTGTTCAGCAGCGTTATTTCAGGCTGTGCTTAAAATGAAGCCTGGGATTTACTTTTAAGAATATCAGAGCTGGCAGAATGAATGCATAGACTTGAACAGTCTCCTGTGTGAAATTTAGAACCTTGGTAGAGAAAGAGTTGGTACCCTGACACCAGAAATGAGACATTTGGGTGGGAGAGCCTGACAATATTTAACCTGAGATTACCCTGAATCCATGAGGTCAGCAGAAGCACCTCCCTTCCCCATGCAAGAAGAGGACAGCCTCCCTTCAAAAATCTTAGAGACTCTGTAAACCTCATCCAAGGCAGGTGTATTGTTCTTGACCATTAGACCTGCCTTGTCTCATTGCCTTCTGAGCAATAATCTAGGGTCAAAGTGCATCACAGAATCATTGGGGAACATAGTTCTTGCTCTAGGGCAAAGAATGCACATACCCAAGGAATTACAAGACTGGGAAAGTATATAACAGTTTGAACTGTCAGTACTTTAGGTGGAATTGGATCTTGAAACTGGTGGATGAAAGAAGGTGGAATATAAAGCTGGTGAGGGGTGGATTTACTGTCACTAAACTCCCATGACTGAGAATTTAAGGTCCTAGCAAGGAATCCTAGAGCCAGGGTTGATATGCCATGTAGGTGGCTCCCTGAAGATTGCACATGATGCTGGTCTACTGGATTGAGTTGGAGATGCCAGAACTGCCTTGGCAGAGTAGTGAGGAAGGAATCGAAGGCTTAAGGAGGTGTGCATATCAGAAGGGACTTATTACGTGAGACCAAAGACCCCACCACCTGACTGTGTTCTCCAGAAAAGCCTAATAGGCCTACTCTTCACTAAGGCAAATGCACTTTCAATATAAACTGTATTTTTAATATATATATTTCAAGTATTTTAAGTATTTTTCCATATCTGTTATCTTCTTTTAAACTTTTTCTATAATGTCTTCTGCTATAAGGAAGTTAAAAATTTTTTAAGTACTCGAATTTGTCCATATCTTCACATTTGGCTTCTGCATTTTGTACTGTTTATAAATATCCCCTCCCACCAAAGTTTGTAAAATGATTAATTTTTTAGTACTGAAAATGAATTTGTATTTGATATGACAACTAATAATGGCTATGCTTACAATGGCAGGAACTTTTTATCCTGCCATTCATTTATTCAAAAGTTAAGAATTATTGTCTTGATTCTCTTTTCTAAAGTTGACCTGGTTCCATTGAAGACACAGGCATTTCTCACTTTTTGCTACTTTGCATTTTGGTGATTCATACACTCAATATGTATTAATAAAGACCTACATGCATGGGCTATGTTACACTTCTCTCCATCTTTGCTTGACCATCTGATAGTTTTCTCCAATTATTCTGATCATGTTTGTACAATGAAGATGACAGAGCATGCTTTTGAAAGATTTTGGATGCAGCCCAAATAGAGGTAGGATTTTGTTTTGGGAGTCACTCCAGGAACATGTTGAATGTATAAAGGGGGATTCTTTGAGCATACTTTCATATTCTAATACTTAAATTTTCATATGCTTGGAATCTTTGATGCTGTGCTGAAAGTGACTGTATCCAGAATGTATTTGTGTTGTTTCTCCTAGTAGGTTGGGACGCAACCAACCTGGGTTCACTTTTAAGTAAACTGTGTGCTTGAGGATTTCTGGATGTCACAGGGAGTACAAATTCTAGCTGCAAGATTGCTTGAAGTCCGTCCTGAGGTTTCAAATTCTTTGGGGATATTATTTTATCTCCCATCAACCTTCTTTTTATTGAAGAAACAAGTATATTTCTACATTGTAAAACATTATAATCAACATATTTCAGTGATCAAAGAAAGATGTGACATTCATGTTGCTGCAATGAGCATGAGTTCACAGGGCACATTGACCAGGGGTGGCAGTTTCTCTTCAGTGGGTCATGAATCTGCCAGTAGGGTCTATATCCTCAGCAATCTTTTGCTCTCTAGACATGAAATATGATTGAGCTCATGATATAATCTTTTAACTAGGACTTTTTTTTAATTAAAAGAAAGCATTATATTAGTACCGTAAATATTCATTAAATGAGAATTATCTATTTTTATATATCTGAAATAAGATTTTTTAAAAGAACATTTGGAATAGGATTTAAAGAAAATAGAACAAGGTAAATGAGTGGATTCTTAAACTAAATTTTAAGTAGCTTCTCAGACATTTCCTCCCCAACATTATTTGTGGAGTATTGAAAGTACACGAGGTTACTTTTATATATATTTAGAATTAGAGAGAGGCTATCTTTTTGCTTTCAGTTAATTTACAAGTATTTCTAAAATATTCAGCGAATGTTGAATTTTAAAATTTTAATCTGCTACTGTAGTTTTTCATTTTTACTTTATTTTTATGGGACTCTGGTCCACCATGTCCTGTGCTTTTTTCCAGGTGGGTAGTTGGTGTTTAATTTTGTAAATCATCACTGTGACTAGCTCAGCTCTGCATTTTACACCATTTCATTGCAGGCTGCTAAGGCCACACCATGCAGGCAGCCCCCTCATTTGTAGAGATGACAGCCTGAGGTATCAACATTCATCTTTCTTAGTTATTTTATTTATCCTGCTGCATGATTTTATTAGATTTTTGGGGGGAACTTATTAAATTTGAGAACTCTTTCTTATTTATTTCAGTGGAATCTGTTTGATTTTATCATTTTCTTTTATACCTAGAAGGATATTTAAAAGTGGTATTTATAATGTGGCTCTTTGTCACTGGAGAGTGAAACCTGTACCTGCCCATCAAGATCTTGTGGCCACAGGGGAAAGAGCAGCCATTTCTTCCAACAGAGACAGTGGGGTTTCATCTTTCCTGATCTTAAATTATTCTGTAATTTTTTTAAAAATAAGTTTAACTGATTGACTGTTTGAAGTGTCATTTTATCAGATATATATTTCTCCTACAATTTTGAAAAATGTGATTACATTTCAAGAACATATGCTGCTCAAACACTGAGATAGTCCTGATAGGAAGGCCAGGCTGGACACAAATGCCATTAATTATTTTGTGAAGATACTGGGAAGTGAACTTGGCTGGCAGCGTGGCAGCCACCAGACGAGTATCCTCTCTCACATCTCCGTCCTGGTGTGAGGCAGGGCTCCAGGACAATCTAATGAAAACTTTTTAGAGAGACTTCCTTTCTGATTGTGGGTATAAAGAGGCTCCTGGTAATAAACTTTTGGAAGTCAATCTGTCTAGCCCTGGCAAAACAGTAAATCCAGACTCACTGATTACAACCAGTAAATTCTTGATCATCATGAATCATTTATTAACACAGAATGGAAATCATTTATTAACACAGTCTGAGTCGCAGCTTGGAGTCAGACAGACCAACATGGGATTTGAGTTCTGGCTTCCTCCTTTAACTTATTGGCTGTACAAACACAGTCTGATTATATACTGGCCTAGGCTTCAGTTTCCTTATCTCTAAAATAGGTATAAAGATATTTTCCAAATGGGAGTTGCCGAGAAGAGAAAGCATGGTGTTGTATTTAAAAAGCTCACTGTGGGGCATGGAATCGGGAGGAGAGTAAACCTGTCTTCTAGGTTTCAGTTTTCAGACCACAGAGGTTTCTCACCCTCCTCACTCAGGAACCATTACTGCAATACTCTCTGGCACTCAGTTTCCTCCTACTTCCCTGGAGCCTGGATTTTTTGAGTCACCTCTCCCAAATGAGTCAGGTCACTGTGCTATTGGCCACTTCTTATGCTAGATGATTGTCCTCTTTTGTGTTTCCAGGGGACTCTGATGTTGGCCTGTAGTTCACCTCTGAATGACTTGCTATGTATATAAATGTAGAATCCACTCTGCAGCCTGTTTGTCTCTCTCTCTCTCTGCTACAGATAGGTGGCTGTGATACCTTGGTCCCAAGATCTAAATTTGGAGTGAGAAGTGGGAGGCCAATAGGCCTGAGGATTGAGCCATCTTCTCTACTCTAGTTTCTGTTAGAGGTTTGCTATGAGGTACTGAGTGTTTGTCCAGATTGATGTCTTCTCTGTTTCCCATCAGTTTTATGTTTATGTGTGTACTCTATTCAGAACCTTGGGCACAGGGAGGGGTGAGTGGCACTCCAAACCCCTGATACATAGCACAGTCACTGTTTAATGTATTGTGCATGTGTGTGCTTGCGTGTGTGTGTGTGTGTGTGTGTGTGTGTGTAAAACATGTAACCCTGGGTGAAACTGGACCCTGAGATTTTTGAAAGAGAGTTCCATAAAGAATCTGATTGAGCTTGAAGCAATCATATATGGATTTGGTGGTTGATGAGGCACTATTTCAAAATAAATAACTCAGATATTGAGAAATGGATTGATATTAAACTACAATGTGATTGTCTTGTTGGGGTTATAGTGTATTATGGGCTGAATTGTGTCCCTCTAAAAAGGTATGTTGAAGTCTTAACCCATGTACCTCAGAATGGGACCTTATTTGGAAATGGGGTCTTTACAGAGATAATTGGGTTAAAATGAGACCATCAGAGTAGGCCCTAATATTACCTGTATATTCATAAGAAGGGGACATTTGGACACCAAGACAGGCAGAGAGGGAAGATAATTTGAAGATGACCAATAATAGAGTTAGGAAAAAATAAAACCTGTCATGGAGACTTAAGATGGGAAGGATTCTGCATGTGCGAGAGTTTAAAAGAGCTTGGCCACTAAAGGTAGAGTATACTGAAGGAGACAGTGATATAAGATGAAAAGTGGTACAAGACAGAAGAAGAGGCCAGATCAGGCAAGGCCTTGCAGGTCACCTTAAGGAGTTTGGATTTTATTCTAAGAGTCATGGGAAGCCATTAAAAGATTTCAAAGGATGTCAGTGTCACATGAGGGTAAAAACATGGTCTGATCTGGTCCAGACAGATGTAACAATTAATACCTCTGTGGTATATGGATTGATTGGGGCTAGGGGATGCAGGGAGTCTATACAGGAAGCTGTTGAGGTGGCAGGCAAGAAAAAAAATGTTGGTGGCTGTGGATATGGAAAGAAGTGGATGAATTTCTGTTACATTAGGATACTGAATCAACAACATTGATCCAAATTGGTTGATTTCTAATATAGGTTTTAGTACAGAGACACAAGATGAATTTTTAGGGACTTGTGTATAGCTTAACTCAGCTCATCAGTTTAACTCATCTGAATTAAGTCATATCCATGTAAGAGCTTGAGTCTAATATCTTTTACTAGGTGTTGACAAAAGATGGCTGTCAGGTCACATTTTAGCTGAGTGTGTTCTGCATAGCCACACAAAAATCTAGATTCCTAGCTGCTCTTGTAAAATCAGGATTGCTGAGGACAATAGGGCCTGCAACATTGTTTGGCCCAATGAGCTGGAATTGAGTTACAGCTTCCCCTTTTAGACAGATATGTGCTCTCAGTTATCACACTCTGCAACAGTGTTTCATTCTACAGAGAATTTAGTTCCCTTATTTAACTTTACCTACCTGGCCCCTGTCAGGTTTGAGTGTGCTCCTCTGACTAATTGTGATAAACAGAGTGGTCTGCTTTGTGTGACACTCTGCATATTTCTCTTATGAGTGTCTGTGTGGTGGGTGCGGGGGGCGGTCCTTGAATATTTAGGATTCAGACTAAATGTATTTCTCTACAGAAACTTTATTAACTGGGACCAGAAAGAGTATGACAAATCCAAATGTGCTATGAGTCGTTTTGACATAAGGGTTCAATTATGGAGTTCAATAGATCTCTTGCTTCTTTTTTTTGGTTTTAGTACTTTTCCCTGAAACTTTCTGGAATCAGTCATGACTGTCTTTCAAATAACTATGGACAGTAGTTTATGCCCATCATATTTTGTTTAAGAAAGGAGGCAAATGTATAATACCTTTTGGGGGGGATTTTTACAAACTTGATGAAACCCTAAAGAATAAAGCTTGTATTCAACTCTAGTTCAAGGAAATGAATTTTTTACCAAATATGGTATTTTCTAGTACTGTTGGAAAGACAAGGCATTTAAGTAATTATAAGTGCCTTATAAAATTGATTTAGATATGTTCTCTAAGAACTGATCTTTAAATTATGAAACCATGAGGAACTGTAAATTGCATAAAACTTCAACTATGGGAACAATGTTTTCTTAGCAAAGGCTGTTTAAAGTCTAATATTTATTTCTTTAGATCATGACTAAAGCTATAGTGAAAATAATATCTTATCCAGTCTTTTAGAAATGTATCAGCTGCATATCTAAGTGAGGTTTTAGTTACAGGCAAGCAGCTAAAAGGAAATTCTTGTTTCCGTTCATGAAGAAGTAACTACCATTTCTAGGATAATCACAGAAAGGAAATTGCTGTTTTCACTTAGATGTTCTCCAAACAACAATAAAATATTTATTAGCAGCACAATAAAAGGACAGATTACTCTTTAGATTCCTAGAACTTTATTGAGCTTTAACTCCCTATACCCTTTGGTCTAATTATTTGGTATTTTGTCATAAAACAGGATAAAATGTACCAAACATTTGTGACAGATTGTTCCAAGTTATAATCTGCCTTGAATTGAGCCTGACGTTGAGGTGGCATTTATAATTCTCATTAAATGATGGTGATGATAACATTTTAATGGTAAAGTAAGAAGGTAGTTTTATCAAGGTATGTATTTCATTTTTGGTTTAAAGTAGAATGCCTTAATAATGTTGATGTTGGAAAATGGGAGTCTCTTATGTTTCTTAAGGACTAAAGTAGAGAGAAGGCAGGGATGACATGATTTGGCCAGCATTTTATCCAAATTTCTGTCATTATGTGGAATCCGATGAATTGTTCATGATGCTCTCTGAGTCTGACCTTGGTCATAAGGAAACATATTTTACCCGTCCCTCCCTTCCTTCCTTCCTTCCTTCCTTCCTTCCTTCCTTCCTTCCTTCCTTCCTTCCTTCCTTCCTTCCTTCCTTCCTTCCATATACTGCTTGAGTTTTATTATATTAGGTACAGCACAGATGAATAAATAAATACCAGCTCTCAGGAAAAATGGTTGTGTACTAGAAATATGTCTTAAACAACATGTCATGAAATTGAGTTCCTAAGAAATAATTTCATAGGGTACTGATCAGTCCTTCAGTGGAAATGCCACCTCAGGTTAAGCAGGTGAGATAACATTCTTGTCCTTGTCGGCAAAAGTCAATTTAAATTGACATTTAAATCAAAAGACTGACTTTGGATCACCATAGGTGATCTCTGCCTGTGACTGTCCTATCTGAGTCCAGACATTTACTGCAGCATACTTCATTGGTCTTTTCCATTTTTCTCTACCCCATCTGCACTCTGAAGGGCCTAAAGAGATGATTTTGCAACAAAGTACTCCCTTCTGCCAGAAATCTGCTTGTGTCCCAAGCCAGCTGCCAAAGCAGTGGTTGCAGCTTGGATTTCCTGCTGTCTTAAATTCTGCATCACATTGAATTTAACTGAACCAGAGATGCCATCCATTTCTCTTGGACCCTGCCCAGTGGTTAGAGAATAGTGTTTGAAATTCTTTACTCAAGCCAACTAGTATAATGTTGGAACAGCAGATTGGGGATGGAGGCAGGAAAGTTGTGAGTGTAATGAACATTTCTCTTGTTCACAGCTGAAGACAAATAGTGTTTACCTCCACTTGGCAACGTAGGTGTATAACTGTGTTGGACGGGTAAGTGATGTTTTGAGATACTGGGGAAGCCTGCTAAATTAGACTCTAGTTCCCTCTACTCTCCATTAATCAAAAATAGAAATGTTTGCCTGCTTGCCCGAAAGTATTGACATTACGCTATAGCCCCACTACTGAACATTTGCTCAAAGGCCATTACAAAATAATTGAAAAATGGGTGCTCCTCCCCAGTCTAGGAAATAAGATTGCTCATACAACATGCATTTATTGTGCTTCCCTTCTTTTTCTTCCTCCTCCTCTTCCTCTTCTTCTCTTCCCCCTCCCCTCCTCCTTTTTGTGATCTCTCTCACAATGCTGGGCAGTGTGAGAGATAATAGGAGAATGATGTTGTTTTTTCCTTTTAATGATATAAAAGACTGATGTTTCACTTTTCTTTTCTTTTCTTTTTTTTTTGCTTTTTGTGAACAGTAGAAAAAAATTAAGAAATAACATCAGAGAAGATGTAATTTAGTTCTTTTCAGGCAACATAGGCTTTCTCTTTAATTCAGAAAAGAGAAAGTTCACTATAGGCCCATGTAGTTAGAAAGACCTTTTTCTTCAGACTTTTTCTCCTCTTTCTTAATACTCACTGGATATGACACTCATCCTCTGGGTCTGGTGATATTCTGGGCCTGTCTCATCCCTTTACTTGCCACGTTTTATAATGATTATAATTAAGATGACTGAAATCCTGGTTTGCCCAACATGGTCCTGGTTCATGTCTGTTTTTATAGAATAATTATTAATAATTCCCCCATTTGCTCTCCAAAGTGCCACAGCATAGATTATAAATATAATTATAATCCAAATATAAACTGAGAACCACATAGCCCAGGCTTTTTTTTGCTGTTGCATTCAAATAAGCAATCTAGTAACTAAATAAGTACTTTAAGTAGCTAAACGTAATTAAAAGTGTCTCTTGCGTCTTAAGGAAAACATGAAAGGTGATCTAAGTCATACCCTACAGCAACATTCTTCAGAAGTCTAGCTCCTCTCTTCTTAAGTGTTCCTGGTATAGGTGGCTGCTCTCAAGCTTTTCAAACTATCACCCCTAACTTTCCTGATATCCGACCCAAATCTTTTGTCTCTGTTGCTTTTCTTAGTTCTTTTTGCCTGTGTGACTTCCTTTTCTCTATCCATTCTTTTAATTCTGCTTTACAAAGCCCCTGAAGCCAGTCTGGCAAAGACAGAGCTCTCTTTGGACAGTGAGGGAGGGAAAGAATCTGAACTGGTCAGACAAAATTTTCATGAGTGTGCTGGAAGTGGGAGGAGGGAAGGCTGATAAGTCTTACTGATGACTAAATCTTGTCTGTCACAAGTTATCTGAGAGCTGGGCTATAAATTCTGTATCTCGGTGCTTGGCTTAAAGAGTTACTCAAAAATGTGAATTAAGGAGGACCTTTACTTGGCTCTGAAGAACAATATTTGAGCGGTTGTAGAGGCAGTAGAAGGGAATTCCAAAAGAAAAGGATAAGAGTGTGTGCAGTTATGGTTTAATTTGTATGTGTTGGGATGTGAAAAGACTGGAGAGACAACCTCTCAGAGGGCAAAAGTGGAGAGTTGTATTGTCTTCCAATGGTGGAGACAGTTCAAGAAGAGCTCTGAAAACCTTAGAGAGGACTGTGCAATAGAGAGTCAGGGTAGGTTTATGAAATAGATTCGGGGAGTGACATGGTGGAAATGATATTTTAGATAAATTAATCTGCCAACTTTGCTGTAGTTAGTGTGCTTGACACATTGAATTGGATCGTAATGGATAAAGAGCATATAGCCCATAGAAGTAATTCAATAAATGATAGCTAACATCACCACCACCACCACTGGCACATTCTTCATCCCTCTCTGCTTATCATCATGTTGATTATTGGGAAAATATCGAGGCAGAGAGGTAAACAGGTGGGTTGTTTAAGGGAAGTATTATGGAAGGAAGTAGAGAATCTTCTCTGAGAAAAAAGGAGACTCCAGACACTAGAAGGGCTGTGTGGTAGGAGAAGCAGGAGACAACTTATACAGAGCTCCCTTGAGTAAAGTTAAGATAAAAGGAGAAATCACAGGGAAGCTAATTTTAGCTCAGCATTATGAACTTTCTCATATTCAAAGTGCCTAAGCATTCAATTCTAATGAGGAAGTGAGCTCCCTGATGTTGGGAGAGTCAAGGAGAATCTGAGATCACCTGCCAGGGATATTATAGATGCTTTAATAAACATGTGGAAGAGAGGAATATTTCTTCTGAGATCCCTTCCAGCTGAAAGATAGATGCAAGGATGTATAGACCTTCAGGGCACAGGCCAAGTTGGTAGCAGATAGAATGGCAAAAAAGGATCATAGCCTATATGAGAGGTTTTCAACTAGGAGTGATTTTGCCCCTTAGGAACACTTGACAATGTCTGGAAACATTTTTGGGTGTCAAAACTGGGGTGAGGTGCTAATGACATCTACTGGTAGAGGCCAGGGATGCTAATAAAAATTCTACAATGTACATAGGTCAGCCCGCACAATGAAGAATTATCTGGCCCAAAATGTTTATAGTGGCAAGGTTGAGAAATGCTGGCCTATAGTTTAACAAGTCCATTAACTTCTTCTGTTGAAGAGTGAACAGAGTTACTGGATGGATAAATGTTGACTCACATTTATCAGGCAGTATTTTCCTAAGCAATGAGCCAGAAACATTGCTAAATATGTCCTTAATGCTGTGGTTTTCACATGTATCTTAATGATTCTTTATTTTTTCTTCAAAGCTTTTCTGAAGTCAGTAAAACTGGTTAAGAAATATAGTAGGCAATAAGGACAAACTCACTCTTCAAACTTGTTTGAAACCTAATTCTGGCTGCTCTCCAGGAGGCTGTGCAGAATACTGTCTTATATTTATCATACTTCCTTGAAGACTGAAGATGAATAAAGAGGATTTAGGTTTCACAGGTTTTTCTTCGTAACCTTGCCACTTTCTCATTTTGTACATGGCTCACTAATAGTTAGGGTGATCATATGTCCAGGTTTGCCTGAAATAGTCATGGTTTGCCCATATTGTACTGGAATGATTATTAATAATGCCTCCTTTTACCATCAAAAGAGTCCTGGCTTAGACAATAAATTATATGACCACCTCACTATTAACTAGCCAGAGTTTATTTTAATGACACATTCATACCATTTTAAAATAGTATGCATTACCTGACTTTAGTGCTAACACTTTAAAAATAACTCCCCAGTGATAGCTGATTCAATTCATCATCATTGCCATCATCGTAATAGCTAATTTGAATAAAATATCAATGTAATGATGACCTCTTTTCCTCAAGCCACAGTTTGGCTCATTTCCTCTTGTGATCCACAACTCACATTTGTGACTTGCTTGTGTAGACCATGCGGATTGAATCTGTGGCAACAGATAAAAGTAAGTTACATAAGGCCATGTTGACCTTACTCAGATTCGTTGCCCAACCCAAAACACGCTTCTATAAGACAAACAACCTTTTTCTAACCTTTCATGCATATTCTTTCTAAATCATGACCAATTCTATGTTAATTTTTACATCCCATTTTGTCTTTTCTATCCATTTCTCAACTCCATTTCCTAAACCACTGCCCTTTTTTCAACTTTAATGCCCAAAGAGCTGATTTTGAAACACAGTTTCACTAGTTTCTTGAAGCACATAAAAATGATAGATCTGATTAGGTAAATTTATGTATAAATTTATGAATAAATTTATGTATTTATGTATAAATACAATGTATACCGTCTCATTGTTGAATACAGACAAACCTATCTTGGAGACATTGTAGATTCGGTTCTAGGCCACCTCTATAAAGTGAATACCGCAATAAAGCAGTTGTAATCTTTTTGCTGGTGGAGGGTCTTGCTTTCAGTCTGTCAAAAATGCAACATCCGTCTGAAGTGCAATAAAGCAAAGCGCAATAAAACGGTATGCCTGTGCCTTACACAGAGAATGATATCTGTTCTGTGAAGTTTTCTAATGATAAAGACCACAAACTACTTTTTATTTGTCTAGATTGTATTTTTCCTGTGTTATCTTCTTTTATATTATACTCTTCTTAGGTCTTCCGGGGAGGGAATTGTTTGTTCAGCAGGTGCTATGTATAGTAAATTGCCACATGCATTTATGTTGCTATATAAATAATGAACATTTCTGCATTCACGGACACTTTGATAGCCACAGTGATAATATATCTCCCTTATTTTAGAGAAAAAAAAATGTGTATAAGCATTTTACCTTGCTTCAGCAGATAAGACATATCTGGTTGGCACATGGCCTTATTTTTCTTCTTCAAAACTGTAGTGTAGCAATTCATGAGATTGCTCGTAAAATATACCAGTTGCTTAGAATGCAAAAAAAAAAAAAAAAAATCGTGAAATTTACTGTACTCAATCTCAGCAATCATCCTACTTTCTTTCCTCAGTTGACTTCCCAAATTTGGGATTTATAGGTTAAATAATTAAGAGATTCTTTTCCTGTTTTTTCTCTCTGCCCTCTCAGCTTAATATGTAATGATAGCACATGTGTAGTCAGAAGCAGGGGTTTGAGAATCCATCAGGAGTTAGAAAAATCAGACCAGCTATGTGACCTTGGGCAAGTTACCTAATCTTTGTGGGCCTCATTTGCCTTATCTGCTTTGAGAGATAAAAAAGCTCATCCGATAGGGTTAGTGTGGCAATTAAATGAGATAGCTTCAAAGTCTAGTTTAGCAAAGGTTAGGTACATATTTTCTGAATCAGTAAACCAGTGGAAGAATTTGAGAGTTCCAAGGGTGGCAATTTATTGTTGCTCTCTCTCTGTACATTCAAAAATCCCCCCTAACTATTTCGAATTATGAAGCGTTCAGGCTCTCTCATGCTTCTGAGTATGATGTTTGATTTGGCTTTGGGGATAGATGTTCTTCTACTCTGCTAGTACCTGAGTCATTGGCTACATCTGTGGGGTAGATGCTGCTGTTGCTCCTTTCACGTCATCTTTACTGGGCGAGTGCCTCCAACCTGTGTTGTTTGCTAACAATGCACAGCAGCAGCCTTTTCTGGAGATTTTTCCTCCATTAACAGGAGAACCTTGTCCACAGATGTTGGGAGGTTATACCCACTCTCCGACCAGGTAACCTGCTCAAGCCAGTGACTGCCTGATAAAGGGATATAAAAGCCTGGCTCCTTTGGGACCATAGTTCTACTAAAACCAAATCAAATAGATAGTATTGTAGATTGGTCAATTATGAGGCTGTCAGTGCTGGGTCTGTATTTCTCAGCTTTCAATCCATATACACATGTGCGACAAAATCAAGGCCTTTCTGCAGAGTTTTTCTTAAAAGGCCCCAAACAACGTGAGTCTTCAGACCCACTGCAAACTTTGGCAGGTCCCCTGCCCCACTTTTTATACTTTGTTCACATTTGGAAACAATAGGCCATATTTTAGTATTTAATATTTGAAAGTTATTAGACTTATCAAGACTTACCAGTTTATAGCAAAGGATCAAAATGAGTTCTCATGAATGTTTAATAATTCTTGACATTTGACTAAGGAAAAGAATATTAACAAAAAGTAATCTTAAAAACAAGTCCAGAATGTCAGAATGTTCTAATTGTATAACTGACAGAAATATAGGTTAATTTATTTTTGGTAAATGATATCTTTTTTTTTCCAGAATATTTAGATTATAACATACTGGCAAGATAGAGAGACAGAACTGACTTTCCAAAGACTATATTCAAGTCTATCAAAACTAAACTGAATGTATTTTCCAATATCAAGATTTTGTAGTGCTTCAAGCTGGAAATTATGAACATCTGTTAACAGAGATATGTGGCAAAAAAAAAAAACAAAACCTGATAATAGATTTTTTTTTTTTGGAGTTAGTGCATAAACTGAGTTGAATTAATCAGTTTGCTGATGGCCAGTAGTTATTATTAAAGACAATTTATTCCAATTCCCCTGTTTCATTTTGCTGATGAAGAAACTGAGAGGACTGGGAAATAGAGTGACCAAAACTATACATTTTTTAAAACATGTAATAGCTCCTTACATTGTACCTGGAAAAGCTCTAAGTGGCCCTTGCCGAGTTGTCCTGCACTGGGTAGGATATAAACGAGCCAGAATGGACAGTACATGCAGGAGGGATGTGAAGGGTCTGTTTTCCTCCGTCCTCTGCAGTTTAAGGGAACAAGTTTTTTGTATTGCCATGGCCAAAGAAATGAGAAGGGAAATGAGTTGTGACTTGATCCATTAGCAGAGCAGCATCCCCACCTGCACCCCGGTACTTTAGGCTTCTTCTAGATATTCTAGGATCACCAGTGGCACCCTCGGGGCTGATAGTAGTCCATATGACCCATACCAGGCTGAAAGTAACCTGGAGTAGAAGAAGAGATTTGTATTTTGGGTTTTGTCATGAACATGTCTGGGACAGTGTGTTGATTTTAGACTCTTTCTTTAGTCTCAGAGGAGTCTATCATATTTCAGAGCTTAGGGAATGTGGAAGAGGTTCAGAATTTGAATTTGAAGAATCCATGTGCAAGGATGTTGGATATCTTGTGTAGCTCTATATGGACTGTGTTAAGATATGGGGACCAGAGCTAGTTGACATTCATAGGAGGTGGACCCTGAACAGAGAGCAAGGGGTCTGTAGCATTGCTGCACCATGCAATAGACTACAAGGTGCAGCCTTGGACATGCTTGTGTCAAGCCCAGCCCACGCCAATGACCACAATATTCTGGAGCGTTCAGAGATTACTAAAACAGAGCTGAGCCAGGCAAGGGAGTGAAGACTGAGGAAAATAAAAAGTGAAGTCTGGTATGGTTCTGTTGGTAGACTGAATCCAAAATTTGGGGAGTCACTTCTATGCATTTGCTATTAGCGTGCTGCCAATTGGAGTTTACATATCAGTAGATTTGAGATAGCTACAGAAGGCTAACTGTTCATACAAGCAATATGTGTGTCAAAGGGGAGCCAAGAGAAAGTGCACAAGAGTACCCAATACATAAGTAACCCCCAAGCCAACAAAATCCTCCACCATTGCTGCTTGAAATGGCCTCATTTTTAAAAACAATAAACACAGAAAAAAAATATATACTATCCCCATGCCATTCTCTCAGGAATTATAAACAGCTAGAGGGGATGGAAAATAGACTACGTTGGTAACAAAACAATTGCCAATGACATTTTTCATGAGGAATGGAATATTAGCTGAGAAATAATACAGACAACTGTGAGAAAACACAATGTTGAACATTTTATGTTTATTCCATAAGCTTATTTTTAATACTAATGAGCAGAGATTTTTTAAAAAATGACTCTGTGGCCTTCCTAAGCCCTGATTAGCAATCAAGACAATCATTGTCATCACTGTAGGTATTCAGACAAGTGGACAAATGGTATCAGAATCTGGAGCATGAATCACCTATGGTGACTTTCCATCACCAGGCTTCTAACTAAAGTCATATCAAGGGCCCCTCTCTGGGCACAACCCTCCCATCTCTCTGTAGGTAATCATCTGACATGAGAGTCTCTAAAATAAGTGCTTTGATGTGGTACTATTACAAACTATGGTTGCCATTATTAACCATGTTTTGATGGAGAGAAAGGAGCTATAGAATTTGGCTTTCCAGAATTCAGCAGTAGAACAGGTACTAAGGCTGAGATGCCAAATGTACAGCTCTGACCTCTGTGTGTTAGACCCATAGCAGTTTGAAACCTCTCTCCCTGCTTTGCTTGTGTACACATGATGACTGCTGTTCAAGGGCACCACATATTGCTCTGCATATTTCTGGATTTCGATAGATCCCCACAAGATGTTGCAGAGAAGTAAAGCAAATAACATTACAATTTTTATAGCATTCATAAAATATATTGTATAAGCACATGACTAATGAATCGGCCTTTTAGAGATCTCAAAACTTGTCCTTTTAGAAAGAACATATGGGTTATCTAATTAAAAAAAAAATTGACTTCTAAAGAGAAGCTTGATTCTTCTAGATTGCCACTTTGTAAGTAATATTAAGAAGCTAAAAAGCCTGAGGTGTTAAAGAATAAGGACAAATAAAACATTTCATGAAAAAATTACAACATGAAGATTTATTAATTTTCAATGTACTCATTACTATTAATAAAATTATTGCTAATGTCATTTGTATAATCATTTTGTCTACTTTTGGTTTTGAAATAACAGTTGGCATGTGACTAACATCCTTTTTGTAATATCCTTTCTCACTCATGTGCCCTGAAAATATGGATATACTTTTCAATCATGTTTCTTTACCTATTGTTGCCTCTTCCTTAGGTCAACAGAAAAATCAAATAGAATTAACTATAAAACCACAACTCAGTAGCACTACAAAAATGCATAATCCCCAAATAAATTTTTAAATGGAATGAAACATTTTGGTGTTTTATTATAAAAAGCAGTACATGTGCATTGCATAGTCAAAGGCAAAGTATAAAATAATAAAATGAAGAAAGTTGACTTTTTTCCTGCATAAGCACACCCTACAAATAAAACACATGTATAATATTTATATCTATTTATGTATATATAAATCTTTTTTAAAAATGGGATCATCCTGTAACCTACTTTTAAAACTTAACAGCACAGCATGGATAAGTCTCCATGTGAATATATACAGAGCTACCACATCTTTTTAATCACTGCCAGGCAGAATAGTTTGAGGAGGCCACTGAGACAGGCAGGGACCAGTTAGTACAGAGCCGGGAAATAAGCCAGGATTTTATCCTAAGAGAGATGAGAATTCACATGAGGGATTTAATCAGAGGCGTGGCATGATCAAATCTGCATTCCCGAAGACCATTTTGGTTTCAGTGTCAAGAACAGATGGGGCAGGGACAAGAATGAATTCGGTGGACGAAGGAGGCTACAGTCATTTCCTACTGTCATTTCCGTAGCAGAGGGGAGGCCGACTCAGACCTGGGCGGTGGCGGTGGAACTGGAGAAAAGTGGAGGGATTCAAGACCTTTTTAACAGGTGGAATAGAAACAACCTGACTCTTGATTGGCCATGGTCTGAGGAAGAGTTAGGTGTGGAAAATTTCTGGGAGGTTTCTGGTGGGCCCCATCGGCTAAAGGGAGTTTTGTTTGCTGAGAGAGGGCCTATTGGAGGATCACATGTGGCGAGGCAGTACAAGTTAGAGTTCATTTTGACTGTTGAATTTGCAATGCCTGTGGAACGTCGGAGTGAATACTTACCAATCTGGAGTACAGAGAAGTGGTTTTACTATTACGTTTAATTGATGCATGAGATGAAGGCAGTAGACTCTCCAGTGAACACTGAATGAGAGAAGGCTTGGGCTCAGAGGGACTCTAGGTCATAAAGGCTGGATGGAGGCAGATGAAGGAAGCTGAGAGAAGCCAGAGAAAGCAGAAGACACACAGGTAGCTTCTTTCTGTTAGAGACAAGGTGTGTTTTTGGTCATTCTTTTTATCTCTAGAGTTTAGCACAATTCCTGGAATATATACATATTTTTAATGAATTAATGAGTGAAACTGGTGTCACGTAAGCCAAGCCAGAAAGGTATGGCAAGAAGGTCACATACTGAAAAGTAGTCCCGAATTCTGTGACTGTGGGAGTCAGTAACTTTAGCATGAGCAGCTTAAGTAGAGGAACGAAAGACAGGTGGAATGGATCATATCAATATGTATCACCACTAACTGTGAGATATTGTTTTACTCACAGCCTCACCAATCTTACTGATTTGAAATTCAAAAATACCTGTTATTTGACATTGAATTTCTCTAAAGCTTTGAAAAAATTTTGGGTTGCTTTTTGGGGATTTGAATTGCTTATTTATATATTTTGTTTGCTTTGCCTATTTAGATGTTTATTTTTTCCCCTTTTTAGGTTAAATAGCTTTATGTATATTAAAGCACTTAACATTTACCATCAAGATGATAAACATTTTCTCCTTTGTCATTTGTTTATTCAATTCGTTTATAACATGAAAATATTTTAATTTTTCATTATATTTATATAACTTTTGAAATAAGCGATAATCATAAAATTCAAAAATTAAAAACGAATAAAACAAAATCGTAGCCACCCATTCAGTTTCTATACTCCCCAACTGTGCCAGGTTCTACCATTATTCATGCCATATGTTTTTTTTTAGAGTTTATTAATTTTATTTCAGACAAATATGGAGATCTACTTTTTCTGTTTTTATACCTAAAAGGTAGAAAACATACACACCATTTTGTTCCTTGATTTTTTAAGATTTAACAGTAACTTTTGGAGTTCTTTCCCTTTCAGTATATCATGAAAGCTTTCTCCCTCTCTTAAAGCAGTGGAGTGTCTTGATAAGAACGGCTTTCCGTCTTTTAAAATTATAAAAATAATTTCTTGTACTTCTTATATTTTGATAATT
Source organism: Eidolon dupreanum (assembly GCA_028627145.1). Classification (NCBI taxonomy): domain Eukaryota; kingdom Metazoa; phylum Chordata; class Mammalia; order Chiroptera; family Pteropodidae; genus Eidolon; species Eidolon dupreanum. The sequence continues at coordinate 76,058,539 of CM053502.1, read as the reverse complement.
TTAAATTTTACATTTACATACAAAATGACTGGGAATTATTTTTGTGAGATTTGAATTTAACATTTCTTTTTTCAAAACGAGATCCAGTTGTTCCAACAGTGTTAATTGAATAATCCATCCTTTTCCCACTGATTTGAAATGCCATCTTGCCCTATAATAAATTCTTATGAATGCCTGTGTTTGTTTCCAAAATCTCTATTCTGTTGCACTGATTGATTTGTCTGGGCTGGAACAGCACTGCACTGTTTTAAATTCTCCAGTATTGCAATGTAGTTTGTTAACTGGTAAAGAAAATATCCTCTCTTTTAATTCTTTAATAAAATTTCCTCATTTTTTTTGTCTTTTATTTTACAGGTGAACTTTAATTTCATGTTCAAAAAAATCTTAAAAATTGATTGTAGTTGCATTAAATTTATAGGTAAATTTGTGAAAAAATTGACATCTTTAAATGTCACCTTTCTATTTGGAGTGTAAAATGTCTTTTTATTGATTAAACTCTTCCATGTCTTTCTGTTAGGTTTTGAAATTTCTTTTTTCTCCACAGAGGTCTTTTATATTTTGTAAGTTAATTTGAAATAAGTGATAGTTTACATTTTCTCATTGCCCTTAAATTATTTTTAAAATTTGTTTGAATTAGGATAGATAAGTTCCAACACTTTGTAATTATTTGACATGTTATGTGTCTTTTAATCTATTGGTTCACCCCCATCCCTTTCGTTGTTGTTGACAAATCTTCTATAGTGTTTCCCACATTCTGATTTTTTTCTGTTTGAATCCAATTGTGTCATTTTTCATGTTCTTCTGTTGTCTGTACTCCTTCCAATCCTATCATCAAGTTTCTTAAGTCATTCAGTTGATGGTAGCTCATTCTCCTGGGGATTTCCAGGAGGGACTCATGAGAACACATTCCCTGAGTTCTTGTATGTCTGTAACAGCTTCTCTTCAGACTTTATAGCTGAAGGTCAGTTTTGCTGATGTAAAAATCTTGGCAATTGTAGGATTCTCCTGATTTGAGACCGACAGACATTCTGTTGTCTCCCTCTACTTCCGTCTGTACAGTTGCTAATATCACATGAATCTTGTGGCCCTATGCGTCCCCACCTGCTTCTGCTTGAGATTCTTGGGAATATATCACCTAGTTTTGTTCTCAATGTTATCTGTGGCTTTTTGGTTTTGCGATCATATTTCCTGTTTTTATTTTTTTATTGAGGGGAGATTGAGAGGAATTTCAAAAAAGTCAATAGTTATTTCAACTCAACAACTTACCAAAATGTATGGCTATTTAGAGGTTAAATATCCTTAGATATTTTTCTAGATAGAAAAAAAATCATACTGTCATCATACAGGTGACCAGGTTCTTGTCATCATGAAAAAGAATTCATAAATAGTAAAGGTGCTGAAGCAACAGCTCGAGTTTGTTGGAAGCAAGAGTTCACTCTTAAAAGTGAAAGTGCACTTTCAGATGGGAGAGTGGGCAAGCTCAGGAGGGAGCTGTTTCACCTTCTTTGGGTTTGGAGGTTTTATCTGTTGATCCAACTAAAGCGTCGAATATTCATGATCTTAAGTGGTCTCTTCATAGAAGGAAGGTGGTTTCTCTTAGAATCAGGGAGACACCCCTTTTCTTGCCATGTTTGGGTTTTTCAGAACTGTCATGGTGTCAGATGTATGATGGGTACAGCATTAATTGCAATGCTAATTTGTTATAATAGCAGTATAATGAAGGAAGAATTAGGCTAAAGGTGAATGGGGACCAATCTGCACATGCGTCTTTGTGGAAAAGACCACCTCTGTCTCTGGGTCAAGATGTTGTCAGCTTCGAGCGCCCCTGAGGGCCTATCAGGGCTAATGGCGACCACAGCGGTGCCCCTGTGGGTTTCTCACCTTTCTGCTCATATCTGTCTATCTACCTACAATAACATCTATTTTTTTATTTTGTATTCCCAAGAGTCCTTTCTTGTTCTCATACTGTTCCTCTGTTGACCTTGTTAGGTCTTCACAAAGTTCTCAAATCTTACTGAGGGTTCAATCTAGAATATTTTAGAAATTCTTTCCTTTTCTGTTTTAATTCGCTTTTGGCGGGAGCCAACTGTTTCGATGACTCAGATATTTTGTTTGTATTTTTAGAATCAGCATCTATGTTGGTGAGTTTTGGAAGTTAGTGTGGTCTCTATCAATAATTGTGTGAATGATTGTCTAGCTTCCTGGTTGACTTCTTTTCCTTTTATATGCTTAGCACTGACAGGCAGCTTCTGGAGCCCACCATCTGACCCCTCCTCAAATGTGATGGGCTATGAGAGCAACTCAACAGCTGGCTTTCCTTTGGGGCCTTCCTAGCTGGTATGCAGAGTGGTGGGAGATTTCCTTGTAAATGAAATGGGTAATTAGAGCAGCCCATTTACATGGTGGTTACTTACTATTGTTTATGTTCAGTTTTGATTCAATAATAATTTCTCCAATGTCACTTTTTTATTTCTTTCTCTCTAGAACTAACAGAAGGAGTATCAATGGAAGTAATGGCATATTAAGGATAATCTGCTTACATACACACAAACACACACACAGCAGTTTATAAATGTGGCCAATAAAGAAGGAAAATTATTTTTAAAATCCCCCAAATATTTCAATAATTAAATGTGACAAATTATTTATGATGCACCTCAGAATTGATATTGACAAGCCAGGTATCTCAAAATCACAGTATCTTGGGTGAGAATCATTGATTTCAAAAATCACAATGTACTTCACATAACACATTTTGTATTTTGTGTCGTATTGACATAAATGCCATAAATTAAAGAAAGTTTCAGATTCTTTTACTGAACCTGGGTCTAGTCAACATTAATTAAAAGTTCTAAGTTGTATAACGTGTAACTAACTTATCTAACAAAACTCATTAGTTGGTTTACTTTGAGTTGGCTCAGATACGATATTCATTAGATTCCCCTCTTTATTCACTTTATGTACCCAAAACTGAACTATGAGAAAACATTTTCATATGCCTCATTTAATGACTTTTGTGGTGAGAAACTTTTAAGGCTAGAACTCATTTCAAAAATGAATATGCTATAATTGATGATAATGAAATTTGTTCACTGTTGAATTAGGAAAGCCTTAGGGTTATTGGCTGTGAAAATTCTCACAGCTTTAATTTGGTATTATATCCTTAAATTATGATCCACAGTTTTTGGAGTGTTTAGATTTCATGGTAGAACTGGGATCTAAAAATATATTAGTAGATGTTCTCAAAGCAAAGTAGGAAATTATTTCATAGGCAAATATAGAAGAGAGGAGAGTGCCTGTAGTCTTCCTAGGTAAATGATATTATTCAAGTGGTACATAAGAAGGACACATTTTGACCATTGTCCCTCTCTCCAGTTTTCCAAATTCTCCTTCTCTGGAAAGGTTGATGAAATGAGGACATTTTATTTGTCTTTAAACCAGATAGCATGCCAAGAGTCGTTAAAGATAGCTCTGCTCCTGAATCATTAGAGGGCACGAGAGAATCTACAATGAAACATGCCGTTTTCTGATATTCCACAACATTGCCCTTCACTGCAGCTGCCAAAAGTGAGCAACTGCTTCTTACATTCCCCTGCCATTTCCTAGCTTTGCTGAAAGGGGTCAGCTCTAGTTTCTCATTACCAATGGTTCCATTGGCTGGACATCTGGATTTACAGGCCTCTTTTATCCTAAGTCAATATTTTCTTTACTTCATAAATGACATGGTGGACAGATTGGGCAACATATGGCAACAAGCATTTTTAGTTTGGCCCCAGTCACTCAGCCCCAAGAAAACTCGGCAGTTTAACCCAAGAAATCCAGCCCAAGTGAGGAAAGAAATATTGTACTTTTCCATTGAGCTATGACAGAGGAGTGTTCTTTAGTACATAGAGTAAGAAAGTGAGGAAACGGATGTTTACCATTTGTTCCTGCTTTGCAGACATTTGACAAAAGTAATGTAATTTAAGATGAAGACTAGAGGGCTCTTCCTTTTTCAGTCATAGTAATATTTGACATTCTAGAGCAGTTGAAAGATTTCACTCATTGCCTCTGTAAACATAAGTAAATATATTTGAGATTAAAAATTCCCATTTAGATAATTTGCATTAAGGAATACGAATATAATACTTAACAGACATCACAAAATTCAGTCCTGAGATGTTATCTGGGTGCCTGCTTAGACTATGGTGGCTCAAGGCCAGCTTTTAGGACAACTCTGGGGATAGAAGCTTCTGTTGGGGTAGGTGTGAGGATTGTAGGCCACATGAGAGTCTAGGAGTAGACTTAGGCATGCTGAGAATGACTGTAAGGTCAGCTCCAAACCACTGTTTGAAAGGGGTTAATGTTCCCAAATGTTTTCTCCCCTCTTAATGCTGTTTGGAATTCTACCACCAGACGGTCATTCTTTCAGCTTAGGTCAACAGGTGGTTAAGGTGTTATTTACATGTAGATGAGTTAGTCAGAGTTTTCTCCTGGAAGAATGTTTTTATGGGGAAGGGAAATTAGGATACAAGATCCAGAAGTACTTGATTCAGATGAAGATGGAGTGGGGTTGGGGGGAAGGGATGATTAAGAGGTTGGAGGATGGGTTCCCTGAAATGGAAAAAGCATACAGAACATGAGCAAGTACAACACTAAAAATAACTCCCTTTGTTATCAGTTTGCTTATGTGTAGCCTTGGTGAGGATCCAAAATAAGATTTGCCTGAACAATAGTGTAAGAAATTGTGATGATCTGTAGCCCACATATGGTTCTAAGATACAATGGTACAAAAAATGATAACCATGCATCTCAGCATTTTGGGCTTGATGCCTGTCACCACTGAAATACCTCAGAAACCCTGCTGTTTCTGACTATGTCCTAAACCAGAGATCCTCAACCTTTTTGGCACTTGTAAGAATCAAATGCCTGATGATCTGAGGTGGAGCTGAGGTGGTGATGCTAACGCTGGGGAGTGGCTGCAAATACAGAAGAAACTTTGCTCACTGGCCTGCTGCTCACCTCCTGGTGTGTGGCCCAGTTCCTAACAGGTCACAGACTGTTACCAGCCTGTAGCCTGGGAATTGGGGACCCCTGCTTTGGACCCTTGGTACTCAAAGTGTGGTCCGTGGATCTGTAGCACAGTTATCACCTGGAACCTTGTTAAAAATATAGAATCTCAGGTTCCACTTCAGACCTAGTGAATGCAAATTCACAAGATCCCTGGTGTGTGAACTGCTGTTCTAGAGCACCTCTTATAATTGGCTGTGCAAAAATTATTTGTCAGAGTAGGACCAAGTGACCTTTGCAGAGAAATCCAGAGACGTCTGTATTTTTTTCATTACCAGAGCTGAACTCCTCCTTGACATGGCCCTGAGTGGGAGCTGGCTAATGTGGTTCATTTAGTACACATTTGGCCTCACTGTTAAAAAGGATTAAGAGCTTCACAAAGGAAACAACATCACAATATGTCTGCTACTGAGACTCTTTAGTCCTTGGATAAAGATATTTCATTCGAAATCCTGGAGAAATATCAAATACTTGTTTAATTTGTAATTATTTTTTTGTTCCTGAGCATAAAAATGACTGAATTCAAGGTCCTATGCACTATTCCAGCCCAAGAATGACTCATGGCCCCCACAGCCTTGCCAGCAGATCTAGGAACTGACTCTTTCATTGGCTTTTACAGTGATATTGATAATATTAGGTGAATATTGTTTGAGCTTTAAGACAGTATATTGCAGAACCTTTGGTTTATATAAAATGTGGAGCCTTTTCAAAAATATATGAAGAATTCTTTGTATTTATGAAATCACATACCTTGTATCTTTAAGATCATGTAGTAACTCAGTTTTCCTTATTGTTCATTACTGAAGAATTAAAAAAAAGATTGATTAAGCAAGTCACATTGGTCAGTATCATTAATAATACGTTGAAAGATTCCATCCTTCCTTTCAAGAAGCTGCTATTTTTTTAAATTGAGGAAATACCTAGGAGAGATTTTCTGTGTGAAGAGAAAAGAACTTGAAGACAGCAATGCATCTGGGTTTTGCCCCCATGTAGTTCTACTAATGGTGTTTAGATGCTAAAGTGGGTGGAGCCCATAAGATGGGGACTTTCTCAGTAGGCATGAGTAAAGGGACTTTATCACTCAAGTCAGGACACCCTGTGCTTGGAGGGTTCATCTGGGTTGCCCTGGACAGCCCAGGTTTATACCTGCTATCCTTATTAGGCCTGCCTCTTCCTCCTCACCCCTACTTGTTCTGGACCTTAAATTATTAGATTTATAAAATTGCAAACTTAGTCAGTTATAAAAGTCATTATATGGGCATTTGTACATAGTTAAAAGATAAATGCCCACTCACTATTGTGATCCATGTTGCCCTTCATGAGTCGACCCCACTTACCAGTCCGGTTCAATTTCTAGCATTGTCTAATTTCCAGTACTCTCCCTGTGTTCCAGCTCTACTGAACTACTGGGTTCTCATGATACGATGCTTTTTATTTCTCTGTGGTTTTGTATGCAGCTGTTCTCTCTGCTGAAGGAATTTTTTCCCCCAACAATCTGTCTGCTCAATTCTTCTTTCTTCTAGGCTCTTCTCACATTGGTCCTCAGTGAGGCTTCACTTAGAAACCTGCATTTCTTGGTGCTTTCATAGCACTTTGGTGCATTTGTTGAGTTAAGGTTGAATTGTGCCATCAAGCCCAGAGTGCCTAACGCGTGGTGGGCACTCAATATAGTTTTGTGCAAGGAAGAGAAGGAAGGAGGGAGAAAGAAAACAGAAAGAAAAGAATGAATAAATGTAAGGACAGAAAGACACAGGAGGGAAAGAAAAAAAAAAACAGTATTGTTGTTTTAGAGTGAATAGCTGCAAAAAAGAAAAACTGAATTTTGGGAGTAACTTTTATACAAGACCGTGAGATTTCTCTCCAGTTCTATGTCCATATTTATTTTCCCCTTGTCTTTTCTTCATTGTTGCTTGTAATAAACCTTTCATGAAAACTGAAATGTCTTGTGCCCTTTTTAAGAAACAAAATAGGTAGGGAAAAGCAATAAGATTGCTTACTCTGCAGTGCTGCAGGGCAAAGACTCTGGTAAGAAAGAAGACGGTTTTAAGAAAGGAGCAGAAAAAAAAAAAAAACCGATTCCTGCAGCTGGTGCATAAAATAAAAAGCATAGCAAGGGGCTAGTCTGGGACTAAGAAATGTCTCAGGGTTGTCTACAGTGTCATGTACACTGTCATATGGTTGAACCTCAAAGTAATAGCTCCATTTATTATAATACTATTTGTAAGTACAAAAATGAGTACAAGTTCATATTCCATGCGGATCTCATTAAAAGATGGATGCTCATAAAGAGAAAGTCTTCAGATGCCATTGCATTTGGCTAAATACATATTTCTGCAATTCCTCAGACAATGTCTCTGAGGTATGGTCCAAGGACCACTTGTAGCAGGGTTACCTGTGCTGCTTGCTAATATGCAGATTCTTGGATCTTTCTCCAGAATCACTGAACCAGAGTCTTTGGGAGCAGCTGTGGACTCCAGATTTTTCACAGGCCCACCAGGAGGTCCCTATAATCACTGTAAGGTGAGAACCACTGTCCAAGAAGTTCCTGGGCTTTCCTCACCATCTTTGACTTGGGATGAGAGCAAGCTTCTTAAGAGAGTCAGCACTTCCATATGATGGTTGAATTGTTGAGCTAAAATACCCCATGCAGCTGCCTGAGCCTCCCTGGGAAACCTGGGCAAGGGGCAAACCTCACCTGCAGACATGGTTCTTCATTTGGGTTTAGTCCACAAGGTTCACCTCCGTGTTACTGATAGGCTCTATAAAATTTCTTTTTAATGATTTTTTTTTTTTTTTTTTGCAGAGGTTGAGATGAGATTGCAATCAGCCTGACATCTTTTTAAATTTTCTGCATCAAGAAGACAGATATCTGATTTTCCAGCTGGCTTACTTTGGCTACATTGTGAACTTCCATAACAAGCTCTGTCCAGCTTATGGAATGTTAACTTTGTGAGTCTTTGCACTTGGTACTTAGGAGATGAGATCTGGGTCAGGACAAAGCCTGCTCAGGAAAAGGAAACATTTGATGTTTTCAGTGTTATGGTGAGAGGACTCTTACAGGAAATTATAGCTCCAATATTTTAAGAATCCCTCAGCTTTTCAGCTGTCCCTCAATGTCACATATATGTTAAATTGTAGTGTATGGAGTTTTGGAAACTATTCTTATTTTAGAATAACCTTTTTCATTATTTTTAATCATTTTCCATTAATCCCTAAATCCATTATTTTCCCCAATTTTCAAGAATCTACATAAGAGATTTTATCAGCTTTTTGGGGAGCAGATATGTCTTTTCCATGGTGTCTGTGTACTACTCAGAACAAATTATTCAGTATCATGATTTCTGTATTTTTTAAGTTGTCTGTATGATGTTGTTCTTAAACCAATATTTAGCAATTTGCATAATGTCTTAAATTGTCCAGCTTTTTGAAAATGGATACTGTGCTTGAACCCAAATCTGTCTGGCTCTTAAAATTATATCTGATTAGATTAAATAGCATATAATAAAGAAAGTTTATTTTTAGTTTGGGAATTACAGGGTGTGGATTATTTGCTTAGATGGCTCACATAAACTAATCAGTAAAATTTCCCTTTACTTTATGTTGCATACTATCCTTCAAACACCACAGATAGTAATACAAGTGCACTTGTAGAATAAATTCGAATATTCTTTTGAACATGAAGGATTGGAACAAGGCAGAGTAAGCTAGCATCATTAAGACAAATAGCTTGTGCAAGGGCGTTTTGCTTGTTGCTAGTGTAAGCCAGAGAGGAATCATTTGACATGAAGAATCACCTAACATTAAGGTTTATATTCTGGTGTTAATAGTCCCCTGAAGGGACGTTAAATTAACTATTGCAAGGGAGAGGGTAATCAAGTTGAATTTGAATCCAGTAGAGGGCACTGTATCTCTGTCCTTATTATATATTTATGTGTATAATATATACTATTAAATATGCCCTATATTACAACTATACAACTATAAAATAACATAGAGCATATACATATATTAACATTCCTTTAAGAATTGATCTTTTCTCCTCCCCAGAGAATGAGAGACTCTTATATACAGAAATGCAGCTTGTAGATGAAACATACATGATAAAGCATTTAAATGCAAAGCAAATATACTGTATTGTTGTATATTTACCCACCCACTGTGGAGTAAGAAAAATAGGAGATTTTCTTTTGCATTTTCTTCAAAGCAACACTGTCCTTGATTCTGGCTTTGAAAAGGAAGGATTACTGCATTTTTTCCTCTCCAGGGAGAAGAATGCTAATTTCTTGAAAACGACTTTGATTGTTCAAATACCAGAATAAAAAATGCTGACTTAAGTTTTGTTTTTGTTTTTGTTTGTTTTTTTTTCTCTTCAGTGGTGCCTGACCAAAGAGCCCGGAACAGGATCAGGAAGGTCAGCTTGCGGCGCCAGGCGGGGAGGTTCCTGGAGACGCAGAACTGCAGAGTCGTCTCCCGGGCGCCTGTCTGTGCGCAGTGCGGTGAAACCTGCTCGCAGAGGTCCTACTTAAGTTTTCCCACGTATTGCGTTTATTTGAAATGGCCCCTCTGAAAACATCATAATAAGATGTTGCGGTGGGAAGAACATTTCTCGCCCTTGCTCATTGTCTTGGTGATTCTTGCTCACTGTTCCCCGTTTCCAATCATTCGTGTTCAAATGTGCCGGCTGACCAGCAGATTGAAGCAACCAGAGTATTAAACACAGAAGCAGTTCCTTAGCGTTGAGCACTTCGGCTTTTAAACAGAACACAGCAATGAGGCTTTGCAATGCAGGGATAACTTAGCTGTAGTGATTCCCGAAGGGAAACATTTTTTTTCTCTCCAATTAACCTGGAACGGGCATTCCTCTCCTCATGGTAAACATTATGACTTCTAGAGAATGGGATTTAATTATTGAAGTCTTCTGAATTTCAGCCCATCTGGACGTGAATGTGTCGTTCTCTGTCTTTGTTAAAGCAGAACTTGGTTTTTAATTCTGGAAGATTTTACTAATAGCTGTTAGAGAATCTACTGCTGCAAAAAGGGCTTTAAACCATGACACTTTCTGAAAGTGTAACAAGATAAAGGAAAATGTTCGATCACTTGTCACTGGTCTTGACAAACTGCTAACTTTTTAAAAGAAGCATTTTCCCTTCACTTCTTACTTTATCATGAATAAAGCTTCAATTAGCTACTACTATATTTTTAACAGCAAATAGCATTAATTTCAGGTTAACTACAGAGGCTCTGACCAAATATTTACTAAATGAGTGACTTCTGGTAATACAGAATTAAAGATTACCAGGTTTTTTCCCCACCTCTGTGCCTTTGCTGAAGCTGTTCTTCTACCTTGACTTGGTCAAGTTAAATCCTATCTATCTTTCTACATTGCACTTACAAAAGTTTTTTTTTTTTTTTTTTTTTTTTTTTAACACGAGCGAAAATGACAACCCAGTGTTGGCAAGGGTATGTGTGAAAAAGACACCCTGCCCATTACTGGACGGAATATAATTGGTTTTACTTTTTAGAAACACAATTAGTATGACCCTTTCAATAAACTTATCATAATAAGTAACATGAGCAAAGATTTAGGTACAATTGTGTTTACTGAGTGCTATTTTTGTGATGGGACTGCCTGGGCTTGATCTAGACTAGGAAGTGAATAGAGCTTGAACTAGGTAAGCAAGCCCTGTCTTGTCATCTATTTAATATCTAATTAAATGGAAACTGAGACATTTTCTAAAGAAACAGTGGAGATGGAATTATGTAAAATTATTATGAAAAATTTCAAACACAAAAATAGAGGAATAGAATAAACTTCTATATACTTATCACTCAGATTTAATGAGTATCAAAATTTTGCATTTGTTTATATCTCTTTATTTTCTTTGCTGAAATACCTTCAAGCATATCTCATTTATGATGCCATTTCATCCCTACGTACTTCAGTATGAATCTCTAAAAAATTGACTTTCTCATATTTACAATGACACTAATACCCCTATTTTTCGATACCATTTAATACTCAGTTATTAAGCCAAAAAAAATGTTTGGAAGGGAGGGGTCAAGATCCAAACAAGATCCATCCATTACAATTCAGTAGTTAGAGGATGGAAGTTTTAATGGTTCAGATATATACGGACTTTTCACTTAAACAAGGTAGGTAGAGGGCAGTGGAAATGAGATTGAAGGGAAGAATGGAGACACCACTGAAAGAGAAATGAGAGAATCTGATGGGTGTGTGTGTGTGTGTGTGTGTGTGTGTGTGTGCGTGCGCGTCGGGATGGGTGAGTCTACCTATGTGACATAAAAACTTGCTTGCTTACTCTGTAACAATTTGAAGCTTAAATAGATCTGATATGGGATTACCCTCATTTTCCTGCCCTCTATTTCCCAATTAAGCATAGAAGGGAAAAAACTTTTCTGGCTTATTTTACAATAGACTATAGAGTTGTGGCATCAGTAAGCCCTAGACTGTAGATGGAAGGAGCATGGCAAAGACTCACGTGAGTGCAGTCAAAGCTGGTAGTGTGGTAAAAGTCAGAGAGGACAGAGCCAGACAAGCAGGTAAGGCCAGTGGGTTGTCTGTCTGACAAACTCTATTTTTATTCACTTTTCAAGGACAATTTCACTAGATATGGACTTCTAAGTTTGTGGTGTTTCTTTTTCTTTTCAACACTTCTTGTTTGTATGGTTTCTGAAGAAAATGACTTAATTTTTATTATTCTTCCTCTATAAAGAAGATAATTTTTCCTTTGGCTTCTTTCAAGATTTTCTCTTTGTTTTTGGTTTACTGTTGTTTGTTTGTTTGTTTGTTTAAATTAATTTATTTTTTATGGTGACATTGGTTAACAAAATCTAGTAAGTTTCAGGTGTACAATTTAATAGTAAGGCATATATATATATTGTGTGTTCACCTCCCACAGTTATAATTCCTTCTGCCACCACATATTTGACCCCTTTTATCCCATTTCCTCCCTGCATTCCCTTCCCCTTCCCCTCTGGTAACCACTAGTCTATTGTCCATGACCATGAGTCTCTTGTTTGTTTGTCCTATTTGTTTGTTGCTTTTAGGTTTATATCCTACATATAAGTGATATGTGGTTTTCAACTTTTTCTGTCTGGCTTATTTTACTTAGAATGATTATCTTGAGGTCCATCCTTGTTGTCGCAAATAGTAGTATTTCATCTCTTCTTATGACTGAGTAATATTCTATTGTATATATGTGCCACAGCTTCTTTAGTCAATTATCTATCTTAGGACACTTTGATTGCTTCCATGTCCTGGCCACTGTGAATAGTGCTGCTATGAACATTGGTGTGCAAATATCTTTTCAGATATGAGTTTTCAAGTCTTTGGAGTAAATACCCAGTAGAGGGATTGCTGGGACATAGGGTAGATAATTCTTAGTTATCTGAGTGGCTGTACCAATTTGCAGTCCCACCAACCAGTGTATGAGGGGTCTTTTTCCTCCACATTCTCTCCAACATTTGTTATTACTTGTCTTGTTGATAATAGCTATTCTAACAGGTGTGAGATGGTATCTCATTGTGGTTTGGATTTGCATTTCCCTAATAGCTAGCGATGTTGAGCATCTTTTCATATGTTTGTTGGCCATCTGTATGTCCTCTAGTGAGAAGTGTATGTTCAGGTCCTCTGTACATTTTTTGATTGAATCGTTTGTTTTTTGTTGTTATTGAGTCGTATGAGTTCTTTGTATATTTTGGATATTAGGCCCTTATCGGAAGTGTTGCTTGCAAATATATTTTCCCATTCGAATGGCTCTCTCTTTACCTTGTTGATGGTTTCTTTTGCTGAGCAGAAGCTTTTTAGTTTGATGTGGTCCTATTCATTTATTTTTGCTTTTACTTCCCTTGCCCTTGAGATTAAATTCATAAAATCTTCTTTAAGTCCAAGGTCTTTGAGTTTCATTTCTGTGCTTTCTTCTATGCATTTTATTGATTCTGGTCTTATATTCAGATACTTAATCCATTGTGAGTTACTTTTGGTCTGAGGCGAGTCTAGTTTCATTCTTTTGCGAGCGGCTTTGCAGTTTTCTGAGCACCAGTTTTTGAAGAGGCTTTCCCTTTTCCGCTGTATGTTTTTGGCTTTTTTTTTCTCTTGCTAAGTTGTGTCAAAACTGAATCTGCGTTAACCTGATGAACACCACTTATTCCACCCTACTGACTCTCTGACCTCACCCAATTCATGTACTGTCCACTACTCTTTCAGTGGCTGAATCTAGAAGACAGCCAGCCTGGATCTTTTGTTGAGCTGCCTCAGGCCTGGGACTGGTGGCAGCTGGCCTTATTTTGTAATGTGGCTTCTCCCCAGGCCTCCATGTCCAGCACAAAACTACCATGGATTGCTTTGTAGCTCCTACCAGCTAGCCCCCAGCCAGTCATAGACAGCAACTGACCTTGGCCTTCACTAGAACCTCTCCCAAGAGACCCTAGAACCAATGTACATAAAGGCCAACTTCAGACCACAACAGAGCACCATCCAATTATTCCCACGAGTGGCACGCAGATAGGGTGGTTTCTGTAGGCACAAGAGCCCTCTGGGGCAAATCTTCCTCCATGGGGTCAGCCTCTGTACAATAGTGTGTACACTGTGGATGTGGCCATTCTTCACAACCACTCAGTTGGAGGTCAATCCCATCCATTGATGTGCCAACAGCAATCAAGGATTAACTACAACAAGAGAGCATATGGAACCCATACAAGGGACACTCAGGAAGACTATGCCACTGGCAATATAGACACCTACTACATAAGGCAACCTGGCCAAGATTGGGAGACATGAACGATCTATCTAATACATAGAAACAAACACAGAGAGGCATTAACAGGAGAAAACAAAGAAACATGTCGCAAGTAAAGAAGAGGAGGAAACCGCAGCAAAAGAACTAAACAAAATGGAAACAAGCAACCTACCAGATACAGAGTTCAAAACAGTGGTTTTAAAAATGCTCAAGAAGCTTAGTGAGAGCTTTGACAAAGATATAGTTAGCATAAAAAATGTATAGAAACTATGAAAAAGAACAAGGCAGAATTGAAAAATACAATAACAAATGAAGAATACACTATGAAGAATCAACAGCAGATTAGATGAAACAGAGGATTGAATCAGCTATTTGAGAACAGTGACAAGAAAAAAGAAACCAAAGAAAATGAGAATTAAGGAGCCGCTGGGATAACATCAAGCATACCAGCATCTGCATCTAGGGGTACCAGAAGGAGAAGAGAGAGAGCAAAGGATTGAGAAACTATTTGAAGAAATAATGATGGAAAAGATCCCTAACCTGATGAAGGACATAGACATACAAGCCCAGAAAGGGCAGAGAGTCTCAACCAAAATGAACTCAAAGAGGTCCACACCAAGGCACATAATTTAAATGGCAAAGTTCAAAGACAGAGAATTCTAAAAGCGGCAAGAGAAAGGGAGATAGTTACAAAGAAACTCCCATAAGACTGTCAGCTGGTTTTTCAACAGAAACTTTGCAGACAATAAGAGAAGATATTTGCCAATGATACATTTGATAAGGGGTTAATATCCAAAATTACTAAAGAACTCATACAACTAACACCAAAAAACTAACGATCCAATTAAAAAATCGGCGAGCACCTGAATAGACATTTCTCCAAAGAGTACATATAGATGGCCAATAGGCATGTGAAAAAATGCTTAACGTCACTATCCATCAGAGAAATACAAATTGAAACCACAATGAGATATCCCCTCACACACGTCAGAATGGCTATCATCAATAAATCAAAAAACAAGTGTTGGCAAAGATGTGAAGAAATGGTAATCTTCGCATGGTATTCATGGGAATGCAAATTGGTACAGCCACTATGGAAAACAGTTTGGAGCTTTCTCAAAAAGTTAAAAATAGAACTACCATATGACCCAGCAAGTCCATTTCTGGATATTTATCCAAAGAAGTACAAAACAATAGTTTGAAAAGATATCTTAGCCCATATATTTGCTGCAAGGTGATTTGCAATAGCCATAATGTAAAAGCAACCTAAGTGTCCACTGATAAATGATTGGACAAAGAAGAGGTGGTACACATACACACTGAAATATTACTAGGCCATAAAAAAGAAAATCTTACTCTGTGAGCAACATGGACCTAGAGGATATTATGCTAAGTGAAGTAAGTCAGAAAGTACAAGGCAAATACCATATGATCTCATTTATATGTGGAATCTAAAGAACAAAATAAACAAACAAAACAGAAACAGACCTATTGATACAGAGAACACACTGATGGTTTCCAGATGGGCGGGGCATTGGGGGGAGGGGATAGGTGAAAATGGTGAAGGGATTAAGAATTACAAATTAGTAGTTATAAAAGAGTCATGGGGATATAAAGTATAGCATAAGTAATATAGTCAATAATATTGTAATAATTATATATAATGCCAGGTGGTTAATAGACTAATTGAGGGGATCACTTCATAAGTCATACAAATGTCTAACCACTATGCTGTTCACCTGAAACTAATATTGAATAATACTGACTGTCAACTGTAATTGAAAAACAGAAATAATGAAGAAGAGAAAAAAATGAAAAAACTCAGTAATCTTAAAAAAAATTTTTTAGAATAAAAAAATTTATACAGTCCATGAAGTGACTCCCCAATTATTCTAGCACCCATCTGGCACTACACACAGCCATTACAATAATATTGACTGTATACCCTATGTTATACTCTAAATCCCTGTGATTGTTTTCTAACTACTAATTTGTATTTCTTCATCCCTTTACCTCTTTCACTCAGCCTTCCAATATCCTTTCCCTCTGTCAATCACCAGTTTGTTCTCTATGTCTGTGAGTCTGCTTTTGTATCATTTGCTCATTTCTTTTGTTAGATTCTGCATGTATGTGAAATCATATGCTATTTATCTTTTTCAATCTGACTTATTCCACTCAGCATAATACTCTTTAGGTCCATCCATGTGTTGCAAATGGTAAGATTTTATTTTTTAATAACTGAGTAATATTCCATTGTATATATGAACAACATCTTTATCTAATCATCTTTGATGGATAGCAGGTTAGGTTGCTTCCATATCTTGGCTATTGTGAATAGTGCTGCTGTGAACATAGGGGTTTATAGATCTTTACAAACCAGTGTTTTGTTTTTTTTTTTATAAATACCCAGAAGTGCAATTGCTGCATCAAGGGCAGTTATATTTTTAATATTTTGAGGCATCTCTAAACTGTTTTCCAGAGTGGCTGTACCAATTTGCAATCATGCCAACAGTGCACGAGGGTTCCCTTTTCTCTAAATCTTCACCAACAGTTGTCATTTATTGATTTATTGATGATAGCCAATCTGACAGGTGTGAGATGATAACTCATTGTGGTTTTAATTTGCATTTCTCTGATGATTAGTGATGTTGAGCTTCTTTTCACATGTTTATTTGCCTTCTGTATGTCCTCTTTGGAGAAATACCCATTCAAGTCTTCTGGCCATTTTTTAATTGAAATGTTTGTTTTTTTTTTTTTTTTGTTGGGCTGTATAAGTTCTTTATATGGTAATTTTGATTAATTGTCCTTGAATACATGAAACAATATTTTAACTAGGTCTGCACAATCTTTGAAAATAAGAAAAAACACTCACTGGATTTCTACTATTATGGAAGAGAAGCCATAGACATTTTTTTGAATGAACATAAAGTTGAACCAATTTATCATTCAATAACAGCCATAATTTAACAATTTCTTTCTTCAATGTGTCATGTTACAAACTATTAACTTACCAAGAGTAGAATCTTGTTGAAAACTAAGTTTGTACCTGAGTTGTATAAAAGTGAGAGCCTAGCTATAGAAAAAACTTTAAGAAACTCCCATCTATGAGATAAAATAAGATTATAAGATAATAAACCTATGACGTTTTTATGAGCAACATGTAAAGAATAATAGTATCAGCGCATGCAGCAGGAAGATATACTAGTGATACAGTCTACATTCAAAATTTATTTTTTTTATTGCTTCTTGAGTCTCTGGATTTTGAAACCATTTGGATTCTCTCCGCTTTCCTTTTCTAGGCTCTGAAAAACTGCTTATGTAGGTTGGGAATTTCATTTCTTAAAAGTTTGAGAAACTTACCTGTAAAAAATTTCAAGCCTGAAAACTTTTGGGGAGATATTCTTTTTTCCAATATATTTCCAAAGTTATTGATCTATGCCAATTTCAACCTCTTCTTGAGTCATTTGGCAGCTTTTAGTTTAGAGTAAAATGGTATATTTTGTTGTAATTTTAATTTTTAAACATTGAATTATATGTTGTGTTCTGTTATACTTTAAAAATTTCTTCCATACATGCATTTTGTATTTACTTGTTATAATTTTGTATTTTTTGTTTTTTAACATTTTTATTTAAATACATGTAAGAATTAAGGCACAAATGTGGAATGACAGAAACTTAAATATTAATAAGAGGTATCCCTGAGTTGTAAAATTATAAGTGATTTCTTCTTTAATATTTTTAAGGTATTGTAAATGCATTAATTTTTTAATTGAGGAAAACATAATTTTTAAATATAAGTAATATATCCTGGCTAGTCAACTTTGTTTCCCACTGGTAACATCGGTTGCATATTGTTCTGTTTCTCAATTAAAGGACTTTATAATGGAGACATGGCACCATTAGTCATTGCTGAAGAAGTTTAAATTAGCACAAATTTCTGAAGGCTAGTTTGTCAATAAGCCAAAATGTAGTATTTGTATACTCTTTGTCTAGAAATTTCACTGATAAAAATTTATTCTATCAAAGTAAAAGAGCATTTGCACAAAACTATATTTGTAGAAAAATGTATGTCTATTAATGGATGTTTAGAGTTGAGTTGTCCAATGTGGAAGCCATTACTCATATGAGACTATTGAGAACGTGAAATGGGGCTGGTCCTAATGGAGGTGTGCTGTTAGTATAAAACACAGACTGTATCCAAGGACTTAATACAGAAGAGAAATGTAAATTAACTTTAATATTTTTTATATTGATTAGATGTTGAAATACTAATTTTTAAAAATATTCGGTTAAAATTAAATATATCATTAAAATTACTTTCACCTGTTTCTTTTAATGTGGGTACTGGAACATTCAAACTTGGGTGTGTGGCTCAAATTTTATTGCTATTGACAGTTCTGTTTAGAAGCTTTCCACAGCTCTGACCTAAGGGCCTTGTTATCACCTTGAGATTCTCTCAGCATTGAAGTAAAGTTTAGATGGTCAGATAAGGTGGAATAAAATATTCTTTCTACTTATTTTATTTTACTGTACAATAAAACTTGTTATTTTGGTGTATGCCTAGAGAATTTTAAAAAAGGATGAGATTGTGATGAATGTATTTTAACACTAAAAGTCAAGAATTCATCTGAGCAGACCACCAGAAGTCATCTCCAATATCTCCCATCATGGTGATATACTATGCTTTTTTTCATTGATGTATCTTTACTGAAATTACTGGAGCAGACTCAGAGGTTTATTTTACTTCTAATTCACATCTGGTGTTGAGAAAATTATTTTTCTCAAAGGTGTTTTTATTCATTTTACTTCTTCCTTAGGAACTTTGTTTAGGAAATTTGTCTCAAGTGAGAGAGAGCCCAAAGGCTCTTTATCAATTTGGCATCAACATGGAATGTACCTATTGCTTCCTAACAAAAGTCTAAAACTAAAACTAGCAAAGATTGGTACGGTACAGAGTGAAAAAGTATGTTAACATACTTTTTCCTCTGAGTTAATATCAATTTTCCCATGATATTGTTTTTAGAGATGGTTGGAACTAAGAAGGTATATGTATGAGGGACTACTCTGGCAATGTGATGAACTAAGACAATCTAAAGTCTTCCTGCTACAAACATGTAGAAGAAGTGAATAAAAATATAACATACAATCTTTAATATATGTCAAAAAGGAGAAAACAAACAAACAAAGCCTTGGCGCAAGAAAAGAGAGGGAACTAAAAACTCGAAGTGATATGATATAAACAGATGCTTGTGGTGTCATGCAGGTGGGTTGGAAAGATTCATTTTGTTAATACAGTTGTTTGGGTACCATTGCCCGCAAGGGTATGAAAGATGAAAGCTTGGGTCTGTGTGAGGTAGACATTTGGAATTGAGGAACCCTGATGTAATGCTGGAATTTGCGAAGGCCTGCATCCTCAGTTAAAGGGTAAATCAGAACTGGAAAATAAAGCTTGTTTACATTGAATGGATTCTGAGTATAAGAAAATAGGCATCTTCTTAGATTTCTAAGACCCAAGCTTAAATAACGCACAAGTTTGGGATGCCAATTTCAGTACTCTTGTGGTCAGAACCTTGGGCCAAACCAAGAAATGTTAATATGAAATTCATTCTGGGATGCTAATACCCTTAGGGTTTGTCAGAGCCAAACCCAAATCACTTTGGAAGGGTGCATCCATAGCTCAGACCACAAGGAGATCCACAGGAAAAAGGTCCAAATTAAAATGAGTCCACATAAAAACTACAAAACTGATGAGGAAATAATTCACCTTTGGCAAGAGTCAGCAGATATAGACAATAGATTTAGAATTCTCAAGGACTTAAGATAATAGATTACTTAAAAGAGAATACAAATTAGTACAGGAGTCCCTCCTTATCTACAGGGGTTACGTTTTAAGACCTCCAGTGGATGCCTGAAACTGCAAATAGTACCAGATCCTATGTATAATACATTTTTTTCCCATACATACAATCACTTTATAGCTTCTCTTTGGCATATCCAAATTGCCTGCATCACTACTGTTGCATTTTGGGGTCATTATTAGGTAAATAAGGGTTCTTGAACACAAACACTGCAATACTGTGACAATCTATTTGATAACTGAGAAGGCTACTAAGTGATAAGCAGGTAGTGTATACGGCATGGATACTCTGGACAAAGGGATGATTTATGTCCCAGGTAGGGTGGAGCAGGACAGCGCGAGATTTTAATACACAGCTCAGAACCGTGTACAATTTAAAACTATGAATTGTTTATTTCCGGAATTTTCCATTTAATATTTTCAAACCACAGTTGATCATGGGTAACTGAAAGTGTGAAGAGTAAAATCACATATAAAGGGGACTACTATATGTTTAAAATAATAAAAGACATAAAAAAGCAATTGACGTACTAAACAAAGAGTCTGAGAAAAGAATAGGCAGATTTGAAGAGGCTAATTGTAGTTCTAGAATTAAAAGATGTAGCAGTGTAGTATAAAACTCTCTGTACATGTTAAATAAGAATTATAACAAATACAAAGAAAGAATTAATGAAATGTATAATATTTTAACAAGTTACTTGTAATGCAGCAAAAGATAAAAAGATAGTAGACATAAAGTAAATAAGAATGGTGTGCTGTGTTTAATAGGAATTCTAGAAGGAAAGAATAAATATGGGACATACGATATAATAATGGTAGAAATTTTATCAGGAATGAAGAACAATAAGCCTAAGATTGAAGAAATTCAGGGTCCTATACAGGCTAAATAAAAATGAATTCACATGTAGTGAAATTTCATAGCACTAAATCGAAGAGAAAATTTTTTTCCTTTTGAAATGTTTTTCTATTTTTATGGTGCTCTGTTATAGTGTTTCATTTTAAGGTGCTCCATCAGAGGTCATGCCTTGGTAGCATTGTCACATTTCAATACCAAGCTTATAATTTATTTTAAATTATAATGATTTCAGCACTGAGAATAATGATCTTCAGTTATATTCATGTTCTCTAGACTCCATTGGACATGAGGCTGAATCTGACTATTATCACTTACTGGCATGTTACAGAATTTCCCTTGGCCTTGATGGTCTCGTCTCACCTGTTAGATGAGAATTATTCTAAATAACCTAAATGACTTGACAAGGCTATTGATAAAGTTGATACACAAAGTGCCTACCCTAGAAAAGACATCAAGAATATTCAATTCCTATTTCCAGTAGCATTTTAAATTTCCTGAGAAATAAATTCTCAAGACTTACTTATATATTTTGGTCATTTCTGTAGGGGATTGTTACAGATCACTTTTTGTTCAGGAGACTTAAAAGAGAAAGTAAAAGAACCAATCTGATCCAAAGAAATATTGAAGGGAAATTGGTGTAGGTGGCCAATAGGCCTTCTAAAGGTTATCTCCATCTCCTTCCTCCCCCATTCTCTCTCTGTATATCTTGTGTCCCACTGAAATGTTGACATCTTAGAACACAAACCCTACCTTCTAATTTTTAAAAAAATTATTAAAAAATTTTTTCAATTACAGTTAGCATGTAATAGTATATTAGTTTTAGGTATATGACAGTGATTAGATATTTATATAACCTATGAAGTGGTCACCCACATAAATCTAGTACCCATCTGATACCACACATAGTTATTACAATATTATTGACTATAGTTCTTATTTTATACCTTACATCCCTATGACTATTTTGTAACTACCAATTTGTATTTCTTAATCCCTTCCCTTTTTACACCTACCCCTGGAACCTCTCCCATCTGGCAGTCCTCAAAATGTTATCCGTATCTATGAGTTTATTTCTGTTTTGTTTGTGTATTTTGTTCTTTAGATTTCACACATGAGTGAAATCATAATGACATTTGTCTTTCTCTGACTTATTCCACTCAGCACAATACCTTCTAGGTCCATGTATGTTGTTGCAGGTGGCAAGATTTTTTCCCTTAAAAATTTTTTTTTATGGCTGAGTAATAATTCATTGTGTATGTATATCATCTCTTCTTTATTCATTCATCTATTGAACACCTAGGTGGCCTCCATATCTTGGCTACTGTAAATAATGCTGCAATGAACACATTAATGCACATGTACCTTCAAAGTAGTATTTTGGGTTTCTTTGGATAAATACCTATAAGTGGGATTACTGGATTCTTTGTCTCTTTTTATAACCATTGTTTTAAAGTCTATTTTGTTTGGTATAAGTATTGCTACCCCAGATTTTTTAAATTTCCATTTTTATGAAATGTATTTTCTATCCCTTTACTTTCAGTCTGTCTTCGATCTGAAGTGAGTCTCTTGTAGGCAGCATATATAAGGGTCCTGTTTTCTTAACTATTCGACCACCCTATATTTTGATTAGAGCGTTTAATCCATTTATATTTAAACTAATTTTTGAGAGATATGTAGTTATGGTCATTTTATTATTCATATATTTTTTCAAAAAGCCTTTGGTATTTTATTCCTGATTGATTTCATACACACACATCTTACAGGTAAGTCCAAAGCTTCAACTACAACTTTATGGGCTCACTTTCTTTTTTTTAATTTTTTTTTAAAAAATGTATTTATTTTAATTAGTTGCAAGTACACAGTACATTAGTTAGACATCTATACAGTTCATAAAATGATTCCTCCAATTGCTCCCTCTTTCACCTGACCCTCCACCTAGCCAACATATTAATGCTAACTGCATTCCTTATGCTGTGCTCCCCATCCCCATGACCATCCATCAGCTACTAATTTGTACTTCTTAAACCTTTCACCCCATTCTCCTAGCTCCCCAACCCCCCTTCTGTCCATCATCAAATTGTCTTCTATATTTGTAAGTCTGTTTTTGGTAGTTTGTTCTTTTTATCCCTTAGATTCTGCATATAAGTGAAATCATAAAGTATTTATCTTTCTCTGTTTGACTTAAATACCTTCTAGGTCCATCAAGGCAATATATTTTTTTCATTCCCTTCCTTTTAGTCTGTGTGTCTTTTAATCTGAAATGAGTCTCTTCTAGGCAGCATATGTAGGGGTCTTGTTTTCTTAGTCATCCAGTCAATCTATCTTTTGGCTGGAGTACTTAATTCCTTTCCATTTGAGGTACTTATTGATAGGAATGTAGTCGCTACCAATCTTTATTCCTGTTTTTGATACATGTTTATTCTTCTTAAAGAAGTCTCTCCAACATTTCCTGTGATATTGGCTTGGTGGTCATACATTCCTTTAGCTTATTGTTGTTTGGGAAGCTCTTTATCTGTTCTTTGACTCTAAATGATAGCTTGGCTGGATAAAGAATTCTTGGTTGTAGATTCTGGGTTTTCATCATGTTGGATATTTTGTGCTGAGCCCTTCTGTCCTGAGTAGTTTATTTTGAAAAAACAGCGGCCAGTCTTCTGGGTGCTCCCTTATAGGTAAGTAACTGCTTTTCTCTTGCTGGTTTTTAAGAATTTCTCTTTGTATTTAACCTTTGGCATTTTAATTATAATGTGTGATGAGGGCATCTTTAGGTTCCTCTTTTTTGTGACTTTCTGATAGGAATGTAGTTATTATCATTCTGTACTCTTGTTTTTGATACATGTTTTTTTCTTCTTAAAGAAGTCCCTCCAACATTTCCTGTAATACTGGCTTGGTGGTGATACATTCCTTTAGCTTATTTTTGTCTGGGAAAATCTTGATCTGTCCTTCAACTCTAAATGATAGCTTTGCTGGATAAAGTATCCTTGGTTGTAGATCCTGGGTCTTCATCATGTCAAATATTTTGTACCAAGCACTTCTGTCCTGCATAGTTTCTTTTGAGAAATCAGCTGCCAGTAATGTGGGTGTTCCCTTGTAGGTAATTATCTGCTTTTCTCTTGCTGCTTTTAAGATTCTTTCTTTGTATTTAATCTTTAGCATTTTAATTATAGTATGTCTTGGTGTGGGGCTCTTTGGATCTCTGGTGTTGGTATTCTCTAAGCTTCCTGTTTTTTTTTTTTATCTATTTTCACCAGATTAGGAAAGTTTTTCATCATTATTTCTTCAAATACCTGTTTGACATCTTCTTTTCCTTCAGATACACTGATCAGAAAGATATTTTGACACTTTTAGTGTCCCATATGCTCCTCAAATTATTATTATAGTCTTGGCATATTTTTTCTTACCATTATGATTGAGTGCCCTTGGCTTTCCCATCCTCTAGATAGGGCATTTGATCTTCTTCTTTATTCACTTTGTTTATTCCTTTGTTTATTCCATTTAATATGCTTCTCATCTCAGATAATGTGTTCTCCATTTCAGACTGGTTCCCTTTTATAATTTCCATTTCCATTTTTATGTGTTTTATCTCTTCATTGACGTTCTCACTGAATTTATCTACACTTCCCAAAAGTTTATTGAGCATCTTTATGACCAGTGTTTTGAACTCTGCATCTGTTAGATTACTTGACTCTATTATATCTGGATCTCTGTTCTCTCATATGATTTCTGCTTCTTTGTCTTCCAATTTTGGCTGCCTTTCTGTGTCTGTTTCTTTGTACTAAGCAAAGTTCCTAAGTCTCCAAGCCTTATCAGTGTGGATTTGTGAAGTAGGTGTCCAGTGGCACAGTCCTAAGAGTGCAGCTGCAGGCCAAATTTAGCCCCATCCTGTTACCGTCCGGAGCCACCTGTTAAGATTCAGCAAGCAATTCACAGATGCTGTGCTTATAGTTGCCTCAAAAAGCCACACCAGAAACCGAGGCCAGCTGCCTCCAGTGTGAGTCTAGGTGTTGCTCAGCAAGGAACACCTGACTCGCTGAGGATATACCTAGATGTGGCTTGGGTGGGGCCATGAGTTGGCGGAGGTGGGGTTTCAGGTAATCCTCTGGGCAGAGCGACCTGTATTATCCAGTTTGATGATGGTGGCACTGTATCCAGTGCACTGGTAGTGGGGAGGGCTCAACAGGGAACAATGGATACTGCCAGCACTTCTGTAAAGAGTGAATCTCCCCTCGGCCCTCACTCCGACAATATCTCCCTGTAAGTCCCTGGTGCCCCCTGTGCACAGCCAAATCAGCACTGGTGCTCAGAGTGAGCAGGTCCATCATTGTGAAAATTCGCTTGCTGACGAGGCCCTTTTAAGAGGTGCCTGCCCCTGCCACTGCCATAGACTCCATCTCACTCAGCCGCTGGGGACAGGGCAGCCCTGCATCCTTGCATTCTCATCTCATCCTACCTTCTGCCGTTGTAGAGTGATTTCTTGGATTTCTCCCTAGTTGTATGACCTGCTCATCTAGATCCCAGGTGATTTTTCCTTGCTGCTGTTCATTGTTTCCGTCACAACTTTGATTTGGTTGCCAGAGGGATGAACAAAGCCTCTATAGTCTACGACATTTTCCCCCTATCTATTATTTATATCTTTGATCTTTTCTTCCTCTTAAAAAAGTCTCTCTAAAATTTCTTGTAATACTAGTTTGGTATCGATAAACCCCTTTAGCTTTTTCTTGTCTGAGAAGCTCTTTATCTGTCCTTTGATTTTAAATGATAGCTTTTCTAAGTAGAGTAACCTTGGTTGTAGGTCCTTGCTTTTCATTACTTTGAATATTTTGTGAGAATCCATCTGGCCTGCAAAATTTTCGTTAAAAAACCAGCTGATAGTCTTATGGGGGATCCCTTGTAGGAAACTAATTGCTTTTGTCTGCTGCTTTTAAGATTCCCTCTTTGTCTTTAAGCTGTGGCATTTTAATTATGATATGTCTTGATATTGGCCTCTTTGGGCTCATCTTGTTTAAGACTCTCTGTATATCCTGGGCTTGTATGTCTATTTCCTCTACCAAATTAAGAAACTTTTTCATTATTATTTATTCAAATAAATCCTCAATACTTTGTGCTATCTTTTTTCCTTCTGGTATCCATATGATGTGAATGTTGATATACATGTTGTTGTCCCAAAGGCCCCTTAAATGATTTTCATTTTTTTTGGACTCTTTTTTTTCTTGTTGCTGGTTGTATTGAGCGTTTTATGTTACCATAACTTCCGAATTACTGATTTGCTCCTTTGCTTTATCTAGTTTACTGTTAATTCATTCTAATGCATTCTTCATTTTAGTTATTGTATCCTTCAGTTCTGATTGCATTTTTATGGTTTCTATCTGCATTTCTATGTTTTCTATCTCTTTATTAAAATTCTCATTGAGTTTATCTACTCCTTCCCTAAGTTCATTGAGCATGCTTATAACCAGTGTTTGGAACTCTGCATCTGGTAGATTTCTTGTCTCCATTTTGTTTATTTCTTTTCTGGAGCTTTGTTCTGTTCTTTCATTTGGGACATGTTTCTTTGTCTCTTTGTTTTAGCACTCTCCTTGTATTTGTTTCTATGTATTAAATATAACTCCTAAGTCTCCCATTCTTAATAGAGTGGCCTTATACAGTAGGTGTCCTGTGGGGCCCAGTGGCACAGTCTTCCCTAGTCACCAGAGCCAGGTGCTCCCTGTGTGTACCTTGTAAGGGTTGTGTGTGCCTTTCTATTGTAGTTGAGCCTTAGTGGCTATTTGCAGTTCCATGGGAGGAAATGACCCTTTGAGTGACTAGTTGTGTGGACTGGCCATTGAGGTACTGACCCTACAGAGCAGGATTGACTTTAGCAGGCTCTGGTGCCTTCCCAGTCTGCCCTTTTGGTGTATTATCTCAGGTGCAGCCCTGAGTGGTACTCTAGTTCCTATTGAAGCTGGCCACCACACATGCTGACCTCAGAGCCTCCTAGGAGGGGCCCAGCCACAGGCCAAGTTTAGCCACAGCCTATGCACTGCCCAGGGCCACCTGGCAAGAGTCGCCAAGAAATCCACAGATGGGATAGATTGGATTAAGCATGGTGGTGTAAGAGACGCTCCCAGATCTCTTTCCTTGAAACAACAATAGGCTGAATACCTAAAACAACAAAAAATACACAAATTGCACACCAGCACGTCTGAGTGTGGGATCTGTGCATAAGAGCTACCACAGGTCAGAACCCCAGGTGTCGGGCAGTGGACTTGGAGGAAAAAAGAAGCTGCTTCTTGCAGCTGGAGTTCCCTGTAGGAGGAGGGGGAAGGGAGAAGGAGCAGCAAGTTCTCTGAACAGCCCTGCTTGAGAGTACTGTGAGCTCCACGTGGCTGGTGGCAGTGCCCAATCATCAGGGCAGAAGATAGAGAAACAGGGACGGCAGAAAAGCGGGACAGCAGAGAAGCAATAGTCGATTTTTATCAGTTACATTTGCAAAACTGAAGCTGAGACGCAGCCCTCACCCCAAACCCAGAGGGCCCCTCTCCCCATATCCTCTGAGATGGCACACCACGGAGCCCAGGGGAGTCTGAGCAAATGCTACCAAAACTGCACTAACACTGACAGGAACTGAGATTGAGGGTAGTGAGCATGATTAAACATCTATAAGGGGAAAACAGACATTAACACTGTATATAAAGCAGAGATCCAAGAGGCTTAGACACCACCTACTGGAAACCAAAAGAAAAACACCTTATTTGCAACAGGCTAGGGACCATTATATAATAAATCTTCTTTCTGGGGTGAGGGGATGAGGGGGGCGGGAATAGCACACTTTCATTAATGCCCAGGCAGAGAAATAGTCCATTAAATACCATGAACAACTAAGATGACAAGGCATCTCAGAAAGAAAGAGAAAAATCTCCAGAAAATAAGCTTACAGGCATAGAAGTATGTGACTTAAATGACAGAGAATTCAGAATGGTACTTCTGAAAAAACTCAATGATATCAGAATGAATCATATCAGCAATTTCAGGAATTGAAAAAAAAAAAAAAACTAGATGAGCAGAGTGAGTTCTTTAGCAAGGAGATTGAAACCCTCAAAAAGAACCAAATATCACTTCTGGAGATAACACACTGCAAGAGTTGAAATATGAAATAACAAACTTGGGAAATAGAGTCGACCAAATGAAGAAAAGGATCAGTGATAGTGAAGACAGAAATTTAGAAATCAGAAGGAGGAAAGAGAAACCGAAGGATTAAAAATAATGAAAGAGAAATACAAAAACTAGCTGATACCATTAGGAGAGAAAACATAAGAATAATAGGAATTCTTGAAGGGGAGGGAAAGGAACAGGGATTAGAAAGCATTTTCAGACAAATAATTGACAAGAATTTCCCAAATCTAAGGAATGAGCTGGAGCTTGGAATTCAAGAAGTCAACAGAACACCAAATTATCTCAACACAAAAAGGCCTTCACCAAGACACGTTGTATTAAAGTTATCAAAAATCAATAACAAAGAAAGAACTCCCAGGGCAGCCAGGGAAAAGAAGACGGTAACCTATAAAGGAAAACCCATTAGATTATCATTGGACTTCTCAGCATACGCTTTACAAGCCAGAAAGAAGTGGAATCAAATATTCGAACTATTAAATGAAAGGAACTACCAGCCAAGAATAATATATCCAGTAAAGCTCTCCTTTAGATATGAGGGAGAAATAAAGACCTTTCCAGACATACTAAAATTGAGGGAATTCTCCATTACGAGACCTGCACTACAGGAAATACTGAAAGGGGTCAGTTTACATAAAACAAAATGACAAAAAAAAAAAACATAATTAAGAGTAAGATGACTAGCAGGCTGATAAAAGCAGAGGAGTGCAACCCTTACTACGAACAGGTTATTATAAGCTTAAAATAAGAAGAGATTTGCTATAGAAAGATAGTAATGAACATTCAGCATACATAGGGACAAAATTTGACAATGATGACTGAAAAGGGGAGGATTCAAAGATCCAAATTCATAAAGGGGAATGGAGATAAGGCACATGCAGAAGAAAAGGGACAACAGTATATATTCAACTATCCTTTTAATATTTGTAGTGTAATCACAAGCCAAAGATTCAGAACCATTATATATAACATAAAACAAGAAGGACCAGTGGGAAAACATACAAAAGCCAACCAAAATAAAGAAAACAGAAACATAAGGACAAGGAAGCAATGAAAACACTGAGCTACCAGAAAGCAAAAGATAAAATGGCTATAAGAAGACCTCATATTTCAATAATCACCCTAAATGTAAATGGATTGAACTCACCAATAAAAAGGCACAGAGTTGCAGAATGGATCAAAAAACAAAATGCAACCATATGCTGCCTCCAGGAGACACATCTCAGTTCCAAAGACAAATATAGACTCAAAGTGAAAGGGTGAAAAATGATGTTTCAAGCAAATGGCATTCAGAGAAAAG
>CM053502.1:76005905-76029072 GCA_028627145.1 Eidolon dupreanum | reverse complement strand
GGGAGTAGCAGTACTAATATCTGATGAAATAGACTTCAAAATAAAAAAGGTAAAGAAAGATACTGAGGGACACTTCATAATGATAAAGGGAATCATACACCAAGAAGACATAACACTTATTAACATGTTTGCTCCCAATCAGGGAACCCAGAAATATGTAAAGCAATTACTAACAGAACTAAAGGGAGAAACAGAACAAAACAGCATCGTAGTAGGGGACCTAAATACCCCACTGTCAAATGTGGACAGATCATCCCAAATAGAAAATTAATAAGGAAATAACACCCTTAAGTGACACATTAGACCAACTGGACATAATTGACATTTACAGAGCCTTTTATCCCAAAACAGCTGCTTATACATTCTTCGCTAGTGCACAAAGAACATTCTCAAGAATTGACCACATACTGGGACACAGAGATGGCCTCAAAACAAATATAAGAAGGTTGAAATCATACCATCCATATCCTCTGATCATAATGCTTTGACACTAGAGATCAACTGCAAAAAGAAATCAGGAAGAACCGCAAATACATGGAGATTAAACAACACGCTACTGAAGAATAACTGAGTCAAAGAAGACATAAAAAGAGAGATCAAGAGATACATAGGAACAAATGATAATGGTAGTACAACATATCAAAACTTGGGGGACATGGCAAAAGTGGTCATAAGAGGAATGTTCATATCATTACAGGCCTATCTCCAAAAACAAGAATGAGCCCACATAAACAACCTAATGCTTCATCTTAAAAAACTAGAAAAGGAAGAACAAATGAAGCCTAAAGTCAGCAGAAGGAAAGAAATCATCAAAGTTAGAGCCGAAATAAATGAAATTGAAAACAAACAAAGAAAAGAAATAGAAAAAATAAATGCAACAAAGTGCTGTTTCTTTGAAAAGGTTAATAAAATTGACAAACCCATGGCTAGACTAACTGAAGAAAAACGAGAAAGGACACAAATAAGCAAAATCAGCCATGAAAGAGAAGAAATTACGACTGACATCACAGAAATACAAAGAATCATACAAGAATACTATGAACAAGTATATAACACCTAATTTAACAACATAGAAGAAATGGACCAGTACTTAGAAAATACAACCTTTCTAGATTGAATTGAGAAGAACTGGAAAATCTAAATAGACTGATCAGCAGGCTAGAAATTGAAACAATCTTCAAAAACCAACCAAAAAGTAAAAATCCAGGAACAGATGGCTTCACCAGAGAATTATACCAAACATTCAAAGAAGATTTAATACCTATTCTCCTCAAATTCTTACAAAAAATCGAAGAGGAAGCAATACCTCCCAGCTCTGATATCAACACCTGGTAAAGATAACATAGAAAAAGAAAACTACAGACCAATATCTCTGATGAACACAGACGCAAAAATCCTAAATAAGATACTAGTGAACCAAATATAGCAACATATTAAAAAGATTATACACCATGATCAAGTGGGTTTCATCCCAGAGGCACAGGGATGGTTCCTACCCAAATCAATTAATGTGATACACCACATAAAAAATAGGAATCATACGATCATATCAACATATGCAAAAAAAAGCCTTCGATAAGATACAGCACCCATTTATGATCAAAACACTTAACAAAATTGGTAGAGAAGGAAAGTACCTTAACACAATAAAGGCCATATATGACAAGCCCTCAGCCAACATTATACTTAATAGTGAAAACTAAAAGCCTTCCCTCTAAGATCAAGAACAGGGCAAGGCTGTCCACTATCACCACTGTTATTCAGTATAACATTGGAGGTCCTAGCGAGTGCCATCAGGTAAGAGAAAGGTATAAAAGGCATCCAAATAGGCAACCAAGAAGTCAAACTGTCACTGTTTGTGGATGACATGATACTCTATATAGAAAACCTCAAAGACGTCAGAAGAACACTACTAGAAGCAAATACTGTAAAATGTCTGGATACAAAATCAATGTTAAAAAATCCATAGTGTTTCTATACTCTAGTATCGAAGTGTCAGAAAAAGAAGTGGAAAGAATAATTCCTTTTGTAATTGCAACAAAAAATATAAAGCATCTAGGAATAAATTTAACAAAACAAGTGAAAGATCTATATAATGAAAACTATAAGGCCCTACTAAAAGAAATTGAAGAAGATACAAAGAAATGGAATGATATTTCATGTTCTTGGTTTGGAAGATTCAACATAGTTAAAACGACCTTATTAACTAGAGCATTACACAGATTTTTAATGCCATCTTCATCAAAATCCCATCAGCATTTTTTAAAGAAATAGAACAAAAAATCATCAGATTTGTATGGAAGCACGAAAGACCCTGAATTGCCAAAGCTATCCTGAGAAAAAAGAATGAGGCTGGAGGCATCACTCTTCTCAACTTCAAATTATACTACAAAGTGACAGTAATCAAAATGGCATGATATTGGCTGAAAAATTAGACACACGGACAAGTGGAACAGACTCGAGAGTCCAGAAGTAAACCCATATTTATATGGGCAAATAATTTTTGACAAAAATGCCAAAAATATACAGTGGAGGAAGGAAAGTCTCTTCAATAAGTGGTGCTGGGAAAACTGGAAAGCCACCTGCAAAAGAATGAAACTAGCCTGTTGTCTATCACCATACACCAAAATTAACTCAAAATGGATTAAGGACCTAAATATAAGATCTGAAACAATAAAATGCATATAAGAAAATATAGGAACTATAGTCAAGGACCTTGTACTTAAAGAAGATTTTATGAATTTGGCTTCAAAGGCAAGAGTAGTAAGAGCAAAAATAAATACATGGGACTTCATCAAACTAAAAAGCTTCTGCTCAGCAAAAAAAAAAAAAAAAAAAAAAAATTAACAAAGTAAAGAGAGAACCATCCAAATGGGAAAATATGTTTGCAAGCAACATCTCCGAGAAGGGCCTAATATCAAAAATATACAGAGAACTCATACAACTTAATAACAACAACAACAAAAAACAATCTAACAAAAAAAAAAATAGGCAGAGGATCTGAACAGACACTTCTCTCTAGAGGACATACAAATGACCAACAAATATATGAAAAGATGCTCACATTGCTAGCTGTTACAGAAATGCAAATCAAAACCACAATGAGATACCATCTCACGCATGTTAGAATGGCTATAATCAACAGGACAAGTAATAACAAATGTTGGAGAGGATGTGGAGAAATAGGAACCCTCATACGCTCCTCATGGGACTGCAAATTGGTTCAGTCACTATGGAAAGCAGAATGGAAGTTCCTCAAAAAACTAAGAATTGATTTACCATATAATCCAGCAATGCCTTTACTGGATATTTACTCCAAAGACTTGAAAACTCATATTTGAAAAGATGTTTGTACACTGCACTGATGTTCATAGCAATATTATTCACAGTGGCCAAGACATGGACACAACCGAAGTGACCTATGATACACGATTGGCTAAAGAAGCTGTGGTGCATATATACAATGAAATATTACTCAGCTGTAATAAGAGATGAAATACTTCCATTTGCAACAACATGGATGGATCTTGAAATAATCATACTAAGTGAAATAAGCCAGACAGAAAATGTTGAATATCACATGATATCACTTATATGTGGGATATAAACCTAAAAGCAACAAAGGAGCAGGACAAACAAATAGAGACTCATGGACATGGATAATGGACTAGTGGTTACCAGAAGGGAGGGGATAAAGGGGAGGGTGAAACCAAAAAAATAAAATGTTAAAAAAATCATGTATATATAGTATGAAAAAAAAATAAACTGGCATTAAAAAAAAATCTGCAGATAGTCGCTACCTTATACTGAGCTTAGAGGTGCCTTAAGAGGCCAAGCTGCAAGCCAAGGCTGGCTGCCACTAGTGCTGGGCTTGGGGCTGCTCAGCAAGAGCAATGAATGATAACATAATCTCTATCAAATTTTGAGGTTATAGATTAAGTAGTATTCAGAGAAAAAAATCATATATTTAAATGTTCGTAATTTAAAAAGAATAGAAAAATTCACAAGGTAAACATACGGAATTAGAAAAATAAGAAAAGGGTAAACCAAAAAATAAAAAGATAAGAGAAGAATTTAAAGAAATAGCAAAGTAACCATAGAGAAGACCAACACTACCAAAAATTATTTCTTTGAGAGGAAAAAAGAAACACTTAGTAAAGTATGCAAAGCTTTAAAATTAGTGAAGACACAAAATAGATATTAGAAATAAAAAGGAGCTTTAACTATAGTGACTTTAAAAATCATAAGATGATCTATGCCAATAAATCAAAAACTTAATGGAAACAATTTTCTAGAAAAATATAGTTTTCTAAAACCTACTTGAGGAATCATAAAATCTAAGTCGTCTTATGACTTTCAAAAAAATTGAATGAATAGTAAACAAATATATATTTCCCTAAACACAGTAACCCAAACTATTTCATTAGTTATTTTTATCAAAGATTAAGTAAGTAATAATTCTTATCTTAGACAATGTTTTCTAGAGAATAAAAAGAAGGCATGCTCTCCAATTCCTTTTATGAGGCTGGTATAATCTTGTTGCAAAAATTGGTCAAAGGCATTATGAACAAGAAAAATTATATGCCATTCTCACTCATCAACATTGAGGGGAAAAATCCTAAATAAAATATTAGCACTCCAAACCAAGTAATAATCTAACATTAATGATCTAACATAGTAAATAATAATAAA
This sequence comes from Eidolon dupreanum, assembly GCA_028627145.1. Taxonomy (NCBI): domain Eukaryota; kingdom Metazoa; phylum Chordata; class Mammalia; order Chiroptera; family Pteropodidae; genus Eidolon; species Eidolon dupreanum. Next base: position 76,024,380 of record CM053502.1, on the reverse strand, counting down.
TCACATGTGCACATTAAAGAAACTATATGATCTTCTCAAAAGATATAGAAAAACATTTGTTAAAATTCAACAGCCATCCAAGATAAAATTCTTTAATAAACTAGAAATTAAAGGTAACTTCCTTGGGAGGATGCATTAGAATTAGTTGGTGACAAGAAATGGATGTGTGCTATTGTTATGTCTACTGAATATTGACTGAAGGTCCTTACCAGGCCACTAAGGCCAGACACTGGAATACAACATATAAGGGCTGGAAAGCAAACTTACTTTTTTATGGATGACATGAATGTCTATTTGGAAAATGCAAGGCAATATACAGGTAAACTATGGGAACTCTTAAGAACATTTGGCAAAGTTCTTATATAGAGAGCAATACAGAGGAATCAATAGCATTCTTCAATAGTGGTACCAAATGATTGACAATGCAATTTTAAAAAAAAGATAACATTTATCATATCCCAAACTGTAAGATTATCAGAATTAAGCTACAATAATATGACACCTTCATGGACAAAATTAAGAACATTTACTGTAAGACGTAAAGGAAGATGTCATTAAATGTTGAAACATACCATATTCCTGGATAAGAAGACAACGTTGCAATGGTTTTAATTCTCCTCCCAACTGTTTATAAACAATGCAATTCCAATGAAAATTTCACTTATCAACAATAAAATTCTCATAAAATTTTTCATAGGACTCAATATGCTTGTCCTAAAATTCATGAAATAGTAAAGGGCCAAAAGCAGTAAAAAATTTTTTAGAAAGCAATAGCATCATCAGCAAAAGTAAAAGCAGAAATAACAGAAGCTTAAAAAGGAAAAGGAAGGTACAAGAGATAAAAAGACATTATATAGCTATAATAATGAAAATGAACAATAATGTAAGAGAGTGGCATAGCATAGACAAATAATGTGCCAGAAGAAGAATCTAGAAACTGGCATATAAATATTTTATAACCTAAATGACAAAGTTGGTATTGCAAATTTTGAGAGAAAGGATGAATTCTTAAATAAATGATACACCTACAATTGATTATTTATATGGAAAAAAAATGCAATTACATCTCTACCCTTTACGATACAAAAAAAATGCAAATTTTTGATAGGTTAAAGACCTGTTATGAAAAACAAACTGTATGTATTTTAGAATTAAACCCAAGATCCTGTTATTTTTAGCACTTTTCTGTGTTCTTAAAGTATTTCATAGTTAAAAAGTGCTTTTTTAAAAAAGTAAGTGAACCAGATGTTTGGGGTTTCAGAAAATCCAAGGTATAAAATATTTATGATAATCATAAAATAACCATAAAAGGCATTTTCCAATTTCTCATGGTTAAAATGGCACTGAACTGCTAAAGACTATAACCTGGCTTCACCAATTCCCTGTAAAAATGAGGAAAATAAAACATACTTCATATGATTGTATCTTTTATGTCTTTTATAATCTTTATGATAAGGTTTTTTATGGCAAGAGAACAGGAACCCAATTTAAATTTGCTTCAGCAAAAATATGAAGTTTGACTCACATAACTGGAAATTTCATGGACAATAATAATAAATATGTATGCAGTGCTAGGCACTAGTCTAAGGGCTTCACATCTATGCAATCATTTATTTCTCACAATGACCCTAGTGAGGTGGGTTCTGTTATTCATCTTGCAAATGAGAGGTAAATGGAGAACCTAGAGATAAGCAACTATATCCTTGTGTCCACAGTCAAGAAGGAACTTAGGAAACAGAGATGCCTCATACAGATTTCTAACATGTTTGTTCAGGGCTGTGCAATGTGAACTCCTGTTCTCATCTCCTACGGAATCACCAGCACTTTGGAATGTTTGGTTTATTTGGTAAAACTCAAAGAAAGGCAAAGCTCTTTTTTTTTTGAGGTAATGTTGGTTAATTACATTATATAAATTGCAGGTGAACATTATAATTTGCTATCTATATACTCTATTGTGTACTCACCACCAAAAGTCTAGTTTCTATCTGTCACCACATATTTCATCCCCTTTACCTATTTTGCCACCCCAGCCCACCTCTCTTCCCTCCTACTAACCACCATTCTGTTGTCTATATCTATTTATTTTAGTTTTGTTAGTTTATTTGTTACTTTTTTGTTTCATATTCCACATATAAGTGAAATCTATGGTTTTTGTCCTTTTTCATCTGACTTATTCCACTTACTGTAACACCCTCAAGATCCATCCATGTTGTCACAGACATCAATATTTCATAATTTTTATGGCTGAGCAGTATTTCACTGTGTTCCATAAATATATAACATATTCTTTATCCATTCGTTTGTTGATGGATACTTAGATTATTACCATAACTTAGTAAATAATGCTACAGTGAATTCAGTGAATTTCAGTGAATAGGAGTATATATATCTTTCATGAAAAGATGTTCAATACCACTAATTATTAGAGAAATACAAATCAAAATTACAATGAGATAACACCTCATACCTATTAGAATGGCTATTATCAAAAATCCAAGAAATAAGTGTGAAGAAAAGGGAATCGCTGTACACTGCTGGTAGGATTGTAAATTGACATAGCCACTATGGAAAACAGTCTGGAGTTTCCTCAAAATATTAAGAATAGATCTACCATATAATCTAGCAATTCCTCTTCTGGGTATCTGAAAACAAGCTCTTAATTTAGTTTAATATGGGACAAAAATAGAGACAGTGTGTGTGAAAGGAAGAACCCAAGGGTAAAGAACCAGTTGGCCTCTGGGTTACATAAAACTCTTCGGAACTTATTCTGCAAGTAGAGAGCCCTACATAAGTTTTTGAACAGGACTAATCCAACCAAAACAGTGTTATGGGCATTTCAAGTAACATGCGCTGGAGGTGAAAGATAGAAAACTCAAAAGCAGGGAGACCAGTTAGAATACTGCTTAATGCATTAGTATAACACTAGATAAAGTTAGATTAAATTAGAAGCATAAGGTTGAGGTCATACAAAAAACAAGAAGAGATAGATGAGAAAAGCATTATTACAGAAAAGTCAGCAGCACTTGATGATTGAATGGATGTTTGGGAAAGAGAGTGGGGAAAGTTAAAGATAACTTTGAAGTTATAGTCTGGGTGACTGGGAGAATGATATCATTAGAAAGAAAAGGAGAGTCGCAATAAATAACAGGCTTTAGGGGAAAAACAGAATTCAATTTTAGACAAATTGAATTTGAGATGATGGATCAGAAATTGTATCAGTTAGGAGTCTTAGTTGGAAGCAGCCAAAACCAACTCTAATTTAGGTGGCAAAAGAAGTTTTTAGAGGGAGCTTGAGTAGTTTGCAAAGTCTTCAAGAAATCTGTAGAACCAGACTTAGAGACTCTCACCCTGGAACAATGACCTTAACCAAGAGGTCACGCCTGGTACTGGCTCTGAGTTCTGGACATGGCAGTATGGACTGCTGAGTGGTTGACACTGTATTCTGCTTTCCTCAGCCTCTCAGCCACTGCTCCAAGTCAGCAGTGTTGCCAGGCTTCTTGGTTCCTGCTTCCCTATGTCATGAACTAATTCCAGGGAGACAGGTATATTCGATGGCATGGGCCATACGGCTACACCTAATGGCAAGGGCAGCTGAAAGAGTGAGTGCCTGGCTTTTTCAGCTTTATAGTGAGATGCAGTCTCCATATCTCACTGAAGTTCATTAGGTTTTGGAAGTCTCTCAAAGCAGGAAAGGAGGTCATATGTCAGAAGGTCAAAAGAGCATTCAAGTACAAATACCTATCAGGGGTTTAGAAAGTTTGGACTGGAGTTCAGGAGAGAAGCTGGGGTTGGTGATAAAGCTCTGGAAAGGGATGTTCCCCAAAATAAAGGGTTTAGGGCATGATAGGATATTTATGTGTTAAAGGAAGTGAAAGTGAGGGCATCAGACAAGTTTGAGAAGATTCAGCAAGAAAGGAGAGAGCTTCTGTGGAGTGGAGTGGGGTGAGCAAGTGTGGGATAGGATCATAAGCCCCAAGAAAATATCAAAATTTTTAGAATTAACAGGTTAGCGTTAGCCATCCCAGGAGTTCAAAACGGTTACAGTAGTGAGTGCGTAGTGAAGAAAGAAGGCAGGATATGTGGTTAACCCACTTGAAAGCATTATAGAGAATGCACATTATACAGACATACCTTGTTTTATCACGCTTCGTTTATTGTGCTTCACAGATATATTTTTTAAAAATTTATTTAGTTTCAAGTACACAGTACATTGGTTAGACTTTTTTTTTTTTTTACAAATTGAAGGGAAAACCCTCCACTAGCAAAATGATTGACTTACTGAAGGCTCAGATAATGTTTAGCATTTTTTAGCAATAAAGTACCTTTAAATTAAGGTATGTGCATTTTTTAGACATAATGCTATTGCACACTTAATAGACTATGATACAGTGTAAACATAACTTTTACAAGCATTGGGAAACCAAAACTTCATGTGACTCACTTTATTGTAGTGTTCTGGAACCGAACTAGCAATATATCTGAGGTATGCCTGTACAATTGTGGGCAATATTATTTGTGCTGTAAAATTATTCACGTGCTCCATTACTGGTCACTTATGGAGAGCTCAGCTCTAGAGTGCTGTTTAGCAATTAGCTTTATGCAGTTTCTTGAATACTTAATGTTTTTTGGCCAGGGACCGGGCGGTGAGGGGCAAGCTTTATCAATATTTGAAATCTCTGGTTAAGTATAAAAGTCCTGCATTAGTTTCTGCTGACGTCTGCTTGACAGTAGATCACAATCATGACATATTAGAGATGGGTTTACAGGAGAGACACCTGATTCGCAGATGGGCAGATGAACTTCTTCAGGGTCTACAGCAGTGGTCCCCAACATTTTGGCACCAGGGACCGGTGCTCCTATGAGAATCTAATGCCTGATGTTCTGAGGTGGAGCTGAGGTGGTGATGCTCACACCGGGGAGTGGCTGCAAATACAGATGAAGCTTCGCTCACTTGCTCGCTGCTCACTTCCTGCTGTGTGGCCCAATTCCTAACAGGCCATGGACCGGTACCGGTCTGCAGCCAGGGGTTGGGGATCCCTGGTCTATAGAACCAGGTAAAGAAGAAACTAATTCTGTTGAATTCTGGTTAAATCAGAAATTTCAGTTGAACTTCATCAATGTGAGGCAATTAGCTGTGCTCACTGGGAAAGGCCAGAAAGGAAGGGAGGTCTTGAGAACAGATTTAAATCCTCATGGGTTTTCTATTCCACAGGAGAAGGATGTGGCGGGTCTGAGGTTTGGTTAGGGCATGAAGGGCAGTGTGTGGCAGAATGCCACCAGGCTAGGCATAATCAGCTCCCAGCTGGAAACCATCATCTGACTTTATTGCTTACAAATTCCTCCACTCTCTGCAGTAAAAACTCAGACTGTAGCAGCATGAAGAATAGTCAGAAGAGACTACTGCTTAATTATTCGATCCCCTGAATGGGTAATTTGGCAGTTGGTGTTGGTTTTAAGAGGGCCTCAAACAGGGTCTTGGGTAAATTCTAAGTTTTGAGAAGTGTTAAAGGGAGGTGAGAAGGTGGGAACTAGATTATCAGAGAAGCTAGGAGAGGCGAGGGGTGGGGCTGTGTGATTGTGCAACAGCAGGGGCCTAAATGAGTGAGCTATTTTGAAGGCTTATTTGTTAAAATATTAGGAAATGATTCTTTCCTGATGCACATGAACAAATCCTGTATTGCTATGAATAGCTATTAATGGCCACCTGATCTTCCCAGGTGAAAGTGATCTTTTCTTTTAAAATTCTAAACTCTAATCTTATTTCTTTGTTTCTTATGGCTCTTATTGGTTTCCAATAAAGCCATTACATATCTTTTTACATCAAGGGACACTTTATTAACTGGGAAGCAGCATATAAAAATTAGTTATTTATATGCGTAGTATAAAAGAAAGTCAAAAAAGAACAGTCTCAATTTCTGTGATCTCACAGGCCTTAATGCCAATCAAACACACATTTCAAAGCGAAACATAAGAAGATCCATATGGGTTTGGCCAAAATTTCTGAAAATAAGTTTTGTGACTGTTCGCCCATCACTCACCTTTGAAATATACAACTGAAATATATAACCGAAAGCTAAGAATTTAGGGAAAAGGCTTAGACATCAGTAAGTGGGTTCCTTTAAGGAGAGTTGTTGGAAAATGTTGGCATTTATCTTCCCTCAAGCTACATGAGAGGGACTTCAGGAGAGTGAAGTGTCAACCTTGGTCTCCTGGAGTATGTAGGATCCAAAGACTGATGATTTCCTTCTCCTGAAAGGTGGAAGGCTGTGCTGGACTCTGTCTGCCTGCCCAAGGAATGAAGAAAGATGACTGGTTTGGACATGAACATCACTCTCAGAGATGGTGGCCAAAAGTGCATGCTTTGCCTGGATGATGCTTGTCTAGAAGTAGTTCTGTGATTCTACCTAAGAAAATTGCCTGCAATGAAGAAGATGACCTCAAAAGAGGAGAACTAACAGATACCAGAGGCTGGGTGAAAAAATCCAAAATTGCCAGGCAGTGCCCACATACAGGAGGTTGAATATGGAGGGTTCCCTTGGGGATGCCTGATAGCTTGCATCCCAGTCAGTTAAAACTCTCTTACTCCTTGCCTTTCCTCCCTCCACATCTCTCCCCACCCCCTGCCTTGGAGGGGCCAGAGACAGCTTAGTGACTGGTGGAGGAATGATAGAAGAACTTGGCTGGCAAATAAAAGAGAAGGTAGGTACACCCACCCTTTCTTACCTCCGTCTTCTTTGAAGCAAGATAGAGCTGGAAGGAAGGAGAGAATAGTGTATGGTGTATGATTTTGACATTGAACTAGATATTACTGAAATGAGACTGTTTCTATAACTAAAATGGACAAAAATCTTTTTTATTCTCTGAGTGGGATAGGAGAAATCCAGAATCCAGCAGGAGATGTCATCCAGGGATTGGGAACACCCTAGTCCGCAGTTGGATTTGAGCCATCTTTAAAGGGACAGTGGGAGAGAAGAATGAAGTTTTCTGATTGAATCCCTTAGGTACCACTGTTTCAAAGAAATGATTGCAAAAGACTCCTCGAGGGCAGGGAATATGTGAGATTCGCCTTTTTATCTCTGTAGTGCTAAGACTGTGTAGTTCTTGAGTGTAGTTTTTTTGTTGAAACCTGAGGCTTTGACTAAAGTAGAAGTTCTTGAACTTGTAATGTGTACCTCAGAACTGTTTCCAGGGCTTAGTAAAACACAGATTGCTGGGCCCCTTGCTGGGACTGATTCTGTAGGACTGCTGGGTTTGGGGAGGGAGCCTTTTCTTATGGACAAATTCCCAGAAGATGCTGCTATGAGTGCTCACGGGGCCACACTTTGAAAGTCCTGATCTAAATGAAATAAATAGGGAAGGGCTAGGTTATTCGTCAACTGATTTGTTCATTTGTTCATGAATTAATTCAACAAATATTTACTAAGGGTCTACTGTGTTCTCTGTGCAGGTGCTGGCTGCAACTGGGATTACTCGGCTATCTAATTCGTTCAGTGAAGCTGCAGAATTTCCACCAGGCAGGAGAAATGAAGAAGCTTTTTCAGAGAAAGACTCCTCTCTGGCACTCACATCTATCTCATGTGAGGTTTCACTTTCTTTGTTGGCCTAGCTCTGGTCGGAATGGAAGGCCTACTTCATATTTAATTGAGGCTTTTGTTCCTCCTTCACACAATATATTGATTCTTATAATTGGGCCTTTCTGCTTTTCCCCAAACTACATTACCCACATTAACAGCTGGCTTAAAAAGCTATTATAAAACCATACGAGTCTTAGTGGAAGTGAAAAAAGGAAATGAACCTCTCAGAGCTCCATCTCTTCCAGTAAGGAGTTCCATGGATGGGGAAGTCTGTCAGTGTTTGCTTTTCTGCCTCTCATTGGCTACAGTCCCCCCAGAGCTTTCTAGCCAGCAGGCCAACTGTTTACTCAGCTCTGCCCTGCAGACCAAGAATGTGAGAATGTGGTAGGGGTCTCCCGTTTTCTTTCTTTTTTCATATTAAATCTGTTCAATATCTTTAATAATTCTACTATTTCTAAATACTTCCACAAAAGGGCATTATAGTTCTTCAGTTTACTGCAAACATGTCTTTAAAAACAAGTCAGCCCAAATGTTGAAGCTATAATACAAACTTTTAATTATTGGCACTATATCATAAAGCACAATGAAAAACATCTGCTTTAAATAAAAGAAAGCCATGTTTTGTTTGGTAATGCTATTGTACACATGCCACGTGAGCTATTTTACAGCAGATACTAGTTTGCCAAACTTTAGGTGACAAAATGCTAAGTTTTGAGTTTGATATTGTCCAGCTAGTTGTTTCTGTCGCCCTGGAGAGTCCGGTGGCATGTAATGTTGAGAGCCCACCGTATTGCCACCATTTCTCTTCTCACAGGTGACTTCTTTGTGGTAGAACATTCATATACTTACAATGCAAGGCCTCGCCTAAAGCCTCCCACAAATCCACTGGATGGCACAATGTTCTGTTTGACAAATACTGTTGCTTTTTCAATTATGTTATGGATTTCAAGTACTGCCTTATTCGCTCATTTTTTAATTTGTCTTTTTGCTTTGTTTACACATTTTTCAACTTTCTTCTAGTTGATCTGCACATAGCCACTGTGACTAACAATCTAAAGGAGAAGAAAGCCACCACCTACTGCAGCTGCTCCAAGTTTTCCAACTTTCTGGAACAAACATCCTACATACTTCCCAAAAAGGACTCTTTGTGGTTAATTGGGCTCAAATTCATAACAAGAGTCTAGCAGCCATTGTTTACAGAGTTCCCTCATGCACACTGCATTTCCAGGAAAAGCTGCCCTTAGCTGCCTGTTTCTTGCACTGTGCAATATTTTCTTATTCTACTCTTCTCTAATAAGACCCATATCCTGTGAATCATACATATGCATCTGTGTACCTTTCTGGGTCTTGGCCTGTTGTGTTGTGAAGTTAAGAGGGCTGGCTACACAGCCTTCTAGGTGCTCAAAGATTTTGGTGATGATTAATTTTATGTGTCAACTTGGCTTGTCCATGGTGCCCAGATATGTGGCCAAACATTATTCCAAATGTTTCTATGATGTTTTAGATGAAATTAACATTTAAATTGGTGGACTTTCAGTGAACCAGATTGCCTTCTATAATGTTGGTAGGCCTCATCCAATGAACTGAACGTCTGACTAAAACAAAAGACTGATCACTCCCAAGCAAAAAGAAAGTGTGCCAGCAGATGTCCTTTAGACTTGAATTGCAGCATCGGCTCTTCCCTGAGTCTCTAGCATACTGGACTACCTTGCAGAGTTTGGACTTGCCAGCCCCCATAATAATGTGAGCAGATTCATCAAAATAAATCTCTCTCTCTCTCTCTCTCTATATATATATAATATATAATATATATTATATATATATATTATATATATAATATATCTATATCGATATCGATATCGATATAGATATAGATATAGATATAGATATAGATATAGATATAGATATATATCCTTTGATTCAGTTTTTCTGGAGAACCCTGACTTATACAGAGGTCAAATGAATATTTGCACAAATGGACCATATAGATTGTATCACTGGAAATATAGTGTAGGGGGAGCTATGAGATCTGTTGAGAAACACCATGAAGTGTGGTTAGAATGACCACAATGATGTAAAGAGATAGGATCCCCAAAAGAGAGCTCAACATGAGCAAAGTGCAGCATCACTTTAGGGAAGAGTACACTCTAGTTGCCTGGAGGACTGGGTGTGAAAGGGGGACATTTGGGGATGAAGGTGTAAGTATAATTGAGATAAATTGTGAAAGATGTTAAAGAATTTAGATTTTAATCTACATGTAATAAGTGAAGAGAGAGAGGACAGCTTTCTCTTTGAGAAAAACATACCAGTAGCATTTGATAAAATTTATACAAAATGGTAGGAGAGCACAATTGAAAAGAAATTAGAAACTGTGGGTCATAGGCATAAAATGTTTACTTAAGAAAGCAGAAGAATAGAAGATGGGAAAGCCATATTGTGTGAGACAAGAGGGAAGATCCAGAAATACACAGAAGTGGAGAGAAAGGAGCAGCAGAAAGGGAAGCAAACAGGTTGAGAGTGAAGGTGCTCAGGAGGCTTCAAGGAAGTTTATGTTTCAAAGGTCAGGGACCATGTCATCATTTGGACTAGGTGGCAAAGTTATTGTTAAGGTTTCACAGTTTCTCTTTGAGAATGAGTTCATCTTGAGCTTTTTTTTTTTTTCCAGGAATAGAATTAATTTATCCAGATCCAACTCCAGCAAAGATGATGCTTCGTTATCAGAATTATGCATTTGTTTATCTGTGTGTGTGCATGTATTCCATGTCCCTAAAAGACAATTTTGACCTTATGACTCTTCCATAGCAGCTTTTCTCATTAGCTATAGGTATGAGGTACCATAATGTACTGGCATATTTCCTGGTACACAGCAGGTGTTGAACAAATACATATGTGCGAATGGATCTCAGAGTCAATCAGAAGATTCAGAAGTTAAATTGAGTATAATGTTTTCAAATGCCAAAATCTAAGTGCACATGCATTTGTATGCACAGACACACACATGTTCATTTGGCTTCTTACATTTTGAATGCTTAGGATAGCACAACCATTAAGTCTTGGACACCAGGGAAATAGCTCTGGTTCTGGAGAGAAAGAGAGAGTGGGGGAAAATCTTGATAGCATAGAAAGAATTAAATTCACTGTTGTTCACACCATAGGTTCTCCATCTTGGCTATATGTTGTAAACATCTCAGGAGCTTTAAAAAATACTGATGCCTAGGTTCTGATTTCTTTGGAATGAGGTATGGGTTGAGAATCGGGATTTTTAAAAAGCTCTCTAAATGACTTTATTGTGTAGCTCAAGTTGAGAACCATTGCTTTAGATCTCTGCTGTCCAATTTGGTAGCCACTAGTCACCCAAGGCTATTGAACACTTGATATGTGACTAGTCAGAATTGAGATGTGCTTTAAGTGCAAAATACACACAAAAATTTGAAGATTTTAAAGACAGTATGAAAACCAGACTGTAAAATAATATGTCATTAATAAATTTTATATTGACAGTGGCTGACAGAATAATACCTTCCACACTACATTTTGAATTTCAAATCTCCAAGTACTAAATGTCTTGTTTAATCCACTTGTGGTAATTTGTTGTAAGAAATTGCATAATTGCAATAGGAAATTATTCTATTACTGTATACATTGAACTAGTAATATTTTGGATTAGGTTGAATAAGATATATACCTTTTTTTAAAAAAAGAAAATTGATTTATTTATATTTTAAATTTTAAAAAGTTAGATGTTTATATAGTCCACGAAGTGATCCCTCATTTACTCTAGTACCCGTCTGGTACTGCACATAACCATTACAGTAATATTGGCTATTTACCCTATACTATACTCTAAATCCCCATGACTGTTTTGTAACTACTAATTTGTATTTCTTCATCGCTTCACCATTTTCACCCAGCCTCCAACATTCCTCCCCTCTGTCAATCACCAGTTCGTTTTTTGTATCTGTGAGGCTGTTTTCATTTAGTTGGTTCATTTCTTCATTCCTTAGATTCTGCATATATGTGAAATCATATGGTAATTATCTTTCTCTGTCTGACATTCCACTCAGCAGAATACCCTCTATATCCATCCTCCAAGTGTTGCAAATGGTAAGATTTTATTTTTTAGTAACTGAGTAATATTACATTGTATATATAAACAACATTTTTATTCAATTGTCTTTGATGGATAGCAAGTTAGGTTGCTTCCATATCTTGGCTATTATGAATATTGCTGCTGTGAACATAGGACTGCATAAATCTTTACGAACTAGTGTTTTGTTTTCTTTGGGTAAATACCCAGAAGTGCAATTGCTATATCAAAGAGAAGCTTTATTTTTAATTTTTTGATGCACCTCCAAACTGTTTTCCAGAGTGGCTGTACCAATTTGCAATCCCACCAATCTTGCACAAGGGTTCCCTTTTCTCTACACCTCTCCAACATTTGTTGTTTTTTGATATATTGATAATAGCCAATCTGACAGGTGTGAGGTGATATTTCATTGTGGTTTTAATTTGTGTTTCTCTAATGATTAGTGACCTTGAGCATCTTCTCACGTGTCTGTTAACTATCTGTATGTCCTGTTTGGAGAAATACCTATTCATGTCTTCTGCCCATTTTTGTAATTGGATTGTTTTTGTTGCTGTTGTTGTTGTTGAATTGTGTGAGTTCTTTATAAATTTTGGATATTAACCCTTTGTCAGATATATCACTGGTGCATATCTTCTCCCATTTAGTAGGTTGTCTTTTTGTCTTGTTGATACTTTCCTTTGCTGTGCATAACTTTTTAATTTGATGTAGTCCCATTTGTTTATTTTTTTCTTTGGTTTCCCTTGTCTGAGGAGGTAAATCAGAAAAAACATTACTAATATCAATATCAGGGGGTTTACTGCCTATGTTTTCTTCTAGAAGTTTTATGCTTTCGGGTCTTACATTTAAGTCTTTAAACCATTTTGATTTTATTCTTACATATGGCATAAGAAGGTGGTCCAGTTTCATTTTTTTTAATGTATCTGTCCAGTTTTCCCAGCACTTTTTGTTGAAGAGACTGTCTTTACCCCATTGCATATTCTTGCCTCTTTTGTTACAGATTAAATGACCATATAGGCATGGATTTATTTCTGAGCTCTCTATTCTGTTCCATTGCTCTTAATGTCTGTTTTTATGCCAGTACCATGCTGTTTTGATTACTATAGCCTTGTAGTATAGTTTAATATCAGGTAGTGTGATACCTCCAAATTTGTTCTTTCTCAGAATTGCCGTGCCTATTAGAGATCTTTTATAATTCCATATAAATTTTAGGATTATTTGTTTTAGTTCTCTGAAAAATGCCATTGGTATTTTGATAGGGATTATATTGAATCTATAGATTACTTTGGGTAGTATGGCCATTTTCACAATGTTGATTCTTCCTACCCATGAGCACAGTACATGCTTTCATTTACTTGTATCTTCTTCAAATTCTTTTTCAATGACTTATAATTTTCTGAAAACAGGTCTTTTACCTCCTTGGTTAATTAGATTCCTAGATATTTTATTGCTGTTGATGCAATTGTGAATCAAATTGTGGAATTATTTTTTAAATTTCTCTTTCCAAAAGTTCATCATTGGATTAAAAATACAATCAACCTCTGAATATTAATATTGTATCCTGATACTTTACTGAATTAATTGATCAGTTTTAACAGTTTTGGGGTGGACTCTTTAGGGTTCTCTATATCTGGTATTGTGTCATCTGCAAATAATAGCAGTTTTACTTCTTCATTTCCAAGTTGGATGACTTTTCTCATTCTTGTCTGATTGCTGTAGCTAGGCCTTCCAATACTATGTTGAATAGAAGTAAGTATTCCTGCCTTGTTCTCGATCTTAGGGAAAATGCTTTCAGCCTTTCCCCATTGAGTATAATGTTAGCTGTAGGTTTGTTACATATGACCTTTATTATGTAGAGGTACGTTCCCTCTATTCCTGCTTTACTGAGAGTTTTTATCATAAATGGATGCTGGATTCTGTCAAACACTTTTTCTGCATCTGTTGATATGATCATATGATTTTTATCTTTCAATTTGTTCATGTGGTGTATGACATTAATTAATTTGTGGACATTAAGGCAACTTTGCATCTAAGAATAAATCCAACTTGATCATAGTGTACAATGTTTTTAATGTATTGCTGAATTCAGTTTGCTAATATTTTCTTGAGGATTTTTGCATCAATGTTCATCAGGAATATTGGCCTATAGTTTATTTTTATTTTTATTTTTATTTTTATTTTTTACCTGTCTGTTTGGTTTTAGGCTCAGGGTAATAGTGCCTTTGTAAAAAGAGTTATGAATTTTTTGAAATAGTTTGAGAAGAATTGGTGTTAATTCTTCTTTGAATGTTTGGTAAAATTCACCTATGAAACTGTCTGGTCCAGGACTTTTGTTTTTTGGAAGTTTTATGCTTACTGATTTGATTTCGTTATTGGTAATTTGTCAGTTCAGATTTTCTGTTTCTTCTTGACTGAGTCTTGGGAGATTGTATGTTTCTAGGAATGGGTTAATTTCTTCCAGACTGTGCAATTTGTTGGCGTATAATCGCTTATAGTATTTTCTTATGATCCTTTGTATTTCTGTGGAGTTCGGAATTACTTCACTTTCATTTCTGATTTTATTTTTTTGGGTCCTCTCTCTTTTTTCTTGATGAGTCTGGTTAAAGTTTTATCAATTTTGTTTATCCTTTCAAAGAACCAGCTCTCAATTTTATTGATCTTTTAATTGTTTTTCTAGACTCTATTTTGTTTATTTCTGCTCTGATTTTTATTATTTCCTTTCTTCTACTCACTTTGGGCTTTACTGTTCTTATTCTAGTTCTTTTTTTTTTAAAGCATAACCTCACAGTCCTTTTAAAAGTTTATTATTATTTTTTAAATTTTTAATTAAGTTTATTAGGGTAACATTGGTTAATACAATTATATAATTTTCAGGTGTGCATTATCATTTGATATCTCTATTTTCTATTGTGTGCTTACCACCCAAAGTCCAGTTTCCTTTACCTACCATGTATTTGATCCCTTTTACCCACTTCACCTTTCCCCTAAACCCGATATTTGACCAGCTTGACCCCGTCTACCTCCTCTCTCCTCCCCTACCCCACTAGCAACCACTAGTCTATAGTCCTCTGGTAACCACTAGCCTATAGTCCATGTCCATGAGTCTCTGTTTGTTTGTCCTGCTCATTTGTTGCTTTTAGGTTTATATCCCATATGTAAGTGATATCATGTGATTTTCAACTTTTTCTGTCTGGCTTATTTCACTTAGCATGATTATCTCAAGGTCCATCCATGTTGTTGCAAATGGTAATATTTCATCTCTTCTTATGACTGAGTAATATCTCATTGTATATATGTACCATAGCTTCTTTAGCCACTCATCTATCATGGGACACTTCGGTTGCTTCCACATCCTGGATGCTGTGAATAATGCTGCTATGAACATTGGTGTGCAGATATCTTTTTGGATATGGGTTTTCAAGTGTTTGGGATAAATACTCAGTAGAAGAATTGCTGGATCATATAGTGGATCAATTCTTAGTTTTCTGAGGGACCACCATACTGCTTTCCATAGTGGCTGTACCAATTTGCAGTCCCATCAGCAGCGTATGAGTGTTCCTTTTTCTCCCCATTCTCTCTAACATTTGTTATTACTTGTCCTGTTGATCATAGCCATTCTAATAGATGTGAGATGGTATCTTATTGTGGTTTTGATTTGCATTTCCGTAACAGCTGGCAATGTTGAGCATCTTTTCATATGTTTGTTGGCCATTTGTATGTCCTCTAGGGAGAAGTGTCTGTTCAGGTCTTCTGCCCATTTTTTGATTGGTTCATTTGTTTTTTTGTTGTTATTGAGTTGTATGAGTTCTTTGTATATTTTTGATATTAGGCCCTTATCTGAGGTGTTCCTTGCAAATGTATTTTCCCATTTGAGTGGTTCTCTCTTTACCTTGGTGATGATTTCTTTTGCTGAGCAGAAGCTTTTTAGTTTGATGTAGTCCCATTCATTTATTTATGCTTTTACTTCCCTTGCCTTTGAGGTCAAATTCATAAAATCTTCTTTAAGTCCAAGGCCCTTGAATTTAGTTTCTATGTCTTCTTATATGCATTTTATTGTTTCAAGTCTTATATTTAGGTCCTTAATCCATTTTGAGTTAATTTTGGTGTATGGTGATAGACAACAGGCTAGTTTCATTCTTTTGCAGGTGGCTTTCCAGTTTTTCGAGCACCATTTATTGAAGAGGATTTCTTTTCTCCACTGTATGTTTTTGGCCCTTTTTTTGTTGAAAATTATTTGCTCATATATATATGGGTTTACCTCTGGACTCTCGATTCTGTTCCACCGGTCCGTGTGTCTGTTTTGCTGCCAACATCATGCCATTTTAATTACTGTCACTTTGTAGTATAATTTGAAGTCGAGAAGAGTGATGCCTCCAGCCTTATTCTTTTTTCTCAGGATAGCTTTCGCAATTCAGGGTCTTTCGTGCTTCTATACAAATCTGATGATTTTTTTGTTCTATTTCTTTAAAAAATGCCAATGAGATTTTGTTGGGGGTTGCCTTAAATCTGTATAATGCTCTAGTTAATAAGGTCATTTTAACTGTGTTGATTCTTCCAATCCAAGAACATGAAATATTTTTCCATTTCTTTGTATCTTCTTTGATTTCTTTTAATAGGGCCCTATAGTTTTCATTATATAGGTCCTTCACTTGTTTTGTTAAATTTATTCCTAGGTATTTTATACTTTTTGTTGCAATTGCAAAAGGAATTATTTTTCCACTTCTTTTTCTGACACTTCATTATTAGAGTATAGGAATGCTATGGATTTTTGAATGTTGATTTTGTATCCAGAAACTTTACTGTATTTGCTAGTAGTTTCTAGTAGTGTTCTTTTTGTTTCTGGTAGTGTTCTTTTGGAATCTTTAGGGTTTTCTATATAGAGAATCATGTCATCCATAAATAGTGACAGTTTGACTTCTTGGTTGCCTATTTGGATGCCTTTTATATCTTTCTCTTGCCTGATTACATTTGCTAGGATCTCCAATGTTATATTAAATAACAGGAGTGATAGTGGACAGCCTTGCCTTGTCCCTGATCTTAGAGGGAAGGCTTTTACTTTTTCACCATTAAGTATAATGTTGGTTGAGGGCTTGTCATATATGGCCTTTATTGTGTTAAGGTACTTTCCTTCTCTACCAATTTTGTTAAGTGTTTTGATCACAAATGGGTGCTGTATCTTGTCGAAGGCTTTTTTTTGCATCTGTTGACATGATCGTATGATTCCTATTTTTTGATTTGTTTATGTGGTGTATCACATTAATCGATTTGCATACGTTGAACCATCCCTGTGCCTCTGGGATGAAGCCACTTGATCATGGTGTATAATCTTTTTAATATGTTGCTGTATTTGGTTCGCTAGTATCTTATTTAGGATTTTTGTGTCTGTATTTATGAGAGATATTGGTCTGTAGTTTTCATTTTTGTGTTATATTTACCAGGTTTTGCTATCAGAGTAATATTGCCCTCATAAAATATGTTGGGAAGTATTGCCTCCTCTTTGATTTTTTGGAAGAGTTTGAGGAGAATAGTTATTAAATCTTCTTTGAATGTTTGGTAGAATTCTCTAGTGAAGCCATCTGATCCTGGATGTTTACATTTGGTTGGTTTTTTATGATTGCTTCAATTTCTATACTGCTGATAGGTCTATTTAGATTTTCCAGTTCTTCTCAATTCAATCTAGAAAGGTTGTACTTTTCTAAGTACTGGTCCATTTCTTCTAGGTTATTAAATTTGGTGTTATATACTGTTCATAGTATTCTTGTGTGATCCTTTGTATTTCTGTGTTGTCAGTCATAATTTCTTCTCTTTCATGCCTGATTTTGTTTATTTGTGTCCTTTCTCGTTTTTCTTCAGTTAGTCTAGCCATGAGTTTGTCAATTTTATTAACCTTTTCAAAGAAACAGCACTTTGTTGCATTTATTTTTTCTATTTCTTTTCTTTGTTTGTTTTCAATTTCATTTATTTCGGCTCTAACTTTGATGATTTCTTTCCTTCTGCTTGCTGACTTTAGGCTTCATTTGTTCTTCCTTTTCTAGTTTTTTAAGATGAAGCATTAAGTTGTTTATTTGGGCTCATTCTTGTTTTTGGAGATAGGCCTGTAATAATATGAACATTCCTCTTATGACCACTTTTGCCATGTCCCCCAAGTCTTGATATGTTGTACTACCATTATCATTTGTTCCTATGTATCTCTTGATCTCTCTTTTTATGTCTTCTCTGACTCAGTTATTCTTCAGTAGCATGTAGTTTAATCTCCATGTATTTGTAGTTCTTCCTGATTTCTTTTTGCAGTTGATATCTAGTGTCAAAGCATTATGATCAGAGAATATGGATGGTATGATTTCAACCTTCTTATATTTGTTTTGAGGCCATCTCTGTGTCCCAGTATGTGGTCAATTCTTGAGAATGTTCTTTGTGCACTAGCGAAGAATGTATAAGCAGCTGTTTTGGGATAAAAGGCTCTGTAAATGTCAATTATGTCTAGTTGGTCTAATGTGTCACTTAAGGGTGTTATTTCCTTATTAATTTTCTATTTGGGATGATCTGTCCACATTTGACAGTGGGGTATTTAGGTCCCCTACTATGATAGTGTTTTGTTCTGTTTCTCCCTTTAGTTCTTTAGTAATTGCTTTACATATTTCTGGGTTCCCTGATTGGGAGCAAACATGTTAATAAGTGTTATGTCTTCTTGGTGTATGATTCCCTTTATCATTATGAAGTGTCCCTCAGTATCTTTCTTTACCTTTTTTATTTTGAAGTCTATTTCATCAGATATTAGTACTGCTACTCCCACTTTTCTCTGAATGCCATTTGCTTG